>JAQPZY010001583.1:3935000-4290000 GCA_029931535.1 Margaritifera margaritifera | reverse complement strand
TAAAATCCGTTTTAGACGAAGACGAACCTTTCATTTGAAAATTCATATTTTTTTTTAAACACCTTTTCTATCACTGAACAATTTAGACAGGTTTTGAAATTGAAATACGTTTTAAAATTTCACTCGTAAAGTTTGCTAGATTTTGAAGAACAAATAATATAGCCACATAGCTTTCACACACACACACACACACACACACACGCACGCAGGCGCGCGCGCAGTGCAAAACTAGTGTAAACTAGCTTTAGGCTTTCGGGACCTACGGGTTCCTTTGTGAAAGGCAAAAACTCACAAAAAACACACAAACACTTAAAAACATGGCATCCCTGTATATCAATATTTTATTTCACACAATGATGGAATACAGGCCTGCAGAGAAGCATGGGAAACAAGAATTGTGAAGAAGCCAACCTCACACTTCCTGATCAAACTACTGGAGCTGGTTTTGAAATTGAACATTTTTGAGTTCAATCAATGGAACTGTCTCTAAAATTAATGAGACGGCCATGGGAACAAGGATGATACCTTCGTATGCAAATATCTTTTTGTATGGGGCAAATACAAGTGTCAGTTGTTGGCTTCTGTGAAGCATATTCCACACCAGTTAGTGGGTAGGTTTCATTGATGACATCGAAATGAAACTGCAGTAAGGAAAATACAAACTATATGAAATCATCACTGAAACCAACCATTTACCGCACAGTCCGCCACTGAGAATACGCAGCACAGTCCGGCACTGAGTATACACCGCACAGTCCGGCACTGAGAATACACCGCACAGTCCGGCACTGAGATTACGCTGCATTCGTCCTGACAACGAGACGTTTGAAAGTAAATCGAAGAACTATCCAAAGAAGCGAGATTATGACAAAGATGTGATAGCGGAGGCAATAATTGGCATAACTCTACTTAATGCATAACCATCAGTATTATCACTATTATTAGTATCATCATCATCACAACTACTATATCACCACAAGAACAAAAGCTAGCATCATCACAACTACTATATCACCACAAGAACAAAAGCTATGGTTAAAAGTTGATGTTTGAAGTTCTGCATCGCCTAGTTAAGACGATAGAGTAAAGCGGGATTTTATGTGCTTCAGGCAGCATATATTTTGCAAGAGAAAGAGTTGCAGCGTCAAAATATTAGAGATTATATCTTGCATGGAAGAGCTTTGTTGTATTAATTCTCCTGGCCCTATTTAGTCCTCCCGAAATTGTGATTAGAAACTTTCTTGACTGTCATATTTCTGCCAATACTGGAAATTTTATCAGATGCAGAGGTAGTAGACATACTTAAAAATAATCATTTTTGTTTACATTTTTACACCTGGTAATAGTTTCATTTTTGAAAAAAAATATAGCTAAGGAATTCCTCAAATTTGAAGAATTCCCCACGTCTTCGTCAGAAAGAAAGTAACTCTCTTTTGAGGAGAACTCAAGATGGTATGACTTTATTTGAATTCTTGATAACTGATGAATGTTAATGATCAGTAATGTGGTATAAAAGGAGAATTAACTCAGCTGTGTCATTTCTCCCTCACTGTGGAGGTCTAACATTCCGATGTGCCTGATTGTTTTGATGGCCAGGCCTGGCATTATAACTGTACCGGTACAACCACCCGATTTCAAATCCTCTCTTTAAGTGATAATTCATGTTTGCCAAAAAATGGTTAAGAAAGATGTTAAAAAATCTAAATTTATTTAAGAAAATTTGAAATGTTTAGTTAAACTGGGGCCTGTTCAACTTGGACAAAGGAATGAGGAGCACCTTGCATCATGTTTCGCAGAGAATACTTCTGATCATTTACAACTTAAAATCATATCGAAATAGCATTAGTTGATTTAATTTCTAACTGTGTGTGATATTTGGATTTAATTTCTAACTCAGTATGACAAATGTCATATTTAATCAGAATAAAAATGCACTGCTTGAACTCAAACTTTAATAATATGGAAGAGCTGTTCACATATCCACTTTGGCAAATTGCCAGATTTCAGATGATAGTCTTATATTCATGAAGTATTTTTTTAATACTTTTTAATGCCTAGCCAGACCATTGTTTTATATGAATCGACCTCTCGGCTTGGCACTGCATATGTCAATCAACTGTCTATTAGCAAACATTTCAATTGACCGCTGTCCAGTCTGATGGCTGTGATAGGTTTAAATATTTATCTAATTGCATTTTTACAGCCATACTTTGGTGGCCGGAGAAGAGTTTATACAACTGAGTGGTCATCAGAGCAGTATTGTTACAATTTCAAACCTTTCAAACTCCATACTTTTTTCATTCATGTATGTCTTTGTGACATTTTTTTACTGTATACTTAAATGCTCCTTATTATCCACTGTACACTTTATAGCGAAAAGAAAAATTTTTGATTCTAAAAGAGAGAGTAATACTAATAAGTAGGCGGAGAATAATCCATTTTTCCGGAATGTCAATTCAGTGGATAAATAAACATCATACCAACCACAATACTATTATTAATATTACAATAGCATGAATAAATAATTCATCACAACGTGATTTTGTCCGCGTTTGATTTTGTGAAGCAAGACCTTTTTATTCAAGCTAGGCTTAAAGGAATTTGACTTGGGACTCGTGTGCTTGGGTTAATAAAGAATATCTTGTAACGGTGTCATTGGATATATTAGAAAGGTTTATAGGGATATCTAAAATGCAGTTTGTGCTACACTAGAATGTGAAGTCGGGTATTTTCATTTTTATCTTTCCTTACTCCTTATTGTTCGAGACAAAATGTTTGCAATAAGTTCCGGTGGGATTCTTTTACGGATACCCACAGGCAATAAGTTCTGGTGGGATTCATTTAGGGATAACCACAGGCCCCTTACAAATTGTGTACATATGCTTACAAATTGCAATAAGTTCTGGTGGGATTCCTTTACGGATACCCACAGGCAATAAGTTCCGGTGGGATTCCTTTACGGATAACCACAGGCCCCTTACAAATTGTGTACATATGCTTGAAGATCTTTTTTGAAACTCATGGGAAAAATACGAGTAGCTTCTTGACTTGTAGAGATTTGATAGGAAGGTCGACTTACGTATGCGCATTCCTTAAACACTAGTCATCAACAGGATAAATTAACCACGTTTTGTGCATTTCGAAATAAGCCACACCCGTGAATCGAGTATGGAGCAGTTAAGGACTGAATTATACGTGACTATCCATACCATTAACGTGTATTAAACGATTGAAATTAGGAGAATTACATGTAATTGGATTTTGCAAAATTGCATTTCAGTTTCACATAATATTTTGATATTTTGGAAGACATTCGGCCTTTTGAGTCTCCTGAAGAACGCAGACATAGAAAATTGTGTTATTCTGTGAATAATTAGTCTCCAGTTTATTCATTAATATTAATCCATCAGGAGATATATAGCAAAAACACGTACATTAAAATATGATGAAAATATGAAGGTAAAGGAACGTTCTAGTGACATATACAGTATAGCTGGATTTTTTTCTTTTTAAGTTGGAGAAATTTTAGTGATTCGGCGGCCCCGTTTCGAGATTGCGAACGAAAATAAATCCAGTCAGAATTTACTATCTTAAATATTCTTATCTCTCTCGATCCACAATCGCTAAAAATATAACTAACCAAAGTTAACATCCCCTGTTTTTGAACAAAATTGCCAATTTGTGCGATCGCGAAAATACTCGCTATACGGTATACCAATTTACATCAGGTATATACACACGTAAAGATAAAAAGACAAATTTGTACAGCGGATGTGTAACATCCTGTTGAGATTTATCGTTCCAACATTACCCAAAGAGTAACTCCATGCTCATGAAATCACAATGAATAGACGGGTTACATAATATTGCATGAAATCACAATGTATAGACGGGTTACATTTCATTGCATGAAATCACAATGAATAGACGGGTTACATTACATTGTCTTACTCTCTTTACAACCTGGGGCTACTCGTTTCAAATGACATTGCCAAGATAATCTGATGAATACAGATCTTTCATGAGCTCCCACTTCAAACGGAACTTCTGAAATGAGTCGAATCATTTTCGTGTCTTTTGCAAACCTTGGCGAGCAAAAGTTTAAAATTATTCTACTAGTCTTATCAAATTTCATTTGAAATGAGCACAAATGAAGACTCGATTTATCGCATAACGAAAACATTAATTAAATACAAACTGCTGAATAGTGTAGTGAAATGTATTTTAGGTACATTCGGATGCCTCAGACATTGCATTTTCTCCCTATATGACTTCATAACGTTTAAATCGAACCTCCAAATCTCACCTCCTAGAGCATTTTCTTGTTGAAAAATTAGTCACATCCAAAATGATGGCAAGTGATTTCCTCCCTATCACCCACCTACACGCAAGCAGTGTGAAATCAGAGACACGTAAAGAAATCAAGCGTGAATGTCATATATATCTTGCATTGCAGGATTACTATGGAAAGCACGACAATTAATGTAAAGCCGTCTGAAGCACGCTGGAGAAAAATAATAATGCAGTTTTAATAGGATTTGTCACGAGCTTCAGACAAATTATGACAAGTTTTATAGGGATAATCGAAAGATGGGGCCCTTCCAGGGGTTGTCTTTACGCCTTTATTTAGCGAAAATATTGGTGTTTGATCTTTTGTTCCATAAACATAAAATCACATTTTGCCAAAAATGTCCATAAAATTAAAACTTAGTTTATCTGTTCCTCTCCCCACCATCACCCAAACACACACACCACCACCATAAAAAACAACAAAAACATAATCATCCATTTTTCCATATTTACTTGACAATGTATGGCCATCTATTCCTGTTATCATAAAATCCCGGGGAGGTCCTCAAGAATGTGTGTTGTACACACCCAGGGGGAAAAAAAACAGACTTATTTATACACATTATGTCATTACTCATTAAATTAAAATAAAAAGTCTGTTGAACACGTCCATTGCATTTCTTAGTAAGTCATAGTCTAGATCATGCATTATGCAGTTCATGATCAGATTATAAATAATCTTTTAAAACCCTTGGGATTTATGTACAGAATTTATCATTCAATATATCTGACATCTAATACACCATAAACGAGACTGACTCTCAGTTGTAAATGAGTATTATTTCAGAAAAGAAGAGACCGATAGAATCCTCCAAATATCCTCCTGTATTTTACAATGTGACTTATCAGCCATTAAGATAATAATCTGTACGGTACATTTTCCCAAGAAGAAGAAGAAAAAATAAACGGTTGAGAAAACGCATTTGTGGTTTGTAGCCGACTTTTTAAAAATTGATATATTTCAATTAAAATGTCAGAAATAAGATTAAAGTTAAAATATGTTTACACTTCAACATTTTCTGAATTTTATTAAATCTCATCTGTTTTCATATGTACATAATTTGCTATTTGTATCTCGAGTGTCATCTTGCTTTTCACTCCAAATCATATTTGCATGTTAATGAAAAAGTCTCATGTAGGAAGTTATGCCCTTTCTCTTTAATAGCTGTATATGTCTGCAACACAACACAATATACAATATTATAAAAACAATACTCTTTTTAGATATTAATGCATCTCTCCTTTCTATACACGGAGGTGGGTGATGAGGTCAGTCTTACTGTAGCTTAAGGTTAATTTGAGTGGGTTAACATACAGTTGCTTTTTTCCTCATGGAAATGACATAATTACCAACTAATTAAATATGCCGTGAACTGGGTACATGAATAACCATGATAGTAGAGCCCCTCTCTCAGCTAGTCCTTCCTTGCAATCAGTTAACAAGAATTGGAGGGTCATATTTAGAAACCTATCTCTACCCTGATATTGTATCATAAATTAATGAAAAGATATATTAAATGCCAATGTGACTTTTCAAATTCAATTCTAATAGTTTTGTTGTTTTCAAAATATAGCAGATTTATAGATACCTCCAAATATTTTCGATTTAAATTACACTTCATTCCTACGATCGAGCAGCTGACAAGGCGTTGTTATGGTGGTCTAAGTCATACATCGGTTCACACACACACACACACACACACACACACACACACACATATATATATATATGCGTGTGTGTAATCCACTTCATTGATTATAATTTTGTACTTTCTTGATGCTGGATTGTAATCTTCATTCAGTGAAAGAGGTAAAGATTTCAATCAATCAACAGATCCCTTTTTGAGGTAGTTCGATCATCGAAGATATTCTAGTACCGAAAGTTAAATTGCATATTTCTGATCGACCCGTGTGATCGAACCGGTATCTGTAGTCTTTGGTCTCTTCATCATGGCAGAGTTCAGTACAGTTATTTAAAAAAAATACTTTTATTTCCGATAGAAAAAGCAGCACAGTGTTTTGAAATAAATTAGAATGCATAAAGCGCGTGGTTTACCTTCAAGTTTGCTATTTTCATTATCAGAAATAAGTGATCCTCGGAAACATGTTACTGTATAAACATGCTGGTATGGGACAGGAAAATTGAAATTTATTTTATGTTAAATACATTGTCCTATAATCCTCAAAAGTTCATTACAAATATACAATGTTTTACTTACAATTTCTTCTTCGTTCTGTAATATTTGCTTTTAATTTTAGTATTTCAAAGATTTGCAAGATATACTTTTCTCCTATCCGCCATATTGGGAACCAGAGGAACCTCAGGGGTCTCGAGTGTGAGACCACATTTTCTTGATAACGTCACCCTAGTCGATATATAGAGTGACTTCGATCATATTCTAAGCCATTGACTCTATGGTTAAGCGATCGAGTTCGCTGCTTGTAAACACACACATGAGCATCATAGCGTCTCTTGTATCTGCATGTCTTGTACAATCCGTGTAACGAGATGATTTTGTCTAGCGATCTGGCTTTTGATTCAATGAAATGTTCCATCCGTGTTAAAACGTGAATAAATATTTGTGTCAACTAAGCATGGAATTGTCTGAGAAAAAAGCGTGCATAACAAATGCCAATTTTTTATTACGTATGCACGTAAAGACATGCACTTCAGAGTCGTGCAAATTATGTAGATACAAGACAAGCTATAATCCCCAATGTTTGTGTCATCATACTTATTTAGCACGTATTTATGTGAAAATCGATTTTGTAATGAAAACATGAGCAAATTCAAGTTTACATAATGTTCACCACCTAAACTCCTGTTTACAATACAAAAAAAAAAAAAAAAAAAAAATCAGAGTAACGAGATGGTTTCTCCATACCACACACACAAGATGCATGTACTAAAATGAGTGTTTGTCGAGTGACCCTTATGAACATTTCACTGAAAGGTTAATTGTCATGTCATTCTGGTCGGCCTATATCAGGATTTGACTGGCATATTGCGATTGAGCACGTTGACATTGCAATTTCGCGCCGTGAAATCTGCGATTAAGCCCAGATTTTAAATACATTCAGCAATGGCCTTCTCTCTACAACTCGGGCCCAGGTAAATATATCTATATCTATATATAATAGGTAGTCAGGATAAAAACAAAGTACAAGTAAAAACAACTCATTCAATCCAAGATTAAACTGAGTTATTTAATTGCCATTCAGTTCCGTTTTTTTTTTAATAAACGCGTCTAAAAGCCGATGTTGCTTGTTAACTTACTTTGAAGGCCACTAAAAGTTGAGATAACACAGATGTAACATAAATCTCGAAGTTTATGATTTTTGAGAATGATGACGAGAACTAGTTTCTGACGAAAACTGGAAGGACGCCAGTACACGTATAATTTCAACATATTTCGTGGGACACATGTTCGGGAAAAATTTCTGTGCATACTAGATCTACAAGATATTGAAATAGAACTGTCCAGAAAGAAAGACTGCAATTAGCACATACAAACTTCTCTCTTAACGTCCTGCGGAACGTTGCAGCTCAGTTCAGCACCCCTATTTCTATGTTATTATAACAGTATGCTTAACCAACCATAACAAACTCATTCGGTTTTACTTTTCGGCGCTAAATTGTAGAATTCAGGTCTGGTGAAAGGCAATCGCATGAAATGAGTCCATTTAGACTTGATATAGTTTTCAATCGTCATTAATCATGTACCACTGGCATTTTATTATTATTATTATTATTATTATTATTATTATTATTATTATTATTATTATTACTTTAGGTCAGTCACAGTTACCATATTGAAGATCATATGGGTTTGGGACTGGATCAGTTTTCATAAGATGCATGACTCTACCTGAACCAAAATGCTTCGAGCGTGTTTGATATTCCTGTTCATATTTTAAGAAATATTAAAACGGGGATATATCCTAGCCAGAGTAAAAATTATATAAGAAAGATAGAGACTATCAATAATGTTATTGTTGTTATTCATTTTTCTATTTCTTTACACATTTTTATTGGACATTACTTAATCAGTTAATACAGCAATGAGATAAAAAAAAAATTAAAAAAATATACAATACATGCTAGATAAGAAATATTACAGCACATAAAAAAAAATATAAAAAAATAATGAAAACAATAATTAAATTGTATATATTAAAGTTATTCACTTTCACTTTAGAGTTGATCACTTTTAAGTAGGGGTCTGAAATATTTATAGGGTGGGCATACAGTGTTATTGATATGCATAACGTTTTATGTAATGCGTTTCTAATCACGTCAGCTAATTTAATCGTGTTATTGTGACGGCCCCCAGACCAGTATTGAGAATATCCATAATTCATGGGGCGAGGTAGAATCAAATTTGTTTTGTTCCGATACCATTCAAATTGGTCTGATGTTACTGCATTGTTCCGATACCATTCAAATTGGTCTGATGTTACCATATTGTTCCGATACCATTCAAATTGGTCTGATGTTACCACATTGTTCCGATACCATTCAAATGGGTCTGATGTTACCACATTGTTCCGATACCATTCAAATTGGTCTGATGTTACCACATTGTTCCGATACCATTCAAATTGGTCTGATGTTACCACATTGTTCCGATACCATTCAAATTGGTCTGATGTTACCACATTGTTCCGATACCATTCAAATTGGGCTGATGTTACCACATTGTTCCGATACCATTCAAATTGGGCTAATGTTACCGCAATAACAAAGTGCGAGTTAATTTAAAGAGAGTTTAGTTCGAACTGAAGAATCGCCAGAACCGAGATAACCACTCCTATTCAATAACATACCATTGTCTATAAAACTATAAAAACCATTTTTTTCTTTTTCTTTTTTTTTTTTTTAAAAAAACTTTATGACTTTATGAGAAATATATTTTCGGTTGATGGTGAAAATTTTATGGAATTTGCGTAAAAATAATGAAGTTTTTAAAAATTATATATATATATATATATATATATATATATATATATATATATATATATATATATATATATATATATATATATATATATATATCCATGTGTGTTTGTGTGTGTAACAATTAGTGCAGCAGACGTTCTCTTAATCAGACAAGCTAAGCACAACAGGTTTAATTATGTAACGGATCACACGTTTCCGGGAAAGACTGGCTAGCGGCATTATGGGAATTTTGAATAAACAACAATTGACTGACAATTACTGGCAGACAGGTGGACTTTATTGATTCCTCAATTGATGATAAGGCTGGAACCCTTGCCCAATCTAGACTATGTCAAAATTTGACTAAGTTAATTAAATAAATTGATTTTTTAATATATGTATTCGATTGGAAATAGCTATAACTCTCTGACCAAGCTAGAATAAAACTGCTTGGCGTCTCCTCAGATGTCTATGTAGAAAATAATACTTTTGTTTTCTTCACCTCGAGATTTTAAAGATTTCCATTTTCGTTTGTGTTGAATTTTTGTCATTGTTCCTGGCTAAAAGGTGTAGTTAGATTTGACAAATCTTACAACTTTTTAAATTACTTTTTCATTTTGGTTCAGTAATTCTCTATACGCATTGGTTGTTTAAGAGGTGATTCCTCCAAACAATGCATGTCAGATGCATGCACTGCAAAACCTATTGATCGAGTGAATCAGGTCCTTATAAAATTTTCCACTCAAAAGTTTATCCACGAGGCCATTCTGGTTGGTCTGTACCGTAATTGGACGGGCACATAGCGATTAAGCACGTTGACACTACAATTTAGCGCCATGAAATTCTACTACTACTAAGCCCCAGTTTTCACTGCAATTCAGCGACGAACTCTTCTGTATAATTCAGCACCACGTGCAATGGGTAGTCTAAGTGTAAAAAAAAAAAAAAAAAAAAAAAAAAAAAGGTACAAGTTGATACAACTTATTCAAATCAAGAAGTAACTGTATTAAAGAGCATCCAAATATTTCATTTGATATTGAGAATAATATGAAAAATAAAAGTAATGTATTAAAAGTTCAACATATGTTAAAAACACGTAATAAAAACATATTTCATGCGGTGCATGTCTAGAGAATGTCTGTGTCTATAAGAAATTTAAAAGATGACAAAGCAGGGGCATCTATAACTAAATACTGTTAGTATAACTTGCAGCCGGCATCTGACCCTCTATTTCTATATAAATTAAACGGCACGCTAACAAAACGTAGTGAACTCAGTTTGTGTTGACCTTTCGGGGCTAAATTGTAGGTTTCATGTCTGATGTAATGCGTCCGTTTTAAATTGGTACAGTTTTAAATCCTAATCGTGGATATATAATTAGCTTCTTTTATTACTTTGGTCAGTGAAAGGTGCCATTCTGAAGATCCCATTTCTTCAGTACATGATAGTTTCTAAAATGCTGGGTGAAACAACCTTTAACTGCAATGCCTCGCGGGTGTCCCGTATTCAGTGTCTAACATTCTAGCGAAGATGTATCCTAACGCATCATGAACAATGCTGTTGAGGTTATTCGGTTTTTAATGTTAAAAATGAGTATCTTTAAGTCGGACTTTACCACATAATAATGTGCATATCGTATTGGTTATGGTAATGTTAATATGCATACCATTTTATGTAAATGCTTTCACTTTATCGTATCATTTTAATGGCATTCAGACCAAGATTGGGAACATTGGGTGAGGGAGAACACACACAAAATTATGCTATTGCATTTGAAGAGTGTATAGTATCAATTAGTTACTTTCAAGAATGTTAACTTAGATAAGTACAGTTTTAGCTAAATATTTAATTTTCTATTAAGTCGGTTCTTTTTATCTTTTACATTACGAAGATATACTTTTTACCTGGAGAACTCTCCATGAACCCGATAAAGAGGTTCCTCCAATTTGGAATTTTGGTGTAAAAGGTGTAATTAGTCACAGCTTGTGGCAAAGGCTAATTTCTGATTAACATATTTAGGTCACCACCTCCAAAGAGATTAGAATAAGCAAACTAATGGGGACTGAGCAGACTTCTTTTGACTTGCTTTGTGTGAAATAAGTACAGGCGGAGAGAGAAATTGAAACTTATAACTTTTTTAAAATCCTTTCTTAAACTTTACATGCTCCAATTTCCTAGCTAAAATGTTGCTATAATTCTCGCTAAAATTTGCCGCTAATTGAATCTGTGATTGAATGATAGTCAAATTACTAACAAACACCTTCAAGCATGTTGCTTTCGCTTTTGTGAACACATTTCGCTCAGTAATTCAGTCGATATCACCTTTGACAGAATTATTCAGATTTTTAGATTTTTTATTAAAGGAACCCTGAAAAAGTATAAGGGTATTTTGCAACCTTTAAACTGCGGTATATACTCGCTCATAAATCGAGTCCAACAGCAAAAAAAACATAGACCCTGATCTGCCGTTTCATAATGCGCCGGCAGATCAGGGTCTGTTGTTTGTTCTACTGATTACTCCTAACAAACTGCATAGACCCATATCTATAGGCGCATTATGCGACGGCAAATCTGGGTCTGTTCAGTTTGCAGTTATATTTAATTTATAAGAGAGTACATACGGACATACGGTAATAGGCGGGTTTTACGTAACGTAATGGACTCTCGTTTGTGTTATCCATTACGATGACCGCCTCATGCGGTGAATGACCCAATCTTTACGGCATACTCACCGCAATTTTGACAAATAAATCAAGTCGGCATACTTAATTAATTTTCACAAGCAAATTAAATTTTATGAAGAAAAGATCGCCCATAATACCGTAAGATCATCATTCAAGTGAATAGACCGGACAGTACTGCAAAAACAATGTTCTAAACTTGATATCATTATTATGCGTGTGTGATAGTGTCAGAGGTTTTGCCACCCTATTAACAAAGTGTTTTTCATCATTTGTTTCACACAACATTTGAACTTACTAGTAATATTGTAAATATGGTATGTTGTGAGAAAAAAAAAATTTTTTTTTGGTCAATTATGCCGGATATTGTTGAACATGAATATGAATTTAAGGAAATCTCTTGAACTCATACGCACGAATAAGTATTTTATTTGGAATTTGTTTTAGATTGTTTGCTGTTTTTAAGAGAGAGAGAGAGAGAGAGAGAGAGAGAGAGAGAGAGAGAGAGAGAGAGAGAGAGAGAGAGAGAGAGTGGGGGGGGGGGAGCATGTAATTTAGTTAATCTCAGATGTAATATGTACCTTGTTAATGGAGTTAAATGCGTAACACGGTAAACAGTTTCTCATTTTGTACCAAAGTTTGAATTGTAAACTTCATTTACATTCTACACTTATCCTTACCTGACAACATTCAGGTGATACATGGGAGTACTTGTAAGTTCTACTGAATTGCACAAGACCACTTTGTTTATTTTGGACGAAATCCAGGCGTCGGTGAAGCTTTGAACAAAAGATGTCTTGTTTAAATATTGAAACTAGCATATATATCTAAATCTATCTATCCATTTTTCTGTATACATGCATGAGTATGGCATGTAGCTAGTTTGTTGAGAAGGTACCTATATATGTAGCCATATAAATGGAAGGAAGGGAGGGAGGAAGGAAATATGTATGAGATCAATTCAATATCTTTATAAACTGAGGTACAATGGATCTGAGTCACTGAACTATTCTAGTACTAAAGATGAATCAAAGTATTGCTATTTATATCTATTACCCTAGGTGCTGTTAATGTAATTTGACCTCTCGGGCATTAATGTAATTTCATCTCTGAGGGCATTATCTATATTTTCTCTCCTTTAATTGCACGCACTGGGTAGGTATATTAGGGTGCAATACTTTCACGAAGAAGGAGCTAATTTAAATCGTATATAACGTCTAAGTAAATTTTGCAAACACTGCCAAATAATTGCCAGTCTGAGCGCCAACCTACTCAAGCCTACACTAAATATTTAAATTACTGGTATATAAATGATTTAATGTTGCACTCATTAAAAATATATTATCTATAACGGTTGTTTGAAACAAAAGTCTCAATACCATATTATGGATATATTTGATATCACTAAACAAAACCTATGTATTGTATCCAGGTAAGAAATTGTATGTCCTCAAATATGTCGATAAATATGAAAATGCATCTAAGTTATGATAACAAATAACCACTTAAAGCAATTGAAATAGTAAATAACCACTTAAAGCAATTGAAATAGTAAATAACCACTTAAAACAATAGAAATAGTAAATAACAACTTAAAACAATAGAAATAGTAAATAACCACTTAAAGCAATTGAAATAGTAAATAACCACTTAAAACAATAGAAATAGTAAATAACCACTTAAAACAATAGAAATAGTAAATAACCACTTAAAACAATAGAAATAGTAAATAACCACTTAAAACAATAGAAATAGTAAAAAACAACTTAAAACAATAGAAATAGTAAATAACAACTTAAAACAATAGAAATAGTAAATAACAACTTAAAACAATAGAAATAGTAAATAACAACTTAAAACAATAGAAATAGTAAATACCCACTTAAAACAATAAGAAATAGTAAATAACCACTTAAAACAATAGAAATAGTAAATAACAACTTAAAACAATAGAAATAGTAAATAACCACTTAAAACAATAGAAATAGTAAATAACCACTTAAAACAATAGAAATAGTAAATAACAACTTAAAACAATAGAAATAGTAATGGCGGAACTAAAAAAATTAACTAAGGCTTTTTCGAGTCTATGGGACACAGCTTGTCATAGGCAAATAGTCAACATTATTTAGACATAGTTAAAAACAAACAAAAAAAAACAAAACAAAAAAACCCAAAAAAACAAACAAACACATACACACATACAAACATTAATAGGCTATGACATGCTATTTGATTTGTCCAAGTGATATGAAATCAGATAAAATGATGATATTAATCGATACATTTTTAAGGTAAGGGATTTCAAATTTTTTTTACGATAAAAGCAACATAAACACACACACACACACACACACACAAATCATATTTATGGAGAGCAAATATCTGCGCATTGTGCGAAGTTGACAGGGTATGTGTATGGTCTAAATGGTTTGAGTTTGAAGAAATTAATAAATGCCATAAACTTTTCAACCAAGAAAGGCAGCGATTAACACACACACACACACACACACACACACACACACACACACACACACACATATATATATATATATATATATATATATATATATATATATATATATATATATATATATATATATATATATATATATATATCGGTTTATTTATTTTTATGACTGGGCGAAATATCTCACAGGGACTTGCTATAAACGTCCCTTAGTTGTCACATCCTTCTATTACTCGCACATGACCAGATTGGTCGCACGCGAGAATAATTCAATTTAAGTAATTTTAAAACATCCTTCTCCATAAACCCTTTGCCCTCTGTTCATCTCCAATTTTCAGGCCCCCCAACTGACGGGGTTGAATTTAGTTGCTTGCCTATATGTCAAAATAAATGGAACTGGGTTGCTTAAAGACTTCTCAATTTAAATTTATTACACATTTATTTTCAGCTTCTGAAGATTACATTACTTATCGTCTACACTGCTGACACCTGTATGACCCAGACCGCGCCGGTTTAATCGTCAAACAGTTGTTTCGTCACGTGATGGAGGGCTTTTAGCAGAACAGACGACATTTCATTACAAATCCAAGGTAGATATAGCTGGTTGAATAGACAGATATAGCCAAGTTGCGGTAGGTTATTGAGAGAACATATTTACACTTCGAGAAACGCAAGCTACCGGTGCTTAGTTAACTCATGAATTGTGTGACAGGCATCGTTAGAAAAGTCGTGAAACCTAGTGAATATTTCATGTAATGACCGTCTTTCCAGGTCTTGGAACTAATTGGTTTTTCATCTCCATGGTTGATTTATTACATCCGTTCATCTGAATGAAGAAATACATAGTGCGTATACACAGTTAAATGTTATCGGCCAGTCTACTGTGACAAGAAAATACTTTGTTTAAATCACAACTGATATACGTGTTATTGGGCATGATAAGCAGGCTGGATTTTGTCGACATTTTATCTCAGCAATGGAGAGTGATATAAATAGATTTATAAGTCAACAATTTACAGAACTCACTCGTATTTGTGGATCAATGAGCAATACTAGGAGCGCTATGAAAATACTTGAGGACAGCTAGTAATTGCGATGGTGGTGAGTACACAGTTCAAATAGACATTGCTTTTCCAGAAAGTTCTGTTAATATTATAAGTCAAAAGTATAATTTACTTTGTCAGTATGAATGGACTAAGTGTTAAAAGCCCCCTTTCGCCCACCAGCGGATTCTCCAGGGAGATGATGGAGCTGTATACTGCCGAATTTGGCGGGAGAAAAATGATGAAACTGCCCGACCCAGAATTCCATAGAGAGGTGGCAGTGGGCAAAGCACCAGATACGTTTCCATGTGGGCATGTACTTTGCCATGGTTGCATCCGGAAGCATTTGAAACCAAGCCGCGACACTGCACTCACCTGCCCGCTATGTGGTCAAGAAGCTTCACGCATTCACACGGCTGATCCCAGTGCCTCTTTGGGGTACAGCACAGATGATGTTGATACTATTTCATTGTTATCTAATTTTGATGATATTGTTCAAAGATTCAACGGTATCAACTATAATCTTAGAAGACTCAAAGAAGAATCAGTTAAAAGCAAAAGTATGGCAATGACTTACAGTAACTGTGAATGTCATATGTGTGAGGAAAGCCATGGGACCTTACATGTTGTCCAAGAATGGAATCGACTACAAGTTTACCACCATAGACCAGCAATAACCAATCCATATTTGTACAGACTGAGTCAAGGCCATGTTGTCACCACATTTTACAGCGAAGTAAATTCTTCTTCTATTTGTGTGCCGTGTACATATCAGGAGCTGCGTCAAAGCGGTAAGAAATATCCAAGCTTGCAATGTTTGAAGGACGATGATGATTTTGAAAATCCACAGAGTGTTCTGTCTCAAGTTGGGAAGATCATCGCCAACAAAGGCGCACCTCTTGAATGTCTTAAAGGCAAAAATGTAATGGACATTGACCACACTATTCGTGTTCGAGAAAGAGCAGACGAGTTCGATTTCAAGGAAACTGCATCTGACATAAAGAGGATGGTAAAGCAACAGGAGCAAATCATGATGAAAGTGGCTTCGTACAAGATTCAAGACAAAGGGGGGCTGTACCACATCAAGGAAAGTAGTTCAGTAGAACAAAACAAAGGAGAAACTGTCATATGGTGATTTAGTTCTGTGTGTTGCTTGTACTGGTGCTGCAAATTGTTGGTGCCTCGCTTAAGTGTCAGCATTTGCGAAGAAATAATCAAAAGATGGCAGGCACAGAACGATTAATTCTTTTAGAACAAATCTATGGGTGTTGAATTGAAATAGAGCTATTCTTATGGACTTGCAACCTCTTGGAAAGAAAGAATGTGCATCACATTTATGGAACGAGTTGTATTTTTTACACAACGATGGAATTTTAAGTTTTTGGGTCTTCTTTGAAGGCTTATTTGTAATTATAGTAATTAAAGAGCTGCATTCATTCACGGATTCGTTATGCCGATAGACTGTTTTTAAAATGTGTGTAAAAAGAATAAAGTAGAGTGGTTGTTTTCTCGTAGGCTTTGAACCAAATAATCCAGTGATATTCCCTAGGATGTTTACACCATCGTAAAGATTCACCACATTAAAAGAAAGATTCCTTTTGGCGAGGAAAAAAAAATGGAATAAGGGATAGACTTTTGTCGTGTTTAAATGACGTTACGCTAATGAAAGGTTGAGTTCGGAAATCCTGCATGGATCCTGCATGTTTGAATGCACCTTATTCAGTGTTGTGACTATTTGTGTGTATAAATAAACAGGATATGTAGATTCGCAAGCGGAGTGTAACTATGTTTCTGACTGGATCAAAACTCGGCGCAGTGGTGCTTGACGCATAAAAGCATACAAAAATGGAACATGAATTAAAATGTATGCATAGTCTGTTGACAGGTGATTTTTCACTGATGGTTTGCAAATATGAATATTTTACCTTTCTTAGCTCACTTTATATATATATATATATATATATATATATATATATATATATACAGACACGAAAAGGCACACACACACACACACATATATATATATATATATATATATATATATATATATATATATATATATATATATATATATATATATATATATAAACGGCGCTCTCAAGCAGCAACAACAGTTTGCTTCTGTGTCCCTCATTTTACTTTGGAAGCGAACAGATAAATCCCTGTTGCAAACAAAGTGAGTCCGACCTACAAGATTCTTTTGTAAAGAACGATAACTTTACGTCTAAAGCGATCAACCTATACGTGAGGCAGTTAGAGAGTAAATAAGTACATAACTTTATTATTTAATCACGGTACCCATGTTTGGCTTCAGAGCGGTCCTTCCACTGCAAGTTTACGGTAACTAAGCTTTTCATAAAAAAAAGAAAAAATCAAGATGAGCGTCGTAGTGTAGAAATAATAGTTTTTCAAATGTACATGTAGTTTTCTTCTTAGACGAGTAATCCTTACGCTCGCTTTTGTATTAAAGGGAACGTCCGTGTTGCATTTTATTTTTATATATAGTTTGTAGGATATATGTTTTATATAATTTCCACGCTCAGAAGGATTTTATTTTACTTCTACTTAACAAATCGCTGGAATGTACCGTATTTATCACCGTCACTGTCGGCCGCCATTAGAGACTTCTGTGATATAGCCACAGATCGGTTTGTTTACAATTTGCTACATGTAGCACGCAGAAACTTGTGATTGAAGTACTTCCTTGCATAACATAACAAACTATTTATTTACTAGTCAGGCTTTTATGAAGCTGAAGTAAAAACATAAAACCTATGGTTTTAGTTTTCGGCCCAGATAAAGCGTGATTTATTTGTTTTTAAGTGATTGTTCCAGCGATCTCTGTAATGGTCTTTTCTCGTTCGCTCGGATCAGAAATCGTCACAAGCTGAAGTCCTCGTTGGTAAAAAGGAAGATACAGAAAAGTTTAATTAAATCAAACATAACCCTAGGTTTAGTGGTGTTAAATGTTTGAATTTATGAAAATATTTCACTCAAACGACTTCTTAGCTGTAGTGTATTTAGAACTGCGGTGAACACAAACCGACCTCATGACGAACAAACCATTCGGAGATCCTCTCATGCTTTCATATCATTTGTAGATTTTCATCTCTGCTATTAGACAGTGCGGAACACACGGTAAAAATGCTAGATTTGCAAAAGTATGAACTAGAAGATTTCCAAAAGCATGAGTTTTTGTTCCGAAACTCATTTGCATTTTCTGTATTTACAAAGATAATCTCTCTCTCCCTCCCTCAGTCGCTCCATCCCTCCCCCTCTCTCTCTCTCTATCCATACAAGCACCCACACACTTTCGCACACTGTAATATTGATTCATTCTTCAAATACATTCATTGAACATAATTCTGCGCTCTTAATATATTTTAATATAATCAGTTTATGATAGGTCGCAGTTTCACTCGAGTGCTCAGATAAAATATCACGATAAAATAGATATGTGATCGTGCGTCGTGTTATATGTTGTAAATAGTAAGTTATAAGGAACTCTGCTTTAAAAATGTTATGATAAAAGAGTGAAGACTTGTAAAAGTCGCGCAGTCATCAGCACATTCTATTGATTAAGTCATAAAGATGAACTTCGAAACCGAAAGACATGTGAACAGAATAGATTAACACAGAACCATAACAAATGCCATGTTAAAAAGGAAAACGGATCTGTAATAAATCATTATACCCATCAAGATCCTATTTTAAAAATGCTGATATGACAATATAGTCTTCTCAACTAAAAGAACAAAGGACGTGAAGTCACTAAGTATGTATATGTGATAGTTCTCACGTGTCGACAGCTCTATATTCATTTATAGTTAATTAAATCGAAACTAAAAATGCATAAAGCAAAACAAACGAATAAAAAAGGATAGGTTTATCTTAAGGAAATTTATTGTAATGAAAGTCACAACAAAGTAGCGAATTCACAGAAGTTTGGCCATTGAATGCCCTACTATTTAACCCAATTTTGGTGTCTGGAATTGAAAACGTTTGCATCCATCATGCACAATGCCTGTATACCACCATACCCCTATCTTGCAATGACAATGCCCTTATAAATATGTTAATGAAGGCTCAAACTGCCATACTAATCTAAATCTATATCTATTTTTCTTTTGATAAGACTACATTAAAAGCGTACATCCCATATTTTTACCGAAACCATTTTGGCATCTTGTGAAAAGCACTGGCGGGAAGAGAGTTAGTCTGAAAGGCCACTGGAAATATGTCAAAGCTGTCCAATCTTTCTAGACTTGACAATCTGCCCATGGTTATGTTGTGTTCACATACATATAGATGACAGTACCCAAGCTCTGACCGAATAATACTGATTAAATCAACAAATATCTATCACATACACACGCATTTTGTTCATATTAGTCCTACGGCTAGTTGACTTGAATTAGTGATGCGTGGTTGACTTGAATTAGTGATGCGTGGATGATTGATGGCTTAAAAAGTTGCATGTGCGTTTGATACTTATGGGAAGTGATATATTTATCAGAAGCGATAGACAAGGGAATTCTAGCATATGCTTCCGATCTATCATAGCTCATATATTGATGTGCTCAATACATACGTGTATTACATAACCAACGTATATTAAATCTGTCGTAGATCTTTATGGTCACGGCATATTCGCATCGAGATGTCACTTTAATATCATTAACGTCTTGCCGTCATGCCCGTTAGTATGGTATATACACTTAAAGCAAACACAAACGCACATGTATATGCCAAATTTGGATCCCGTCAGTGCTTTGTTGGGGAAAGTGCACTGTAAGAGATATGTATATATATATATATATATATATATATATATATATATATATATATATATATATATATATATATATATATATATATATATATATATATATCCAGAGACAGTGCTTCTGAAATTGAAGAGACAAACAGTGAGCTATGTTTTTCAGAGTAATTTCTGACTTAAAAATCTTCGGAACTTTACAAAAGGATGTTTAGAAACTGGGGTTTAATCATTTATTGTAATGACGACAATGTGGGTCTTCTATTCAATATGATAGATAAAATATAGGCCTCTAACCCTAAATCCAACACAGACGTAATCTCATGAAAAATTCATTTAACACTGATGTGGGATCAATGGACTGGACTGTTGACTAGATTCAAATGAGTCACCTCTACTTTTTGTCTTATGTTAAAGCGAAGTTCGAAATAAGCGATAGCCGTAATAATGGATCTAATCATTGAAAACGTTTCAAGACTGAGGCAACCCAAAGGTTTGAAATCTTTAAATTCAATTGGCCGAAGCGCCATGTACCGTATATACTCGCGTATAACCGATACAAACTGCAAACTGCATAGACCCAGATCTGCCATCGCATAATGCGCCGGCAGATCTGGATCAATGCAGTTTGTAAGGACTAATCAGTAGAACAAATAACATAGACCCTGATCTGCCGGCGCATTATGTGACGGCAGATCAGGGTCTATGTTGTTTGTATTAGACGTATATTATACGCGAGTATGACGGTACATTTACAGAAGTAAAACCACTTGTGTAGCCATCTTAATAATTTCAAGAGAGCAAGAAAAAATATACATTATACAAGGAATAATTATAATTTATCACAAACACAATTTTATTTCTAATACACCCAAAAATTGCTAGGTATTTTTTTATGCTTGTTTCAGAGAATGAAATTAAATTTCTCACTAAGAAGATAGGTATGGAAATGTGATTAGATACTTGTGATATTAAATCTGACTATATGTGGGTACCGTATCATGGCCGTTCTATCGTTATGCAGCTGATTAATATATAGCATACCAGAAGGCAAGGTTATTGTTAATATCATTACAAACTACAGCTTGTTTCATTTTAGATCATCGTATAAGAATATTAGTATTATTATGTTCATTGAAATCACGAGGCCATGCGAAACGCCATTGTTTTTATGAAGTACCACACATAGGATATAATAATACAATTAAAGTAATTATACCTGATATCAAATACGTTTCTGGTTGTAGAATATGGCACATTGCATCATGGTGTAATTCAATATGGTTTACATTTTCATTCGATACACAATGTGTACCTTCTCATAATGAACGGTAAATAAGCATCTCAACGATTTTGTTTTCACGTGAAACAATTAGTTCACAGGAAAGGACATTGTAGCGGCGCCTGGTGACTTCGCCGCTTAGTGTTAACGGTTACAGTTACACCACAGGAATCATACGTGTTTCTTTGTGGCATCAACGTTCACCGAATCCTTGAAACCCTCGCCTTGGGCTTCAACGACTCCCTCGGGATTCGGCGATCGTTGATACCAGAAAAAGCATGAATGATCGCTCTTCATAAATAAAAACAAACAAACAAAGAAACAAAAGCTTTTATATTTTCAGATTCAATTTAAAGTTTCACAAGTGAATTAGCCAGTCCTGTACATTGGCTTTACTTAATCCTTTTCTGGGCTGGCTCGCGTTCCTATTCAGCTGACGTAAAACTCATGAGCGTGTCAGTGCAGTCATTTTTGATTTTGGTTTGGCTTGGAAAAAGATAAATGTAACAATACACAACGGCATCAATGGCGCGTGAAATGCGATATCGATACTTGGATACGCTCACATTGATACACCTCGCCCAACAATGGTGCACACGCATTTTAATGTGAGAATATTGGTTGCAAGTACAACGAATAGTGTCACCAGTGAACACTTAGCGTTGGAGTCGCAACCACTAGTGTAAACTTCATGATTGGATAACACTTCACTTAACACAATGCGTTGACGATGTACATATTCGAGGCAGTTGGTATGACTTCCTTGTTTAGGATTTATCAGATCTTCGTGTTTTTTCGTACATAACTGACGGACCAATTTGCACGCACGGATGAAAGATAAGCAGACGGAGACCTGAGTCGATGCCATAATTTCTAATGCATTCAGCCAACTGAACTAAAAAAGCAACAGAATTTAAAGATTAACATCATTCTCTTCTTTGTCATATTTTATGAAAATGCATTCACATATATATTGCTGTTCGATAATGAGTGTTATCCTCGTTATTTTTCCAAACCAAATGTATGATCATAGACGCCAAAACACACCCCTAATTGAGGAAAATGTATATGTAAAACACTTCAACATATATGGGCCCATTAAATTTGGATTCTCGGCGTTCAACGTCCCCCAACCTCATTTCTTATAAAGTAAATATAGTATCTTTCTCGTGAAAACAAGTATGTGTCCATTTTTAGAAAAAAATAAGCCACCTTTTAAAACTTTATCTCCCTGAAAACCTTTGGAAAAAAGATCCTAGATCTGTACGTGACGAAATTTTACTATGTCGTCCAAAAATACGTATATAACAGTATCTAAAAGTTGGAATCCCTACATGTATAAAATCTACAATATGAGTTATACGTGCACATCGAATGAACGCTGTCAACGCTTAGTTTTACTCATTCGAGTAGGTTACAACAGCGTTTGTGACTGTAACGTCTTGTGTTCACAGTTGACGCAAGGCGTTGCATTTGAAACCACTAGTGTAACTGGCTAAGACTGAGTGGCGGAATGACAGTTAGCGGCGCTGCAAAACCTCAATTTTTCACCTTGTATATAACCCATAATTGCAGACGACAATTGTTTTAACTAATCAAGACCATTCAAGACCATTCGTACACTCTTTCCATTCTTAATTGGAACGATCATCTGCAATGTCGCAAATATACCGTGCGTGTCTCATATTGATTTCACTGTGATACGTCGAAAGTGTTTAAAAGGCATAAGTCAAACGCATGTATGTATGTATGTATGTATGTATGTATGTATGTATGTATGTATGTATGTATGTATGTATGTATGTATGTATGTATGTATGTATGTATGTATGTATGTATGAGTCAGTTTATCACTATTTTGACTCAGGTGCGTTTAAAAAAACACGAAAGCTCATTATGTGTGCTTGGCGAAAAAGTTTTTATTTTATATATTTTTGTTTTTTATTTCACCCATTTTGCGTAAAACAGAAATTTTGGTTTCCATGGCGCTTCGTGGAAATGAGTCTTTAAAGTGTCTTAAGGAAATATGAAAATTCCTAGATTATGTCTCGTACGATAATTCAAGCATATATATATATATATATATATATATATATATATATATATATATATATATATATATATATATATATATATATATATATATATATATATATATATACACACATCCATACATACATACAGTCAACAGAAGACATGTCTCATAGAAATATTTTGATTCCCTGTCTCTTGCGAGAAGGTAACTGTGTATATAATATAGTTACCAAATGCAAACAAATTACTGTCTAAAATAGGATCTCCTTATTGTTTTTAATATATGAAATTACTAGCTGCATTTATATGTTGCGATGTATCTAAGAACCTTCTATAAATATGGAATGAAATGTTTTTGACATATGTAGTTTTTGTGGCTTTTTGTCTTTATTACTTTTCAATCGCAGAAACTTATATAAACGAAATGATCAATATAGATAGACGCGCTGATCATTGATCCTTGAAGTTTCTTACTATTGTAAAAAAAATGTTTATATTTATAAAAGAAAGATTTTGATGTAAAAGACTAATCTAATTAAGCACTGTAATGCTATTTTGTCGGTGGAGTAGTGTGCAACTTTTTGGAAAGGTGGGTCCTTTTTGTAGCCTGTATATTCCCTGATTTACATTATCAGATGGAAAATATCCCTGATTTACATTATCAGATGTAAAATATCCCTGATTTACATTATCAGATGGAAAATATCCCTGATTTACATTATCAGATGGAAAATATTCCCTGATTTACATTATCAGATGGAAAATATCCCTGATTTACATTATCAGATGGAAAATATCCTTGATTTACATTATCAAATGGAAAATATACCCCGATCTACATTATCAGATGGAAAATATCCCTGATTTACATTATCAGATGGAATATATCCCTGATTTACATTATCAGATGGAAAATATCCCTGATTTACATTATCAGATGGAAAATATTCCCCGATTTACATTATCAGATGGAAAATATCCCTGATTTACATTATCAGATGGAAAATATCCCTGATTTACATTATCAGATGGAAAATATTCCCTGATTTACATTATCAGATGGAATATATCCCTGATTTACATTATCAGATGGAATATATCCCTGATTTACATTATCAGATGGAAAATATCCCTGATTTACATATCAGATGGAAAATATCCCTATACCTAACATTCACTAGATGTCAGACCCAACTTCAGACAGTTTGTGAAACAAGTTTGAATTCTCCAAAAATTGTCAAGATATTTCTTCCAATTCAGATTTTGCAGTACCTTGCATTTAATAATTTTGACAATATTCGGAAATTTTCAGAATTAGATTCTGTGAAAAGGGGGATATTTTAAGTCTTTCAACATGTACATTGTGTAGTAAGGTCCGACTTTCAACATGTACATTGTATAGTAAGGTCGGTCTTTCAACATGTACATTGCATAGTAAGGTCTGTCTTTCAACATGTACATTGTATAGTAAGGTCTGACTTTCAACATGTACATTGTGTAGTAAGGTCTGTCTTTCAGCATGTACATTGTATAGTAAGGTCTGTCTTTCATGATGTACATTGTATAGTAAGGTCTGACTTTCAACATGTACATTGTGTAGTAAGGTCTGACTTTCAGCATGTACATTGTATAGTTAGGTCTGACTTTCAACATGTACATTGTATAGTAAGGTCTGACTTTCAACATGTACATTATATAGTAAGGTCTGAATTTCAGCATGTACATTGTATAGTAAGGTCTGTCTTTCAGCATGTACATTGTATAGTAAGGTCTGTCTTTCAAGATGTACATTGTATAGTAAGGTCTGACTTTCAACATGTACATTGTGTAGTAAGGTCTGACTTTCAGCATGTACATTGTATAGTAAGGTCTGACTTTCAACATGTACATTGTATAGTAAGGTCTGACTTTCAGCATGTACATTGTATAGAAAGGGCCGTCTTATTCTCTTCCAAGAGAAGATTTGAGCTAAGTTGCAAACTTGGGCTAAATACTGGTGCTTACATGTCCAAAGATTTCTCGATGTACATGTTCAAGATGGTGCTTAAGTATTTAACAATTGTTTATTCTTGAAAATTTTCGCCAACCTGTGACATTTAAATCTATTACCCATGCAGGCATGGGTCTCACGGACAAAACGTTCTGACGTCATTTTTTAATTAGATTTTTTAATTAGACAATATCAAGTACAAAGTTATTTCCTGTTTAGAACAATACTTGAATTGGCAAATCATATTTTGTAATTCCTGCATTCATGTATCTGTATGTTAAATATTGTTGAGAATAAAAGCAGGTGTAGGAAAAAGTCATATATGTTTTAGCGTCTGCATCGAGAATATTTTCATCTGATCAAATTTATATTAATAGAACACTTATATAGTAGTCACAAAACATTCTTTTTATTCTTGCATATATTAAGCCCAGTTTTTTTATTAAATTATGTCGACAACTAGTAATAAAAAAAATCTGATCGAAAGAAACAAATAAGACGTAATTAGCATTGACATTTGCTTCTATATTGTAAATCCATTTAAGTGTCTATTTTTAAAATGTTACATTTTGATTACGCATGCGTGTTCACACACACACACACACACACACACACACACACACACACACACACATATATATATATATATATATATATATATATATATATATATATATATATATATATATATATATATATATATATATATATATCAGTAGCATAGCAAGAAATTATGCCCCCTCCCCCGTAAAACTTAATATTCTGGGCCCCAGTCCAATAGAAAAAAAGTTGTTTGATGGGAATTTTGGGCCCCCACTGGGCCTGCTCCCCCCCCCCTCTTATGTTGCAGGGGTTGCTACGCCACTTTATATATATATATATATATATATATATATATATATATATATATATATATATATATATATATATATATATATACACACTGTTTGTGGGCTTTCATACACAAGGCAAATATGGTCTATCGCACAGGCTAACGACTCACAAGATGCGGGTGCTGATATATTTGTTAATTGATAATTGTTGAACGAATATGTATATCTTGCTTTTATGCTTTTTTGTAACAAAAATAAAGTAACTGATATGAATATTGTTTTGTTTCCTTGCTATTAGCTACAAATACATACTTTACCTTCATTTCTGTTTCTACGTTCACTACCCAGTGATTTCTTTAAGAAATTCTTTCGCTGTTGTAATAGTGTACTCGTTTTTTAAACTTTTTATTGGGGTAATTGAATCAAATACCAGAGTAGTTGTTGTGTTGCGATGTGATAAAGTGTTTCTGACCGCATTTGGTTCTTTAATTTATGTGCGCCTTTTATCCTTAAACCTTAAATCCCTACCTAAAAAAAAAAAAAAAAAAAAACAGCAGAAAAGAACGTAATGGGCATTCCCCATATAATTTAACAGATTTCGGTTTCAGATTTCGGTTTGAGAGAGAGAGAGAGAGAGAGAGAGAGAGAGAGAGAGAGAGAGAGAGAGAGAGAGAATTAAGTTTAAGTGACGCATAAGCTGAAATAAAGAGGATGGTACATCAGTACGGAGAAATTATGAAGAAAGTGGCGTTTTACAATCTTTAAAATTTAAAACAATGTTCTTCGGTGGAATATAACAAACGGGACACTTTCTTGTTGTCATAAAGTTCTGTGCTCTGTTTGCACTGATTCTTCATCTTGGGCTTCCTAACTAGGGAAAATAGCCAAAGTTAGCAGGCAAGAAAGTTTTTCTTTAACAAAATTTTCGTGGTAGATTTATTCAGTAGTATAAATTCATACTTTGCATTTATATGTATGTAGACACAAAGAAGCAGTTCACGTTGGAACATTTTTTTGGTATTTTAATTACATGTTGTACAATCAAGGAAAACCGAGCTATTTATAAATTTAATACATTTCCTGCAATAAATTTGAATTTAAATTAAACATGAAACATTATTTGGAGAAACTGAATCACATGTTAAACTATGGCTTATGAAATTCAATGCTATGAAAGTGAAAGTAATACTGTCTCCCAAACAGGTTCGGATCGTAATTAACTAAACTTTGTTAACTCACATAATCACTTTCGTCTGACAATTCAGAATAATTTCAAATGGAATGAACATATTGATAACACCGCAAAAATAGCAAATGATAAGCTAGCTTTAGTAATAGCACTAAAGTTTATACTTTGTAAGATGTCTCGTTCAAAATTATACTAAACGTTGATATGACCTATATTAGAATACGTCAGGATAGTGCTAGGTTGCTATAGTGAAGATACTCGATGATATTACAAAGAGTGTAACTAGAGGCCTCCCGCATTATCACTGCTCTTTCATTTTGTGCTAGTATGAAGTCTCTATATTCGGAGACCGGCTTCACTCATCAGAGTCTCTATAATCGGAGACCGGCTTCATTCATCCGAGTCTCTATAATCGGAGACCATCTTCACTCATCAGAGTCTCTATAATCGGAGACCGGCTTCACTCATCAGAGTCTCTATAATCAAAGACCGGCTTCACTCTAAGAATTATTAATGGTGATACCCCATTGCATTTACAGGAATGGGTTCCTTCATATGTGGGAGCCATCAGTCAATATCCTTTACACAACTGTGTTGTCCTTTCTCTCTAATGATGGTTTATTTCCTATGGAAACTCATTCACCCTATCTAGTGTAAACGTTTGGAACAATTTGCCAGAAGATATATGAAAAAAACAACAAAAAAACCAAAAAAAACCCCAAACAAACAAACAAACAACCCCCCCTCCCCCAAAAAAAAAAAACAAACAAACAAAACAAAACAAAAAACAACAACAAAAAATACTTTCACACTTTTGGCTAAGGGATAGAAGGTTTTCAATTTTACACGCAAATATGAAAACAAATGGTACATTCTAAAAGAACGTTTTTACAGACTAAGTTGTCTGATACGCCAGTATGTATATATGAAAACGGTAATGAAAATGATGAATATTTTTGTTCACTTTTGTACAATAGCTATAATGATGAGATCCGTGTATTGCTTGTTGAAAACAATATTTTAATGTAAGCTTTGATTTGCTGTTAATTGGAAGTCTCGAACTGAAAAAAGATCAAAATAAGCTGATAGCTTATTTTTAGAAGTTGTAAAACAAACCATATTTTATTCGTTGATTAGTAAGTGTTTGTCATACTTCCGAAGTTTAACTGGATTTTTCGAGTTAAATACTGCAAGTAAAAAAAAGTCGCGTACATAGCATGTTCTTTTATTAAACAAGACATCAACATTCCAAAAAAATTGATTCATGTTAAATGCATTAAATATAAATAATATGCACGTTGCCACAGAAACCATAAGGAAAATATTCTGTAGCAAAGATGCTGAATGTATTGAATTTGTAAATATGTATAAACATGAACATATTATAATTTGCAGAGACTGCATTTTCAAAATACACCAGTATTAATGTTCTGACGTGTAAGAGATGTAAATCATCGTGACAAGTATTAATGACAGCATGGTAAATTTACAACATAACATGCAAGGACAGTATCTCAAGATATGAGCAACATCACATGCTCGTGAACTTTTAAAATAAATGTTAGTTTTATTCTCGAATTGGTATAGACAAAACATACTTAATGTGGTGGCATAGGTCTCGAAGATCTCGAAGAACACTCCACCAGAGGAAATCCATCTTATTTTCCCTTCAAGGAAAACCTAGGTGAACTTAGTATCACATTTGACGCTCAGCTCACATCTATGTATGGCATAGCAAAGCGTAAAAATTGAAGCAAACTTACTAGAAGCCAGCTATTAAAGTTTTATTTATTTATCGTTCTTGTTTATGTAGATTTAAACCATGATCTACTTATTAAGTATCTTCGCATAAGCTTCCTCCACATAATACACATATAAACACTAATAAAGGATCGAATTGCGTCATGATATCTTCATTAAGATGTACACATTGAATATGACACTGCGGTCATCAGACTGTGACAGAGAGCGGTTTTGTTCGAGTCCTTATTCTAATAATGATGATAAAAAGGTATTTTCTTCACATCAGGCCGGATTTTATTCAAAAAACATTAAGTGGCACAACACACTACTTTAAAGATCTTATCATTATGGCGTAATCAGTGACACCCACAGAATATAAAATTGTATATGATATCGACTGAGATGATAGAGAGGCAAACTCTTAAACCGAGAGTCACATAATTAATGTACAGACCAGGCACATATACATATCACGTAGGCAAGGCAATATATATATATATATATATATATATATATATATATATATATATATATATATATATATATATATATATATATATATATATATATATATATAGATATTTCAAACAAATGTATTATGATACGATGAAATGATTATAGCGCTTGAATAAATCATTTGCCATTTCAAACGGTTTTTGCAAATGTAATCACATTAGATTTGAACACAAATCTTGAACTTTGTCTCTCTCTCTCTCTCTCTCTCTCTCTCTCTCTCACACACACACACACACACACACACACACACAGCTAACAAGACCATTGCTTCTCTCTCTCTCTCATAAATACACACATCTTACGAGATCATTGCTTTTTTTCTCTCTCTCTCTTTCTCTCTCACACACACAGCTAACAAGACCATTTCTTCTATCTCTCTCTCTCTCTCTCTCTCTCTCTCACATACACACACACACAAACACACATACATCTTACAAGATCATTGCTCTTCGCTCTCTCTCTCAATCAGAAACATACATACATACATACATACATATAGTTACACCACATGCAGCGTCAGATATATTTTTCTAATCACTCAAGCCATTGCTATCCATGCATGAATAGCCTTGCATAAAAACAATCCAATATATAAATATGGCAATGAAAGGTGTGCTTCAAATGATAACATGATGTTCATTTGACCTTTTACCTTGACTTCCTTCTGAGGACCCCAGGGGAGCAGGGAGTGAGTCATATATATATATATATATATATATATATATATATATATATATATATATATATATATATATATATATATATATATATATATATATATAACACAATCCACATAAAGATCACGTGTGTCAGCAAATGATTAGGAACATAAACAAACTGACGACACAGTGCAGATCAAATGTTAAACTAGCCTAAATCTTTTTAGGTCCTAATGTCCCATTTTTCAGGTCCTAATGGTCCCTTTTTCAGGTCCTAATGGCTTCTTTCAGGTCCTATAGCCCCCTTAAAAGGTCCTAATGGCCCCTTTTACAAAGGCATATACAAAGCACAAATAACAAAACAAACAATGAGCATGGAAAGAAAGAAATGAAAATACACAACTTTACATGATGTTGGTATTCCTTATACTTGTTTACAAAATCCAGTGTGTTTGAAATGATTGTTATTTGCCATATGATTTGACAAGTCTGACAGTTTATTTCAGCTTTTCCATTCTCTTTTGTAAAACATTATATGGAATGCATAATTCACGTAGATCTGTGTATTTTCATTTGTTTCTTTCTGTGTTCATTGTTTGTTTGTGTCTTTTGCTCTTTGTGTATTCCTTCGAGGAAGTGGTCATTAGGACGCCCCAAAAAACCAAGGCTTGATTAGCACAATTGTTAGTTTGTTTCATGTATTAAGTCATTATCTGACAAATGTGATCCTTTACGTCACCCCGGTGCATTTAGAAGGATTGTTATTTGCCATATATATATATATATATATATATATATATATGTATATATATATATATATATATATATATATATATATATATATATATATATATATATATGTCGAATCAGGAATAAAAACAAATGTGTTTATATCTTTTTAAAATATGTCACCATGGCACTTCATTTGCTGATGAGTATTGTATAACATACGACTTTGGCTGGCCCGTGCAGGCTTCAAACCCGCGACCCTTGGATTCTGAGTCTGGCACAACAGCCACCGTGGTTCCCAATATCGCTGATATAACAATGTTAATTATCTCGAGGAGATTTTTACGAGAGCAGGGAAAAAGGATGTACTCCAGACAAGGAAGCAACAGAATAATAAAACGCTATTTCATTAAATCTAAAAATAAATGTGGTTTTTTTATATTGGTGTCAATATACACACACATTATGCTTACTGAAGATACTCAGGTATAGGCATCAAATCAGAGACAGGCATCATTGACTGTTATCATCGTGCTTTTCAAAGTAAAGGGATTATGTGATCCAGTCGGTCTTATCATGCGAGCGTGCATATGTAATATCACTGCACTCATCCTATACCATTAGGTATAGCGAGCGTGCATATGTATTGTTACTAAGCTCCTATGCCATTAAGCACAACGAACATGCATATGCAACATCAGTCAACTCCTCCTATACCGTTAAATATAGTGAGCGTGCACATGCAATGTCACTACACTCATTCTATGCCATTAAGCATCGTGAGCATGCATTTGTAATATTAGTCAACTTCTCCTATACCGTTAAGAATAGCATACGTGCATCTGTAATGTCACCCAACTCCTCCTATACAATTATGTATAGAACTTAAAACTTTTGGATATGATTTGGGTTGATATGTATATGTGCACATCTGTTTAAGAATTTTTATCCATGCCTTGGGTTCGGATCATGAGGAGTGGGGGAAACTTATGCATATATGTGTAAATGGGGGTGGGTGATATATAAGAAAAGCATGTGGATAATGCTACGTATCAGATTTCTAGTTATATTTTGTGAAATTTCTATGCCTTTTAGTTCCCTATTATATCTGATCAATACACGAAAAGACATGTCATTACAAACTCCAGCATTATTGAATTTTACGCCAGTGCTTCAAATCTTAATATGATTATAATATATCATACGAAAAAGGAAATTGCTATTGGAATGTACGGTAAAGACAATAACATAAACCTGACAGGAAAATACAGTGTAATCGCTTGCATCGGATATGAATATAATGTTGTTGAAAACTAATGCCTAACATTTTACTGTAATAATAAACAACATATCTTTGATACACGCATTTTCTCTTCTAATAGTGAACATTGAATTATTCGATAATTTTGGGAAAAACAATTAGTTCATGGTCAAGGACGCATTTTGAAACAAGATAGTTGCTGTAGCCATTCAGGATGCTTTGTACAGCGTTTTCCGTAATTATTGGGAATATAAACTGTAATCTCGCAAATTCTCATGTATATTAATTTGTCAATGAAGTTGTAATCTCGCAAATTCTCATGTATATTAATTTGTCAATGAAGTTGTTTTCAATCCGAGTTTGTTCAGAAAAAATATAACTGACTAACATAACTTTCTTTATTTCCTCTTTATAAGAGATTATATACAGTTATTTTCATTATTACACAATAGCAATACAACATTAAAGTGACATTAATGAATACATATCACTCTAAATACGTAAATATATTTACAAAATTACAATGATTGTCATTAGACCTCAGCATTAAGATTATATTTCCTGCCTCAATTTCATTAATATCATATCCAGTATGGAAAACACGGGAAATGAAAGAATATATGACTAATCTTCAAAACAAGGCTTTAATGTAGAACATCCAACAATTTAGATATAAGTATACGGCATGCTATATACATGTAATTAGCATATACAGTATAAAATATATTTGATTTGAAATGGAATCATTATAAACTAGTAACGTATGTTAAACGCGAAGCTTATATATACATGAAATAGATTTAGAGCATGCAAGGGCATGAACATATGTGTAGGCATTTTATGTATGTATGTATGTATGTATGTATGTATGTATGTATGTATGTATGTATGTATGTATGTATGTATGTATGTATGTATGTATGTATGTATGTATGTATGTATGTATGCGTGTGTCTATATATGTATGTATGCAATGAAAGTAAGCAAGTATATGAAAGTAAGCAAGTATATGGGTAAAAGATCAGAGGAATACCATAGAATGGCAATAGTTGAGTAGAACACACACACACACACATACATATATATATATATATATATATATATATATATATATGTGTGTGTGTGTGTGTGTGTGTATGTGTGTGTGTTGCTATTCGAGTTACATGAGCGAGAAAACACAGTAAAGGAAAATATAAAAGAAGAATAACATGTTAAAGAAAACGCAAACATCTAGGAAATATTTACATTTTTTACATTTGACTATCACCTTGTAAATGAATTCCTCTGGCAGTTCTTCCTCGCAACACTGGGAGTGTACAGTTATAAATACTATCTATGGTAGATCAAACGAAATAGGTTCATTTACCTAATCTAATCTACAAGCATATTTGTTCAAGTTCATTTGTTCTTCTGTATATCAATTCTAATCCTTCTGCCACCAAACCCATGAACTTTGCCTTGCCAGGTCATCCATAAAGGTAACGTTTTCCACCCTCTTACCCAACACGATGTGAAGTAGAGTGTCATCGTCCTTACAAAAAGCCAGTGCGAATCTCCCATGTCTATTGAGTCTGTTATTTGCTCAAACATGATATTGCGTTCATCGTTTAGGTTTTGGAGGAATAGAAGCATATGTCGTCGTACAGCTGACTCTTCGGCTGAATGAAAACAACAAATGTTGAAACAGCAGATGATGCTGCAGCAACAGTCCGTAGCTATGAAATAAATAGTCGATGTTATGTCCAGTTTAAAGCAAAAAGTGGACTCTCAACAAAACGGAGATGAAGGCTGTGATGTTAAACCTGCTCGCCACAGCAAGCAGCCATATGACGGCGTGTCAGACATTTCATCTGATGAGGACGAAGATGGAGCTGCTGCCGCGCCGTCTGATAAAGTAGATGCAATAACAGCGATTATGGATAATGTTTCCAGAATGATTTATTTTCCATTCAGAGGGGAAAAAAATCGAAAAAAAAAAAAAAAAAAGAATGTTGGTGATTGTAGACATGAGGAAAAGGTGGGAGGAAATTTATCTCCAGCAGTAGCGAAATAAGTGAATTCAGGTGCGAGGGCACAAATCACACCTGATAAAAATGAAAGAACTGTTTGAAGCATTTGTGCGCCCTGCAAACTGGGAAAAAATGATAATGCCCAAGGTGAATCCCAAAGTGTGTGACAAATTAAGTAAGGATACTAAAAATTATAATCTTCAGCTACAACATATTCGTAGACTTCGGATCAAAGGCTTCATTCTTCAGGAGCATGCTATATACAAGCTCTTCCTTACCAAGCCTGCCACTCCTGTAAATCAGGAATGTTTAACTTTGACAGCAGAGGCTTTCCGACTTCTTACGTTTGCACACAATGAGTTATCTGTGCGGAGCACGGTGCTGTTGAAGTCTGATCTCGGGTTTTAGTACAAGCGGCTGTGCCATGCCCCAAATCCTGTCACTGATTTGTTGTTTGGTGACAATTTAAACCAACAGATCAAAGACATCAGTGATGCATTAGGGGTTAGTTCCACCGTTACTATCCGCGTTCCCAACAGGGTTAGCTTCAAGAACTTCAACAAGATTCCCTCAACTGGCGTGAATAAGCAGATACATCAATATCAATCACAGAAGGACCCTTTTTTTTAAAAAAGATCGCTACTTCAAACGGAATCTTCAGGAAAAGCGGGGGAAATATCAGTTCAATCCGTCGTAAGTGATGCTGTAGGTATAAACATTTCTAATGAGCAGAGTTCAAATACTCCACACAGTATTGCCCCAACACTAACAAATGTACCTCTGAATTTCACCGGGGGGGGGGGGGGCAGCTAAGTTTCTGCATAATTTACTTGAACTAACATCGGATTCGTGGATCTGCAAAACTGTTTCGCTTATCACATTGAATTGAATATTATGCCACATTGAAAGTGTGCCCCCTCCCCCGACCTAATGTGTCCAGTGACAAATAAATTGGGATCACTGAATGTGAATTAGGCACACTGATTCAAAAACAAGTCATAGAGCTTGCTTTACCAGTTCATAGTGAATTTTTGTCCAATATCTTCATCAGGCATAAAAAGGAGCACACATGGAGTTATTTAAAAGTTGAAAATCCTGAAGAATTTTTTTGGGGGAAAAAATCGTTTTTAAATGGACATCTTGAAATCTGTACCTCATCGAGTGAAGAAAAACTGATTTGTTTCTATAGGCTTAAACGACGCATGCTATTAAATTAAAGTTGCCCCTCCTCTAGAAAATATTTTAGATTTTTGTGGATGGATACATGTTACAAATTAACTTGTTTACCAAATGGTTCATCGACAGCGCCGCGTGTGTGCACATGCTGTTGAAACCTGTCTTCTCATTTTTGTAAAATGGAGCACAGCCATATTGGATACCTTGATGGCAGTTTACCTCAGGGAGATACTCACCAAGCATGTGTACAAAATGTAAAGGCTACTGTCACTCTGATGTATAATTTGGGATTAACCATACACTCAGACAAATCTGTGTTTCAACCCACTCAGCGCATTGTGTTCCGACTATTCGATTGACTCCAGAGAAGGCTCGTGCCATTTCCGAATTATGTTCACTGATTCTAAGGAAAGATTTCATTCGCATTTGTGAATTTTCGCATCTTATATGGAAACTGGTGGCCTGTTAAGCAGTTGTTAAATATGTCGCATTATTCTACAAGGATTTATAAATAGAACATAATAGACTTCTGAAATTATATAAACTAAATTTTGATGCAAAGATAAAATTGGACTCCTCTCAACATCCAAATTTGGGGTAGTGGATTAAGAATGTACCTGTCAGTTTCAAACAAATCTCACTTGGGTCCCCAGATATTGTCTTGCGCAGCTATAGCTCAGGCTCTGGATGGGGATTGGAGGTGGGGCTATAATGTCGACACAGAAACATGCACGGTAGAACATTGGTCTAGTGGGGAAAAAGAAAATCACATACATTATTTGGAACTTAAAGCACGTTTCTAACTCTGTCTGCATGTTGCAGCTCCCTCACAAACCTTCACGTGCAGCTAAAGATAGATAACTCAGAAGCAGTAAAATATTTAACAAAAATGGGTGGACGGAAAAAGGTTCTAAACGATTCGTGTAAGGTAATCTGGTTTTGGTGTATGCATCAAAATATCTGACTTTCTGTCAGTCATATTCCAGGAGTATGTAATGTTGAAGACGATATCTTATCAAACGAGCTTTGTGTACACACTCAATCGAGAGGGCATGTTTGCAAGCTTTTGTAACTTGGTGGGCACTCCGCATATTGATCTTTTTGCATCACGGAATAATTTAACAGTTGCCTACTTATATGTCGTACTTACCTGATGCTGAGATATTTGCTGTGGATGCTTTTCTGCTATTTTGGCCAAAGTCTTTTGGCTATATTTGTCCTCCTTTCAGTCTGCTGGGAAATGTGCTTTGCAAACTGGAACACGACCAGGTAAAAGCGGTGCTTTTTACAATTATACTCATCCTTGAAAGAAACTGAACACATTATTAAATATGCAATGTTTGTAAAAGGACCAAGTCTTTTCAGGCAAACATTTTCCAAGCTTCCACAAAGCGAGTGGTTGAATATCAGTATGGACACTTGCACAATGTAAATTTTCGGGTTTAGATTCCAGTTTTGATGTCCACATCTCTCTTTGGAACAGTAAACTGTTGTTTCAGTATTTATTTTTCAAATATGTTTCGACACTGACTATTGGGCATTCAAGGATTAATGGAAAGGTCTCCAAGTTGGTATTTCAGTAGAACACACTTTATATCTTTAACAAAACCAATACTCTCACACCTCTATATCATGAAATCAAGAATTCTTTTGTTGAATGCGATTTTTCATGCTGATGAACTTTTGCTCTGCAGGTGTTATTGATAAAACCTAATTTGACTTCTACATATTAATCAACTTTTTTTGCCTTGTTTAATTGCTTTCTGAATTCTCTCTTCGCGCTCGTGTATTCTGCATACTAGTATATTGTATTCCACGGTAAAAGCTCATCTTGTATTTAAAAAAGTTTTCTTGTCATCTCTTTATGTAGCTCAGGCACATTAAGGCATTTTCAATAAGGTTTTAGATACTGTTGGAAGCTATTCTTTGGGAGATTTCTGTCAGCTGAATCTATTAAAACAGTAGCAACATCATCAAAGGCGTATTGTATAATTGCAATGTTGTGTATATGTAGTCCTAATTGTTCTAATTACTCTTCTTGGTCTGACAAAATTCGTTTACGAGACTATTGAGGATGGTCATCGATTATGGTTTTATTCGGTGGAGTATTTGGTGAATTCATCGGTATGTAAAAGGAACTGGACATCTTTGCATATGAACAAGACAATTGTATAAAGTTTGTAATTTGAAATGGAATTCCACGAATCTGTGCACTTACAGTTTCAATTTGCTTCTCATTTACGGCTTGTAATTTTTCAATTACCATTGCCTGACTCTTTATTACTTTTGCCGTTGCAAGTAGGTCTGCTTCGACGTCCTTGCCTTTTCCTGTCAGAAAAAAAGACTTCTAGAAAGCTCTTGCTCAAATAATTATCGGTCTAATTTGCCATATTTTACTGCTCTTTCTGCAAGAATGATATGTTCTAATTGAGAAGCCAATGGTTCCTCGCTCTCAGAATCCTGGGTGTCCATTCTTGTCACCATTGTCTTATTGATATCAATGAACTCTAATTTGTTGGGTGCTTAACACAGCAAATATGATAGTGTGCTGACTGCGTAAAATACCGAGTCTGTGAATTGTTACCCGTGAATTAGAGCATCAGACAGTCAAGGACCCATTTTGAAACAAGACAGTTATTTTAGCCATTCTGGATCCGTTGCACTGTTTTTTTCCCCCATAATTATAGATACAATCTCAAAAATTCTCATGTATATTAATTTGTCAATGAAGTTGATTTAAATTTGAGTGTGTTCGGAACAGTATGTATGTATGTATGTATGTATGTATGTATGTATGTATGTATGTATGTATGTATGTATGTATGTATGTATGTATGTATGAACGAGTCAATGCCTATTATAATCCAGCTGGCACGAATACAAATACCAGCGACTTTGTAGGATCATTATTTGGTGACGTGCATGGTCGAGAGGGAATAAGGGTTGGTGCGTGCAGGCAATGCGATTGGTGCCGTAACCCGCGGATCCAGGTTAGAATCTCCGTAGAGTATGAATTAAACATTCTCTAACATGTATCTTAATATTATTTCTTCGTATTTAAAAATTATGTTAATGTTATCAAGCATTATCTTGTAGGATCCAGGGATTGCACTTTCCGCTCTGTTTGGTGTATACTTGTACTTTTCTCACTCTCTATCTCTCTCTTTCTCTGCCTCTGTGTCTATTATGTATATATATATATATATATATATATATATGGAAGATCATGCAGCGCGATTTACAAATCACGCAGACTGGGTGAACGCGGACAACATAGATTCACTCGTTCTGCTGATTGCACCTTCTGTAATAAACGCCCAATCTTAACCTCTATAAAACCCAAATGAGGTAGAAATTGCAATTTACTAAAGTTTACCATAATGATAAAGAAGCTACTAAGCAAATTACAAAAGCAAAAGACAAAAAATAATTTTAAAAACCCCGTTCAAAACAATATAAAGTTGCTATTCATTAAATTAGGCGAACCTATCTATTCTAATTATTTATTTTGCTATTTTAATTTGTTTATTTTATTATGTTCCGTTTTACGCATATTTGTTCCGTTTAAAATCAATGACTAATATTGGATCATTGCCTTTATAGTGTTATCCTAGTTCTTCAAAGTCTTATTCCTTGCTCTTTTAATAAAATTACTTGTTGACAGGTCTTTGTTCTTGTGTACCTCTCCTAAAGTTGCCGACCTTGATCTTCGATCTGCTTTTAAAATACAAAAACTATACTTTCTTCTGGTGTAAGTGCTTAAACAATGAAAAGTGTGTCTGCATTTTATACTAATATGATGTACATCGACTCCTTGACACGCAAGGTCATAGAAGTGCTATTTGTGGTCATTTGAAGTGGACCGAAAAAAAATAATGTGGCTAGAGAAAGTGGGCTGCACGCATGAATAAATTAGCATATGCCTCGAAAGGGTATTACTCTGAAATTAATACCAGTATGAATTTTGTTGCCACTGCATGGTCGCCTTTAGAAAAGAGAACGACGTCTTCAAAGATATCATCATGTTTAGCAATACCAATGTCGCGATCAAAACCTATTGTGTAATTTGTGTCAAAAGATATCAGAATGATCACATTCCACTCACGAACAATCTGCAGCACATGACAAATATATAAGAAATTCAAACTAACCTCCACCCACCCACCCCCCAAAAAAATAAAACAGCAAAAAAAAAAAAAAAAAAAAAAGATAAAACACAAACAACAACAACAACGACAACAATAATAGCGAGGTGACTTTTTAGTCCTCTCTATTAGAATTACTTTGTAGTGGACCATTATTTGCATGCTAATGAAAAAACACGAAAATAGAGGTCGACTAAATGACATGTCGGTTAGAACTTTAAATGGAATATTCATAAAAAGCAAAGCCAACTCGAAAAACAAAAATTCATAGCAAGGTAAAATTATATCCCTAAAGTAAACCATGCACGGTACATGCATACCACCATATTTATTGACTGGGTTTACCAGGCCCTTATAACTATTTCAAAGAAAGTTCAAACGTATTTGCCATGTTGGTCAAGCTATAAGTTACCACACTGAGAAAACTACATGTACTTCATCTGATATTCAGAGCAGGTAAATAAAATCGTCGATATAAAATCTAATTAATGAATGTTAAAAAACACGATTTCGACCAAACTGATAACAGACGGTTTATATATGTTCTTTTCTTCGTTGCTATAAGCCGTATCAGATATTCAAACGAATGCTACCGTAAGTAACAGTAGACGGTACTACCTGTGACTGTTGACCCAGAGAGGACAGCTACACCTGCTCTCTCCGGAATGTCCTCTCTGGCGGATCAGGCGGCTGAGCTGACATGCTCATCCTCCCCGCTGTGAAGGCCGATGGCAAGAGCTCTGTGGACAGCGCAGGGTATCAGCTCATGTGCAGTAATACCTGATGGCAATCCACTGCATCCCGACTCGTCTCCAGACGTTTCGACATTGTCGTGCCACTGGATTCAGACAGGCCTGGACGAAAAAGTGAGGGTGACTCTGTGCAACTTTCCCTCACTTAAATCCAACTCACCCGCACGTCATGACATCATTCCCCTCCCCTCACCAGATACCTTTAAATCCTGTGGCGATGGGCGAGCGGCAAAGCAGCAGGTGTGGATACACTGGGAGCCATAGCTCCAGGCGGCTCAGGGCAGAGGGTCGCTTTTCACTGAACTCGGCAGCTCTCTGGGAGACTGCGCAGCCCTTTTTAGGATCACACTGCTCACCTCCGCAGCATGAGGAAGGGGCTAGAAAAGGTGCTCTAAACATTGTCTGCTTCACCCTAACCCTGGTCAGCATACCGCAGCTGACTTGGTGTTCGAAAATCTAGCAAGAAAACAAAGGTGACGCAACTCATCATTGATGCCTGGAATGTGCGCACACTAATGGACAGTACAGCAGCAGATAGACCATAGAGAATAACAGCTCTAGTTGGTAGAGAACTGGATAGATTCAACACCCATATAGGAGCCCTGATTGAAACTCGCCTAGCTGAGGAAGGACAACTCGCCGAGTAGGAGCCGACTGCACCTTCTTCTGGAGTGTCCGAAGTAAAGAAGAGCGACGCGAAGTTGGTGTTGGCTTTGCCATCAAATCAGAGCTAGTCAGCAAGCTCACAAATCTCTCTAAGGGCGTGAATGACAGACTAACGCAAACGAGACTCCCACTGTCTGGAAAAAGACATACAACTATCATATGCGCCTATGCACCCACCGTGACCAACCCAAATGAGATCAAAGACATATGAAAATCTGGAGTCTCTTATTGCAGAAGTACAGGAGACAGACAAGCTCATCATGCTTGGTGACTTCAATGCTAGAGTTGGCACAGATCACCAGACATGGCCAGGTGTCATTGTCAAAAATGGCTTCGGCAAATGCAACAACAACGGGCAACAACGGACTCTTCCTAATGAGAAAATGCGCTGAACACGACCTGCTAATCACCAACATAGTCTTTCGCCTACCAAACTGCAACAACGCGTCTTGGACGAACTCATGCTCCATGCACTGGCATCTCACTGGCTACGCCATCATCAGAAGAAGAGACAGGCATGATGTCCGAGTCACGAAGGCCATGTGAAGTGCAGAATGCTGGACTGACCACAGGCTCATATTCTCCAAGCTCAATATCCAGATTCAGCCTAGCAGATGACCACAAGGCAAAAAAGTGCCCAAAAAGCTAATTGTCTTCAAATTCAAACAAGAGAATGTGAAACAGGCTTTTGTCCAAGAATTGTGCAGCGAACTAGAAAAAAACAATTGATGCCAACTCTGAGAATGTCGAGGAAAACTGGGTATCCTTCAGAGACTCAGTGTACTAAGCTGCATCCAAAACCCTCCGTCCCACCACACGTAAACATCAAGATTGGTATGATGAAAACGATGCTGCCATACAGACGGAGAGAATATCAACTACAAAAGGCCAGTTTAGAAGACAACACTTCATCATCTCAGAAGGTATCCTTCAATAACATCAAGAGGACTGTCCAATGCAAACTCAAAGAGTTGCAGACTCATGGCTGAGCAATAAGGCAGATGAAATTCATTCGTACGTAGACAGGAATGACATTAAGAACTTTGAGGATACTTTGAAGACAATCCATGGGCCAGAGTCATCTGGAACATCTCCATATACTGAGTGCTGACAACACCACACTGTTTATTGACAAAGAAAATATACTACAAAGATGGGCAGAACACTTCAACAACATTCTTAATCTACAATCATCTATCAGTCAGGATGCAATTGATCGAGTGCCCCAAGTGGAAATAAACATATCACTTGCTGATCCTCCAGAGCTGACTGAAACTGAGAAAGCATTTGACCTGCTGTCAAATGGCAAAGCACCTGGAGCGGATGCTATACCAGCAGAAGTCTACAAAGCCTCAGGCTCTCACATGGCACAGAAACTGACTGAACGGTGAGTCATCTGAACCATTCCAAGTCACCTATTTAGTCGAGCAGGCTGTGTATTTTTCCCCCAACCCTCTTCAGTATGATGTTCTCTGCCATGCGTACGGATGACTTCCTTGACTATGACACTGGGATGGACATCAGATACCGGACTGATGGCAAGCTCTTGAATCTGAGGAGATTACAGGCGAAGACTGAAGACTAAGTTAGAGGGAGTGACAGTTCGTGACCTCCTGTTTGCTGACGACTGCTCCCTGAATGCCAACTCTAAGTCTGACATGCAACAGAGTATGGACCATTTCTCTTTAACTTGCGACAATTTTAGTCTCACAATCAGTATCAAGAAGACAGAGGTAACCTGCACCAGGAAAGCCTTACGTGAAACCTGCCATCACAGTAAATGGCCAAACCCTCCTTGCAGTGGACAAGTTCAAATATCTCGGCAGTACTCTGTCACGTGTAGTCCACATCGATGATGAAACCAGCACCAGAATTGCTAAAGCAAGTGTGGCCTTTGGCAGACTACGCGGAAATATGTGAGAGCGCAGAGGCATCAGTCTTCAAACAAAACTGAAGCTGTACAAAGCCATTGTGTTATCGACCCTGCTGTATGCATGCGAACCTGAACGCTATACAGACGCCATGCCAAGAAGTTGAATCATTTTCACTTGGGTTACCTGAGGAATCTGATGAGGATAAGATGGCCGGATAGGGCTCCAGGCACCGAGGTTCTCACATGGGCAGGCATTCCAAGCATCCACAATCTACTCATAAAATCACAGATGATATAGGCAGGCCACTTTACCAGGATGTCAGAAGAGCGACTACCAAAAAAAAAATATCCAAGGCAATCTGAAAGAGGCAAAGCAACCTCAGGGTAGTCAGAAGAAACGCTTCAAAGATTCCCTCAGGTCATCCTTGAAACATTTCAACATTGACCCTGAACCTTGAGAAGGTCTCGCATAGAATTGATCCACCTGGCGCAGTCTCATCCATTCTGGAGCTACAGACTTTGAACTGAAGAGAATTGCAGAGGCAGTTCAGAAGCGAGAGCGTAAATCTCAGAACTGCGGCATCTTCTGTCCTGTGTGCCACATACAGTTCCAATCACAAATCGGCCTGGTCAGCCACTCACGTTCTCACAGAAACCAAGCCAGAAGTGATGTCAGGGTCATCTTTGAACTCGAAGGATGAACAACAAACAAAAGCTACATAACTTGCAAGTCGAGTAACGTACTTCGCTACCTAGCTGGTATATTCAGCTTCAATCTCCTATTTTACAGCATTAGAATGGTTCAGTTGTTCGCTGAAATTCTGTACTTGAAATAATTCTCTACATTGTTCCCGTTTCACTCTTTTTGAGAGCGGAATAAACAAAGACTTTTTAAGACCCACAATAAGTTTTAAAAATATTTGTAATTTGCTTCTTTCTTTTACAACGTTAACTTTGATTTTATACAAGCACTGAAAGTTCATAACTTGTTATTGTTACCTGAATGATTCAGTGGAAATAAAATTCCTTATCATGGTGCAAAAATTTGCAAGTTAACGAAGATTCCCAAATTTGTGATAAAATATACGCATGGGAGGTTAGCCTTCGGATCAAGAACACAAGTAAAGCATGACCGTGCTAAGTTTACAATCATTCTTGTATACTTGATTTGACCTATTACCAGTGCAGAGAAAACTACGGCCTAATTGCATAGCAATACATGTAGAAACATCTGGTTTTATTTTATGGCAATTGTCCCTTTGGCAAACAGGAGATAACCACGACCAAAACAGATTCACGGGACGTTTCCTTGCTGCCATGCCTGCGCTCAGACATCCATTTGCGTTGGCCTGCAGGGAAAAGTGTAACATTGCTCTATAATGTGGTAGGTTGTTTGCACCTTAATGATCAATACACACCTTTACCTTAATAATTTCATGTTAAGGTGGGAAAAGTTATTTCTTTAAGTGACAATTTAATTTGTAACAGAAGTTCCCACATAAAACACAGTGGAAGCTGTTGTTAATGGCTTCTACAATACTGTCGTTGACAATACAAAGATCCTTGTACCCATAGCAGTTTACTGAGACTTTATAGGTTTGAGCACCAATTAATACTACAAAAAATCTGGTAGAATAGATATTTAACAAAACATCTGATTGTAAAACCGTGCTATGAAGCAAGAGAAAGATTTATAAACAGTCTCATGATGTATAACAATGTATAAATGATATCTCTGACAGTGTTAAAATGGATTCCTAATACGTTTCAAAACATCTGTACAGAACATTTGTAGATATACCATTGATTTATCTCTAGACGTGGGATATAGTCACACCAAAATGCCATGTTTTAAAGCACATATTACTTTTGCAAACATCGTATTTCGAACACGAATTTGCCGATGTATTTTGTGTCGACCAGCAAAACAAGTGCACGAATATCATTTTATGCCTCACTCGTCTTGGTGTGTTTCGATGTTTGTGTATGTGTTTGAAGACAAGAGGTACCTTTGAAGTCAGAGAGCTTACTCATTCTAGCTGCCTTCGTTTTAATTTTTTTAAAAGAATCATATAGTTAATTTAAAAAACCTTAAGCTCAAGTATGCTACTTTAAAAAAAAAAACTGTCATAACACATATTAGAGAATGCTTTACTATAGTCGACGATATTCTGCTTGTTGCAGCTTGACACGGAAAGTAAGAGGAGGGGATGATTTAGATTTACACACAATTGAACACGTGAAATACAAAAAAAATTAAACATGGGTTTCCGAAAAATAAATTTAAATTGAAATAGATATGATTGCTCTAGCCAAAACTAAAAGACATGCTTATTGGAAATGTTAGTATCTTGATTAATTTTATCTATGATAAAACTCTCGTGTGGTTACCTATTTAAAGTCATCTAAATACAGCATATCTCATAACAAATCCATAGATTAATGAAAATTGTATGATGGATGTTGCTATGGATTCCTTAATCACAGATCTGTGCGTTTCCTATCATAACTCTAACACTCTTCCATGTTCTACATAACGAAGAAAGTACGAGTCACCATATATCATTAATGCTAGCCTACGCGCTCCACGTGGCTAGTAGCGTGTTTGACGCTGATTGGTCTATCGCCTTGTCAGTCAATAGCTTGCCGAAGGGTCAATAACTACCCCCACCCCGTAATCAATTTTCATGTTTAAAGTGGTTTTTTGTTGAAATTAGACTATTATAAAGCAATAATTTATCTGATATGGACCTTGTGGTTTCAGGATATCCTTAAGTGCGGATTTTTCCGTAAAATGCTAAATTCCCAATACTTTTACTGCTTTGGAAGTGATATGTTTACGTATTCTAAAAGAACTTGAACAGGTAGAATAATATTTGCCTTTAAGTCGCTCCAGATAGTTATCGTGCATAACCTATCGGTAAAGTAACAAATATATTTAAAAGATGGCATTCACATTAGAAACAACATGGAACTGAGGCACTTAAATTTCTTTTATGTCTTTCTAACCCCTGTATCTTTCAAACGGTGGATTCTTCTCGAATCTAACGATATCATGTAGTTATCTTTTGTGCCAAGGCGAGCTGTACATCACTTTTACTCCAGATAAGATCTAAATAAATGTACACGATAGAAATGAACGATAAGTGATATGACTGTTTTAAAAAGAACCGGAATTTAGGTCATTTATATGTATTGGAAAGGACCGCAATGCTGTCATAAACATAACTAATATGTCCTTTGATTTTGATCTGTCAATGCCATTGCCTTGTGGCAATCATATAACTGTCCTTTAGTCCAAGTGACGTCTAATCTCTCCTAAACTGTATGACTACAAAATTAGTTCGGACTATCAAAATAATGTAATTTCCCCCGATACCAGAACTATCTCGCCATATGATATTCACCCTAAACATCAGATACCACAGTAGAGAAAGAATTGATTTTTAAAATTAGGTGTTCACTTAAAAACGTATAAGCTGCGATAAAACCTCGGAAGAAATATTGAAAAGGGGGTGAGATGCTCTAAAACAAATAGTGGAAATAAATCTTCTCATCCGCAACCATATTAACCATGTAAATGAAAAGATGGAAATTTCTATTTACAAAAAGCGGGAGTTGGTGGTGGGGGTGGCAGGGGCTTACAGTATAAATAAATATATAATGTGTATGTACCTCATTCACACCGCACAACCAAACTGTTAAAGGAACAACTGGAAATTCTGGCGCAGGTTCTTCAGTGGAGGACTAAATACCTGCATAAGACTGGTTCTTTCGCTCATTTCTGATTGGTAATCTATAAATCCTTGTGGGATTTGGGGGCTGCAAACACATCCGACTCATCTACCCTTTTAATCGACAGAACAAGTTTAGTATTCGATATAATTTTATGATATTTATTTTTTAACATGCATGAAACTGTAGTGATAAGCGTCTCCAGGTTCAAATGTCATATAGTTACAATACTATTAAATAGGGATATACAGGATAAATTATACTTCTTTAATCGAATTTCTATTGAGTAGCAACTGCAGCGTCATTTTAATGATGTAGATGAACATTGCATTTTAATCAATTTCACAAATTTACATTGTCGCCACAGTTATATAAAATGTTGTTTTTACCGGCATATATAAAGATGCCGTCGATTTCCCATTAAGCTTACTTCTGTCCTAGATGTAGCAGACTAAAATGCCGTAATATCCCCAAATGTCATCAGAGCTGCATCCCATAACTTAAAGAATTCGATGCACGTATAGTCTGTGCATACAGTAAAACATTTAGTATTGATGTTTCCATTGGCAACGTAGGCTACATGCACATTTATAGTTCCAGACTGACAACTCGGATAGCAGTGTATCCAGTGCCAATAAAGACAATAATGGTGCAATGGAAGTTCTTGTTATTATAAAGCATTATAAAACATTTTAACTATATTGAATATACTAATATGTGAACGGACATATATCTCATGAAAAATGAGCCTAAGGGCCTGGAATTCGATGATGCTCATCTTTCTTCTTCTTATTTGTATCCATTTTTGTTCAAGATGGATGCTTTTACACCTATACATTTAATTCCCATTAGCCCAAATGTTTATTATTTTCACCAAATGTGATTTTATACCCCATTTACACGGATATACAAGTTTGCTCTACTTTCAATATATAGCTATTAAAGAAGAAAGATCATTCCGCCATACTAATGTCTTGTTCCGTAATACTATAAAATGTATTCTACTGTCTTGTTCCGTAATACTATAAAATGTATTCTACTGTCCTGTTCCGTAATACTATACAATGTATTCTACTCTCCTGTCCCGTAATACTATAAAATGTATGGTAAATGTACGACAGCTCAGAATTCAGTACATACTGTTTTAATGGTAAAAAGGCATTATTGATGCGTTCAGCGTCATAAATGTCCATTAATATAAAGTTTTAGGTGTAAACATGCAATTGACTAATAAGAGATATGACATGTATGCCACCTAGGAACCGACCAATTAATTTTGTGAAGGGGTTGGGGGTGAGGGTGGGCCTGTGATTTTCTTCTAAACTGGGAGACATTTTATTTGTTTACCTCAAGATAATTGAGTTTTTAAAGTAATATAATGGATATGAATTGTTCTTAAAAAATATAGCAAGAATATTTTTTTCAAGCTATTTTGGGGGCTGAACATTTTTGTTAAAATCTCTGGCCCCCCTCTCCACCCCGTCCACACACACACACACACACACACACACACACACACACACACACACACACACACACATGCACGCACACATACACACTTCAACACTTAAATGGCTGGTCTCTAATAAATGATCACTGGTAGAGACTGTTTGTAGAAACCATCATTGAAATCGTGGAAATTTGTTTGAATAGTTGAAAAGATGTCCATTTTCAAATTTGAAGCAAATATACACGCTGACATGGTTGGACCTTTCCTTATATGATTGTAGTCCGTGTGTGAAAACATTATGAACTAAATTATATATAATGTGCAGTTGGCATGTCAGACAAGAATATTTTGCAGGAAAATAATAATTAAAAAAAAATTCAAAAGCGAGCAAACCAGTTTTTCAGTTTACATGAATTCTTTGTTATCACTGTCAAATTAGGTTAATTTCAGTCAGCGGGTTTTGAGAATCATCTCGTTTGAAGATTTTCTTTAGGGCTTGGTAAACGATGAATACCGCTTGTAACAACCAGGTTTTGTACATAGAGATAAAACAACCTACGCACCCTACTTGTTTTGACACTCGCATTATGAAACACACGCCTCAATTGACATTTATCACTGTATTTGAAACTATTTATTAGAGTGATAATGCTGGCATCAATGGCCCTTGATTTTGTTACCAGACGACAGCCAAGTACAGCTTTATTTTATCGGATCGCAGTATGGGTTAACAAACAACCAATTTACATGGTTTTTAAAGACAATATTTTAATTTCCCAATAGATATTGAGTTTCAAAAATATATTTTACACTTTCATCTTCAACACACCCCCATAATCTTGTTTGTTTGCGTGAAATTTACATGATGGGATGATGTAGTATAGTGGGAGAATTTGCTGTTTGTTTTCTTTTTTTTTTAGGTTGTGCACATAATAGTACAAAGTATATTTGCTTTTGCCGTCGGCACCAAGGGATCATGAAATAAAATCAGACTTTCAAATACTGTGTTATGCTGTTTAATATATGTCAAACAAAGATAACTGCATACAATTCCTTAATCCACCAGTCAACTCTGCTCTAGAAATTACAAGATACGTCTACTAGAAGGTCAAAAATACAAACTTCTGTTTAAATATATAATTCAAACCCACTCATTTCATTTCAACAAGTAATCTTAACGACCTAACCTTTCTCAGAAGACAAAGAAATCAAAGTTTGGATCACTTGATCAAGTAATTTATTCTTTCCAGTCATTCACTTTTCTTATCTTTCAGTAGAGGTCGACGTATCTTTCCAAGTCAAGAGTTAAAACATCATTTTTGATTCCTTTTTTCAGATATTGCTAAATTGTAGGACAGCATAAATTTGGCTTACATAACAGTTATCATTTGCTTTACTTTTTTGGAATTATTAAATTATTACTTATCAAATTAGTTCTGCTAGTGGATATTCAGACCAGAGGCTGTCGTTCTGGCTGGTACGGGTATTTGAAAATTTATGATTTTTGACAAATTATTTTCGGAACAATATATCCCGCTCATCTGCTATTTTCTGCTAACAAATACATCTTCTGGAAATACCCAGTAACAAGTGGAGTTTGGTGATTCATTATTAATACACCAAATCTGCATTTTTCAATAACTCTTTTTGATCTACAGCAACTGTATATTCCGATATCACGTACAAGTACGTGCATACGTCCTAATGTACAAATATATGTTCCATAGATAGCACTCATTGGTAAACTGAAGACAATTGAAACTTGCTAACGTCCAACTGAGGCTCCTGTTATTTCATGAATAATTAATCTATCGCTGGAGCAGAGATAACCACGCGTATTCATTAGCATACCACATCATACAAAATCAGATTTGTTCATTTTACAGTTACACCAATATGAACTAGTATGAACACTAAGTATATACTGCGCATTTTGTTTACTTGAATTTGTATATGTTATATTGTGCCAGTCAACTAGGTGACGGACATTTATCTTTGTCTGTGATGACCAAATGTATAACACCTTTTCGAGCTATAGTATGTCAGCGGGCCATGGGTATCGGCATTTGTTTAACTTCGACTGACATTCGACGATAGATTAATTTTCTGTGCTAGTTAGTAAGGATACATGTGATAAATATATGCGAAAGTATTTTTTTATAGTCTATTTATTAGCTTATTTTAAAATGTGACAAGGCAAAGAATCACTGTCAGAAGTTATAAAATCGTTTAAACTCTTTTGTGCTGAAAATGAAAAGGAGAATATCCATGGTTGAAAAATGTTTATTTTCTCTCAACCTTACATGGCAGTGTTTTAAAGAGCATAAATATATGTACTTAAATAGAAGATTCTGAAAATCTGCACTGAGGATCTTTCACATGTGATGAAATTAATTTCTTATGTTTTTAGTTTTAATAAACTTGACACATTGACATACTTTTCTGTGGAGAAAAACTGAAATGAAGAATAATTCACCATATTTGTTGGCATATCATGTAAATTAAAATATTGGTCTCAACATAAACTCCTTTCTTCAAATTTATTTAACAGGTTTCACTTTATTGCATGACTTCATCTGTAGTGTATTGTCACATCGGAACGTGTGTATTGTGAAACTTAGTTTGGGTTAATTGCATCATTTTGTATCGCTGACAATCCCAGCATCCTTTGCCATCTGGTAAAACAAGGAATCAGTTCTACTCAAAAGGGAATCAGGAGAGTCAAACTCCTTGACTCCTCCTCTGTCTAACACCAGAATCCTGAAATGTAATAAGAGACTCGTACACTGGATATGAAATCAAATATTCTCATCAGAATTTCATAAACATTAGAAAAGATGTTTTACTAAGAAGAAAAAGAAAATGAAGTAAAAGATAATGATAGTGATGAAGAGGAAAAGATGATGACGATGACAACGACGACGACAAAGACGACGAGGATTATGTTAGTTGGCATGTTTTAATACATGTATTATTTGAGCAAGGCAGGTCTAAGTTCATCTGTAAAAAGAATCTTTACAATGACAAGTAACGACAAAACGATTGGCATGGATATCCTACATCACAGGTAGTACGTATGAATTGTATTCAATGTTGTAGGGCTGCAATGGTCCTTCTGTGACACAAATTATACTCCTCCTATACGAATTTTCGAAACACAAAGCTCCACATTAGCCATTAAATGTTGGTCTTCACTTACTGTTTACATCATTAAAATCACATACAAGCTACGATATACCTTACTACCAAAATCAGCTGCTTAAAATGTGTCGTGATAACTTGAGTCTTTTATTATTCTTATTTACTTTGTTTGCCACGCATAATTCTCTAATAGTCAAAATTCATTTAACTTAAGTGACTTGCATGGCCTGACTCTCTTTAAAGTCTCTGCTTATTTTATAAATTATAACAGCTTGTTACTCTTAAAAACAAATCAGAAGAAGACTGCTGCTGATACTGATAAGATAGTGTTACTCCCCCCCCCCCACAACAAATAAAAAACAACAAACAAACAAACAAACAAACAATAATCAGAAGAAGAATGCTGCTGATACTCATATGATGGTAGTTAACTCAATGTTGTCTTGGATCGAAGCTTCCTAATTTGTGAGGACATTATTATCTCATATACCAAAAGCTTCAAATGCATCTATTTCAAGATACAAATCAGGTAGGGCTTTTAAACGTGTCATCTAGAGCCCAGATTCTTTATTTGTCTTAAAACAAACAGACCAGGGTCTGCATATAGAGCCTATAACCGAAGCACTGCTGTAAAACGAATGACCTTGACACTAAAGTCAAAAGGCTGAGCGAGCACGTCGCAGAATGATGATTTATCTAAAGTATGAAGAAAACCCACCAAGTGAGTCAAGAAATATGAACAAATGAAAAAGAGAATTTCAACAAACCGTAACACAAATTTTATATGAAGATCACAGGGGCAGGTGAGCGTGTCGCAGAATGAACTGTCTTAGCTTTGTAATAAGTCACCCCAAATATGAACAAAATCTATCAAGGAGTTTAGTAATATAAGTAAATAAAACTTTAACCTAAATCTTAACGCAGATGTTTTGTGACTGTGCCCTTGATTCCAAGGTCAAAAAGGCAAGTACGCATGTCAGAGAATGAATTACTTTAGCTTCATAATGATTCATCCCAAGTATGATGAGAATCTATCATGGTATACTAAATACATCCAAATAAAAATCTTTAACCAAAACCTCAACAAACTGTTGACGCCGCCACCTTTCTTGACTCTGGAAAAGTGACTGCTATTTCTCGATTCCCACTAACGTGGTTTCGACAACAAGCTGTTCATATTTATGATTGTATAATAAACCTAACCTGTCATAATCCATCACTGTGTTCAGCCTGTGGGCAATAGTCAACACCGTGCAGTCAGCAAACTCTTTCCGTATTGTTTGCTGAATCAGATCGTCTGTTTCCATGTCAACGGCTGCCGTGGCTTCATCAAGAATGAGGACTTTGCTTTTCTTCAATAAGCTTCTTGCTAGACATATCAGCTGTCTCTGACCAACACTGGAATGTGTTTAAAGGACTTATTTTGCCATGTGGCTTCAGTAAACTTTAGAAAATTATTCACAAGAATATATGCAATGATAAACAATTTACCGAAAGAAATATCACCCAATTTATTTCTTAATGTATGTCTTCATATTAATTTTACTGTAATGATGTACGTTTCAGTAATCATAATTCTCTCACATTTGGGTCAAATTTTAACATTTGTGAATTTTGTGAATTCCAAACAATATGTATCAGAGCAGTCACGCAGTTAAAAAGAATTAGAAATTTCTTTACAAATAAAAGTGTCATAAATATAGATCGCACACCATAGGTTTAATATAGTATAAGAATTCATGCTTTGACAGTATTAAACAAGGGTGACAAAATTATAAGCAAGTAAATGCTTTAACATGATGACCTGTATCTCTCTAAAGACTGAAAAGCACCAATAAAACTAATCCATGCTTGCTCTTAAAATCCTGCTTTACATCTGATCCTCATGAAAGAACCTGAAACAAGAAATACATGTATTGTATGACTAGAATCAGTAGTACATCCTCTATACAAACCTCAGATTCTGTCCTCCCTCTCCACATTCATACTCCAGTTTGGTGGGTAGTGATTCCATATAGGATTTTAGGTGTGCTTGTTCCAAGGCTAACCAGATGGCACTGTCTGTGTGCTCGTCATGGGGGTCAAGATTCATTCTTAGACTTCCTGAAAACAAAACAGGTTCCTGAAAAAGGAAAGTAAAATGATGTTCGTCTTGAATGCTTTCGATTTTAGTAATGAGTGGCTGCAGTTTTTCACTAGGAAGTGTTTCCTTCAATTCAAAGATTAAAATAATAAAATAAATAATAAAATATAAAAAAGGATTTACACATACAGGAAATGACCACTTCTGCCTACACAAGAATTAGAAGAAAATTGTCAGGGCTATTAAATGTTTGGTGCAATTCCCTTTAAATGGCTTGTGCTAATCGACACTAATTTAATCTTTTTAAAATTGCAAAACGAAGAAGAAATGTGTAAATATATATACTGTATACATATATAAAATTAGTTTGCTTTCTAATTTGTCTATACTATCACATTTAGATATTTTAAGGAGGAGATATAAATTTTAACACAGTGCGCTAGTTAACATCTGGGAGATAACATAAATGTGCAAATTACGTAATAGTTATTACTGCACACTACAGGACTATATAATGACGTGCCAGATAATTGGATAACTGTACCGCTTATGCGTTATTTCCTGTTGATTTGCCACACCCAATGCTTGAATCAAAGCCGGCGTAGATGGTTGATGCTTTTGAGAGAGAGAGACAGACAGACAGAGACGCAGAGAGAAAGAGAGAGACAGAGAGAGACAGAGAGAGGGAGAGAGATTTGTCCAATAAATCGCCTGCTTTATCTTTGACTGTCATACTAGTAACATTAAAAAGCCGGCGTAGAGGGCTGAAGCTTTAGAGAGAGAGAGAGAGAGACAGAGAGAGATATTTGTCCAATAAATCGCCTACTTTATCTTTGACCGAGATACTAGCAACATTTAAGCAGCGTCTTTAGAATCCAAATTCTGCAACCATCATAATTATGAAGAAAAATTTAATAACTGGTGAATTATATAGACAAAGACGATGACCAACTTTAAACAAAATTTTATTTTTGCAAGCATAAAAATATTCACCTATCATACGAGATATCCACATTTGTGATAATTGATATACGCATTTCAAATTGTGAAAACATTTTATAGCGAATATGCTGAAATTTTTGTAATCGCAAATATTTAATGATGCGAATATAATTCTTTATACAAAATAAACTAATCATTCATCAAACGTTTCCAAAGTTAACAAATTAGGAAATTAACATGATTGATAGCTTTGAAATCAAATGGGCTATTTTTTATTTAATTATAATTCAATAATGAGAATCTGAAACTAAGCAAAAACAAGAAAAATAACCCCTTAACATGGGGAATAAGCTATACTGAGGATGATTTTGTAGTTATTTACTATTATTAAGTACCAATTATAAAAATACTCAACAAAATGGAAACCCTCCCCACATTCTGTCTTTGCTTGAACCTTTTTTCAAACATCAATCCCTACAGTAGGCATCGCACGTGACCAGCTAGGAAAACATGACAGTCATTCCGTTATTGATCATTTGGACAAAAACCAATGAAAATCCTTAAGTTATTAGCTAAAATGAATATTTTTGTTTCAAAAAGATGTTAAATAATGGGTTCGCTACTTATGGGCTAGTCGCAACTTTGAACCAATAACACGATATATATTTGTATAATTGAGATTCATTTGAGTAGAACAGTTTTTAGACTGTATCTTATAATCAGGCAGAGGAACTGTGGAACATCCACAGTTTTTGTATTTGGAGACAAATTTAGAGCAAACAAATGGCGTTTTAAAGAGGCCTCTTTAATCTAATTATATTTGCCACATATTTGCTTTATCAGAGGCGCCAAATGGTTTCTACACATCTTTTGAGTACCTTCAGTTGGGTTAAAGACCCATGTACTGCGGTATGTTTCAATATTCCTGTTCAATTATCGAACGAGACAAAATATCGAAAAAATGCGGAAAGGATCTTTAAAGGCTACCTTGCTCTGCCATAACACGTTGACTGCGATGATAAACAGACAGATCAATATTTGTCAAATTCGCAATATAAACCCTCGATATACATTCACCTTTCAAACTACTATGCAAGCCGCGTTAACAGACGTTTCACGAACAAACACCTTTCATATATATCAGAGGCCTGGTGTTCCGTTCTCTTCCTTTCATCTTCATATTTTAACTTTCCTCAAGAGTGACGTCCCTTAAATTCTCGCATGTTATTTCATCCCGTGGAAGCTTGAGAGGTTGCCATATACATAGTTGATATGTCTGGATTTTATTATTTTTATTTTTGAAGAAAGAAATAATGGGTTTTATCAATCACCCTTCCTGCGTTTAGGTCCAACTTATTGAAAAATCTGTAAAATGTAATTTCCACCGCAAATCTGCAAAATAATTAAATATTTTATATGTTGTGGAAAATTGGCAGCTGCACTCACCATTTGTGTATTGCAACTTGTTAATATGCAAGATCATTGATCTGTCCATTGGTAATCGCATACCTGTGGTAGTATTGTGAGTTTGGCCCTTAGGTCATGCAGTCCAATCTTACTAATATCCACACCGTCCACCAGTATCTGACCTCCTGCTGGTTCAATCAGACGGAACAGTGCCAGGGTCAATGAGGACTTGCCTGCTCCAGTACGGCCAACTAGACCAACCTAGAACAATCATCCATTAAAGCAAAATGTGCAACAAATTGGAATTAATGTTGGTAATCTTTGGGACACCCTCTCCTGTAGCACTCAGTATTCAATTCAATAATTGGAAAGGTTGGTCAGGGAGCCAAGAAAGTTGATTTCACATATTCGAGGATATTTAAAAGTAAATCTCTCAGACCGAGTGTAAAATTTCCAGGAATAATTTCATACAGATACCAATTAAATTTAGTAATTCTATTGTACGTGTATGTCTACTAATAAATTACATTACACTCCATGTTTACCATTTTTGCCATATAATGCGTTTGATATATGTGCGGTGAATTTTCATTTCATGTCCTGAACTTAGTTCACTATAAACGGCCAACAAAGCGGGTTCATTATAAACTTCTTTATGGTACACGAAGTACCAGTAGTGGTTGCAGTGTTGGAAAATAACATGTTGTCTTTGGAATCAAAGTCAAGGTTGTAATAGTAATTAAAAGATCTTGCCAGATTCTATCCTGCCATGGTAAAACCAAGCAAGGTGCATTGTCTTTCTAAACATATGTGATACTACATGTACTTGAACATATTTAACTATCAATTACCTTTTCTCCAGGTTTAACTGACACCGTGATGTCCTTCAGAATAAGTTCAAGGCCCTCCCTGTATCTGGTAGAGTAAGATATTAACTCTACATTTCCCTCAGCAGGCCAGGTCGGAGGGGTACGCACCTCTGTTACAAGGGGAGCCTACAATTGTATTAATCTAATAATTCTGTTTATAAAGTGTTAGCTTTTTCTGCTCCCAATTAATAATGTATAGGTCATTATTAATAATGTTATGAGAAGACATGTCTTATCAATCAACGTGATATGACACATTTTTTGTGAATATTTTATCCTGCTTTATTTGTGAAATTTGTATTAATGTAGCAAAAAAACCCCACCCCAAATATTTCAATCATTAGAAATAACTCGAATTTAAATTACTTGACTGATGACTATATAAAATTCTTCCATTATATTTCAGTGTCTATTTTCAAGTTTATTTATTTAATTTTTTTCTGACAGTGTTAAACAATAATAAAATGTATGTCTCAAACAAAGTACATTTATCTGAAAATAGTTCCACAACTAAATATGTAGTCCTACCTATATTTTGACATGGGATATGGTAGCTGATGCGAAACTATATGAAACCTCATTGATATCTTTCAGGTAATTACATATATATACATGGGTATGTTAGATACCTCAGTTGGTCTTTCGGCATATTCAAGGACTCTCTCCACAGAGACAACACTTGCCTCCAGCTCACTTGTCATCCTCACATACCAGTTAAAGTAATCCGTGAACTGAAAATATATTATTTTGTACTACCTCATCTTACGAAACAAAAAAGGTCTAAAAATTGTTATATAAAGAGGAAATTAAATTCTGCACAAATCGAAGATAAATTGATACTTATGCAATCCTGCCAGTTTATTTGCATGAGTGTGTATTTTGTTTGTTCGCCTATTATTTTAAGTTGCCATGCATGATCTGAAATACAGACTTAATGCGTTCATTGATGATTAGAATGAATTTGTATGATTTCCATATTTTTTAAAGTATGATTTTATAGTGCAACATTTACGCTTATTATATTCCGTGTGCAACAAATTCTAATATCGTTCTGCTTATTTGTGGTGGCAGACAGCGGTGATCCCAAATGAAAGTATTCACTTTAGATGGGTGGCCAATTTATCTTTCATTTGCCAAATCAAACCTGGGGATAAGTCCCAGAACTGTAGAGATGCTATGCAAGCTGATTACCACTGACTTATCTTTACCTCGATGTATATCTTCTTCCGCATTATTCGTGATATAAACTTACTGCCTTAAAGCAATAATTAACTATTTGAGAAATATATTTACAACTTTTGATTAAATGTCTATAACCTAAATATTTAAAATTTTGATTAATTCCCCAGAGAGAGCTAGGAGAATGAGGTTGTTACTGCTGATTAGTTATGTATATTAGCAGGAAGGAAAATGTACAGCAATAAGCACCTTTGTGGCATATTTCTGATTATTGACTTAAAGTGTGATACTTATAAAAGATCAAATCAGGCGACATAAAGCACATAAACAAGTAGGTTTGCAATCATATTCTTGTTACGGAATGCAAAGTAGATCAATATATCAGTACAATTCCTGACAATTATCAAAAAAGAAAATAGAAAACGAAAGATAAAACAGCTAAATTATGTCACATTTACCAACATTTTCGAACGCTATAAGGGATTCCTGGAAAATGTACATTAGTAATCACCTGTATTGCATATGAGATAGAAAGTCCAACGATTGCTCCATTTAATCCAGCTCTCCCAAACACAGCAAATATCACAGCAGCCACAACCACTACTGCTCCCAACACTTCCAACCTGATGGCAAGCCATCTACATTTAAAAAAAATAAGTATCGTAAGCATCAAAGAAAGCAAAGGGTCTTTACTATTACCTAATGGGTGTAAGGATTTGTATCCAGAATTTTGGAGTCTAAATTCGTTTTTAACATGTCAGCTAGGAGAGGGTCAAAAGATCAACTGTACTAAAACATAATGAAACCAACATTTATAAATATTTGTATATCTTACAAATGAAATTTATATATGCAACAAGAGCAGGAAGGTTACAACCTCTGCGTCTAGGTTCAAATATTAGTTGGGATAGTATTGGGTCTAAAAAGATTCTGTTTCAAATTATGTGAGATGTGATAATTTCTCAAGTTTTGAAAACATGGCAATGGTCACATTTAACAAACTGTATCAATGATACTTTGTTCACCAGGTAACATAGATGTTAAAATAGTACAGTAGTTGGATAAACCAGTTCCTAGGTCATTCTTATAATTGAACTCTCATCGAGTAATGAAAATATATAACAAACTGATACCTCTACCTATTAGAACTGTTTGCAGCAAACTGAATTTTGTGATTTTTATCCACTCGCATTTCAGATTCTCTGCTGAATTCCTTTTGTACCCCAAATGCTCTGATAATGATAGCCCCTGAAATAGTCTCACTGAAATGACTGATGATGAGGGATCTTGTATTGGACTCAAGCCTTCTCAGCTGCCGTGATGTTGGAATATAGAATCTCTAAAAAATTTAATAAAAAGTCAAAATGTATGATCTCATCAGTGAAGCGTGCCATTCTAAATGCACGTGACCGTGACATAAAATTATTCTAACAAATGAAATTAGCGGACCATGCTCTTTATTGAACTCATGAATAACGTCTACTCCACAGATGCCAACATAAGATACAGCCATTTGAAAGAAACGTTGACAGTGGACATCAGATGGACAAACACCATGTGACGTATTGTGAGAATTTTGTATCTGGCATTTTGCAATATTTGTCAGAGTCAAGACAAATAATAAAATTTTGGGGATCATATGCAGTTTGCTGTGTGCAAGAGTTTGCCACAGCATGAGAAACTTAAGTAGATTAAACCTGAGGGTTCAGAGTCTGTTATGAGTGTTCTACTAAATGATTGATTTCAGCAAATTATGTATGGTCTTTATTATTACAGAAAAAACTTACAAAATATATCAATTATAAACCAAAATGATTGTCCAAAGAAGTCTTTTAACATGTACAAAGCAACTTATTAAAACAATGTGGCTGATGTCACAAGATCGTATTCATATCAAACCAGCTGCAACTGGCCTGATTATGTACGATCATACCTCTGAGCATCTTTTGCAATTTTGTCATCTTTAAGTACACAGTATGTGCATCTAAAGCAAAACATTACACATATCGCAGTGACTTTGTACCATCTACAGTCTTCATCGACCAAATGTTTAATTCTCTTTTATACAGTTTATAATATAAACATGCAAGGGTAAGCCACGTGACAAAATGCTTCAAGAAACCATACAGACTTCTTCTGAAGCTTCAAATTCAGCTGGAAATGTTAGGTTTTACACATCCATATGCCGTATTCATAACATACCTGACCAAGAAAGTAGAGACATCCAAGAGGCAAAATGACCGTTAGATACATAGGAGTGTTATAGGAAATAAGTACAACGGCACCAATACACCAGTATACACACTCCAACCAAGACTCAAATCTCCAAGGAATTTCCTCGTCAATATCTTCAATGTCCTTGGAAAATCTATTGACCACTCTTCCAACTGGAGTCCTGTCAAAGAATTCCATGGGACATCGCAGGACATTCGTCAGCATTTTCTAGTGAAGACAGGTTGAGGCATTGATACGTCCCTTTATGGCTGCGGCAGCATATAGTAAAATTAGGGTCACTGAAAAAATTGCATAAGTTAGTCAAAATTTACTAGTTTAATTTGAATTACCATTAGGTCATGTTTTGAAAAAAAAAACAAATTATGCAAACAATTTCATGAAGCCAGGCGAGGTTGTGAAAAAATAAAGTATCACAGAATATTGTAGCAGAAACTATTTTCTTCTAAATTTGAGAATGTGCTTGATGTGCACATTTGCCAAGTATGACAAAGTGTTAAAATATTGGGAATTTGCAAATTTGTAATCTTTTTTTTTACAATTCTGCAAGATTAATTTGTGGTAATCTGTGACCAGGTTTCAAACATGGAAAAAAAAGCTCAAACCTTTTGCATTATACTATCATTGCTGCCAGTCATTTCCTTCTTCCAAAACTCTTTAATCTTGTTAACAACTCATATGACAATCTATTTCATCATCTCCACCGACATAAAAGAGCAAAAGACTATGCAAGAAAATATCCTAATCACCGATATATTTACTGTGTTTTGCACATGATAAATGTCTTTCTTTTTCTTTTCGCTCACAAAAGTTAGTCACATGATCTTGTCTATATAGACATTAAGACTATTCAACCATGTAGATTGCCTGAATCTAAATTTCATTAGAGCTCTCATGCAAAATGTGTGTGAAGTGTAGTTATATAATTATTGAGACTGCAGTATGGTTTGTAATATTTGTGTACCCTCTGATTTTAGTATAGCACCAATCCCTGAAATCATAATCAATTTTGTCGCTTGATTGTTTTGCAGAGAACTTAATACATTCCTTTGAAAATTGGCTGGATATTGGTACTTAAGAATTGCTCCATGCTAGAATTAATGCTGTTTTGCGCTATTATTATTGGTACATCCCAAACAAATTCATAAAAAATTCATAAACAAATCACCAACAAAATGGCATACCTTGCAGGATCCCCAGAACTCCATATACCCCAACGTAGTACTGGTTCTTGTAGATTCGCTCAGAACTGTTTGCTGGGAGCAGATCCAGGTTCTGAAGGTCACGATCAGATGTCCAATTAGCCAACCAGATACTGGAATACATGGCCATTACGTTATAAAGTCCGAACAGCAGAAATATCAGAATGGTCACATATATTCCCATGGATTTGGCAAATGTCTTGAGAACTGATGCTTTCACCTGAAATTCAACAAGAAATAAAAATTGCAGGAAACCACAATGAAACTTACTTAATTTTTATCTTTCAAAATGTATATAAATTCCAATTTTAATCGATACAGGGCCTTGGTTGTAGTTCAGGATTTTCACAGAATTTCGAATGTTTTGGTGCTTGAAATTATATTTCTCTTGTTGTCAGCAAAGCTATTGTACATTATCTTTTTGTAATGAAATTGTTCTGCAGCTAGCTTTATGGACACTAAATTCTGATCTGTACTAGGTCAAAAGTACTACTTAATACAATTCTAGTTTTATATGTCATGTCTCCCAGACAAAGCAAATGAAGCTACAAAACAGCAAATAGATCTTGAGATCTACCATCTGTCTATTATTCAGCTTGCCCAAAAGATATACATCTTGGAGCTTTTAGACCTTCATTTCTCATTGTTCAATTTTCCCTGGTAGTATTATGTACTCTTTTGGCTCCTTAATTACTTGAGTATTAAATATTCATTGTTAACCATGCGATCCACTCTTTCCCCTTTAATAATTGGGTGTTTAATGTTCCTGGGTAACCCATGGTGCATTTTGTAAGCCCTGTAGTCACACTGTGATTAGTGTTCATTGGTACCCCAATGTGCTATTTTGACCATTAATTGCTTCGATTTTTAATTTTCTTATGGTATCTCCATGTACCTTCTTAGTCCTTAAATTATCAGTACCCCGGTGTTCAATGTTCCTCGGTAAAATTAGGCGCCGTCTAATTGGTACCTTCAAAACGAATGCATTAAATATTCATTGGCAATCCTATGAACTATATGGGGCTTACATTCTTTGGCTTATTGAGACATATTTACCACAGAAGAAGTTAAGTGTTAAAGAAAGCATTTAAAATCACCAAGGAATATTTAAAACAGGTGTGTCCTTTTCACCTTGTAAATAGTGGGTGTTCTGTGTTCCTCTGTAAGCTCTAACATGCAGTCTTATGACAGCTGGTCACACATGAAAACGGGCTAAAACCATTTGGAAAAGAAATTAACGAAACTGACACCAGAAAGACAAAAGATGATATTGTGATAACTCATTTTACCTTTTTGCTGCATTTGTTGCGGTTGAGATAAAATATGTATGCAATAATTAAAATTTTGTCTGTGATCATACAGCTTTGTAAGTATAAATTTCAAGAACTTTTCATGCACTTTCAAAGTGCTTGCAACACTTTTCAAGGACCTAATCCACGATAAGTCATGAGAGGGTATAAAGCTCTTCTTTTTGTTTTCACGTACACGAATAAGTACAAAGTTTGGATGAAACATATACCTATTTTCCTCTGCTTAACACACATTTAGTTAAAAATGCAAGTGTTGTTTTCAAATCAGTTCTACAGATCAATAGATGTTCCAAAAAATTATGCAAGTAACATATGACCTTCCTCGACAAATTCTAGAACTTTCAAGCACTTCTTAGCAAAGATATTAATTTCCAAGAGCTTTCAAGGCCTTCATATTGCTATCTAACAAATCAATCGATTTGAAGGACCGATATGGACCCTGATGTTGATAGCTGCATTGCATACACCTAAATGTAATCAAGTTTTTAATTCAATTTACTTACTGTCCCAGTTTCCAGATTTTCTTCTTCAATTAATTTTTCTTCTGCTGGATCATAGAATACGCTAGACTCTCTTGATATGGTATGCCTAAATATTTTCTCCATGGAAAGTTCTTTTCTATGCAGCTTGGAAGATGTTGAATCGAATCTTGAGGAACCATCTGAAAGTGATCTTTTAAACCTCCCATACTCCTCAGATGACAATTTCTGTTTTTTGGTTGGTGTCATCGACAGTGTATGACTTGACTGCCTTGAGAAAGATTCACTAAATCCCCCAGTCTTGGACTCTTCATGTTGTGTCATGGGAGTCACTGAATATGGTAGTCCCTCTACATGCCAAGAGACTTTATCCCTATGCCTTTCAACTTTGGACTTTGCTTGAGTTATATAAATGGAGGTAGTATCTGAGTCTGATTTTCTACAATCAAGACAAAAGAAAAAGTTCATAATCGCATACAAGAGTCCTTCCTTGCAATTTGTAGCAGATGCTTGCTCTTGCCTTTAATCTTGTTTAACTGGCAAACAATTTGGAAAAGCTCTATTAAAGTTTCCTTTACATATGTCAATATGTCCGTTGCTTGATTAATGACATCATCACATACAGATTTTGTAACGAAGCATTAACTACAAAAGGCTATGATTTCTTACAATTATCATAATCACGTGAAATCATCTAACTTGATGTTTACGACTATACTTTGGAAACTGTCTTCGATAATTATTGATCAATCTTGATGGCCAGATATGTAGAGGACAAGAAACAAGAATATGCCCAGGATAAATTAAGCTTGGTAAATTTTCATAAAGATCAAGTACACAGTGCTGCTAGGCCAAGTTTGTTTATTTGAAATAGTTTATGCTTGAGTTTGAGGCCAGAGGTATCAGAAAACTTTATGCTAGGAAAGAGCAAGACATTCGAGTGGGTCTTGTAGTCAGGTGATTATGACTTATTCTATACAATTTTCGATTTTCTCAATAGTTTTAGGGTGATACTTTATCATTAAGTTTGCAAAAATAACAGATGAATTACAGAAGTGGTAAAATACAACTGCCTCAATAATCAAATTTAATTGCCAATCCAAGGAATCTATTCTTCCATCATAGGATATCCAACCTTTGCATACAATTATAAAAAGGAACTGTCAAATACAGATCATATTAACTATTTTTGTCTAAAATGTACCTTGTTAGAGAATGAAGGACCAAATCCACTGCTTTCACCGTGTTCTGGTCATGACTGTAGTCTGACTGTATGGAACTCAGTTTCTCTATGGTTTGTCTTTTAAATTCATCATCTGAAGACAATATGTAAATAACTATTTACTTTAAAAGTTAATTAGTGTAATATTAAATAAAATCATGTAACTGAGATTTTGTTGGGTATGAACGTTTCGGAAATTCTTTTTAGTATTTGTTTATCTGCAAAGCTCATGAGCTATTTGCAAAGTATCTAAATAAACATCCCTTACATTATAAGAAACAAATAAAACTGATACAAAAGGTGAGAGAGATGGAGAAATGTCCATAACTATACATGCATACTGGGAGTACTCACTCTCTTCATCATTATCTTCGGCACTATTGAGATAAGTCCTGAGGAACTGCGCAAAAGCCCCATCATGCTCCATCAGCTCCTCATAGGACCCTATTTCACATATGGTGCCTCCTGACATCACCACAATAAAGTCCACCTTGGGCAGCCAATGGACACCATGGGTCACCAACACTCTGGTCTGAGAAAAGAAAGAAAGCATAAATGCATTGATTTCTGATAATATACGTCCCATCGGATTAAAATGGTTTTATGTTTACATACATAAAACTCAATAACTTTACAATAAAGTCTTTGACCAAAATACCGTATATACTCGCTTATAACTCGGGCCCAATTGCAAACAACATAGACCCTGATTTGCCGTCGCCTAATGCGCTGGCAGATCAGGGTCAATGTTGTTTGTTTTACAGATTACTCCTAACAAACTTCATAGACTCATATCTGCCGGCGCATTATGCAGTTGGATCCAACTTATATGTAAGTATATGCGCTATTAAAGTTGCAATAGTATGGTTTATCATCAATAATAGTTTCGAGTTAATTAATTAGTCACAAGCACAGAGATAATGGACTTGCTGCAATATTATCTATCTGCATTACAACTAGCCAAATTAGTTTTCTTTTAAATACTTCACTGTTAGGATCAGTAATAAAGGTTAAAATATAGATTTTAGAACATATGTTAACCAATGCAATACATTCGTATAAGCCACTGTGACAGTAGTTCAATCTGTCAAAAGATGGAAATGCTTTATGCTCTATCATCTGTAATTATTTCCTATTATGCTCTATCGCCTGTGATTATCACCTGTGACAGTCAATTATATATCACCCTTGACAGCCTAAATATGTAATTTAGTGATAAAAAGAACTAACTCGACTAAAAATAAAGTCAAACCTGCTCATAACAACCACTCAAGGGTCCATTTTGTTGTGTTCTATATCAGCAGCTGATCTTTCTGTTAAACAAATATGTGTTGATTTGTGTATAAAGAGAACATGTGGAACTTGGTCTGTATATACAGGTGGTGCTTATATGCATGTGTTGCTATAACAGGTTTGACTGTAGTTGAATTTAAGACCAATTATATTACAAACAAGTTTTTCATGAACATAATACTGTTGCAAAGTTTGTGTGAAAGTTGTTTTTACCGTCTATTTGCAGCAGTTATACACTATACATACGCGTAATTCCTGAAAATTCAATGATGCTAAGAATATTATGATTTTCTGCTGTTAATGTACCTTTCCTTTCAAAAGGCCACTATCACTAATAACTTTATCAAAGATATGTCTTCCAACGTGGGAGTCGACAGCACTGAGGGGATCATCGAGAAGATAAATGTCGGAGTCAAAATACATAGCTCTGGCCAGACTGACTCTCTGTTTCTGTCCTCCACTCAAATTGATGCCCTACAAAGAATAAGTCATTAAAGACTTGGAAGATTTATTAAGAGATGACACGAATATAATGCAAAAAGATTTTGAAAGAAATATTTAGAAACGGAAAAGGTTTCGACTCTGAAATTCTGCAAACAAATAGAAAGTCCATTTCAACTCTTTTTTTATTCTTCTGTATACATGTACCAAACATTAATGCTGTTAATGTTCTAATAATAATTGATGTTCGAGCAGAATTCGGTTTGAAATGGACAAAAGAGGAGTGTATGTAAAAACTACAACCCTGAATGGGCGACCATAAACTCTTGCACAATTAACAGCAAGTAAAAGCACCAAGAATTGAACTGTGAATCAAAGTGCTGTCTTGTAATTATTTCCATATTGTTATCTCATGCCCCGGTGGCACTGTTAAACTAATAGTTATGAGGAAAAACGAGACAGTTCCCTTTCAATGACACGCAGTGCATCTACTGTGTCAATAAAGATAGAAAGCTTGTCTTGCAAACAAATATTTTAGTTTCAACTATTTCACACACAAATTATTTCCTCAGTGTGCGTTACCAGCTTTTGAAGATGCTCGAATAAAGTACAAATCTTTTTGGTACATCGTAATATGTAAAACTGTTAAATGTATGCCAGATTCGGAAGTCCCATTTATCCACCAAAATGAAGTCTGATAATGCTCACATTGCTAAACTTAAACAAGACGCGAAATTTAGTCCATTAAATTATATGGATGTTTTTACAATATACCCGATGCAGTGTATGTTCAGAGAAAGCTCCTTAGACTGTAAAAATGTGCATCAGAGAAGGACATGGAATTAGAGGCGAAACTTGCTGCAAATGCTTTCCTATTTCTCATGCAAATTATAATTGTGTACATTAATGGCTGTCTCAGTCATTGGACATAAATCCACCTTCCCCAATTAAAATGAATTGCTCTGACGCCACTGTCAAAGCATGTAAAGTCACTGGTTAGATTGATACAGTTGAGATTGATTTATTAACCTTCCTTTATCCCACACTCATTTTAGTGGATGGAATAAATCAGGCAATTCATTTATGATTGCATAAAGTTAAACTCATTTACTAGACAGTTAGACATATCTTAAATTTATTGTTGGGCATAGCGGTACCAGGTTGACAAAACTAGACTGTATCTGCTTTTATTGTACCTTTTCGCCAATTTCTGTTGCATCTCTTGCTGGAAGGACGTCAAGATCATGTGCCAAAGCACATGCTTCTATAACCTCCCAGTATCGATGACAATCGAACTTTTTCCCAAACAATATGTTGTTCCTTAAGGTGGCATTTTGAATCCAGGCCTGTTGAGAAACATAGGCTGTGCTTCCCTGGAAAAATTAACCTCAATTGCAACTTGTGGCATTGTTTTAATGATTATCACTATATCATAAATTGTTGATAATTATTCACGGAACTATTCTGCAAAAAAAATTGTAGAAATGGACATTTGAACCATTTCAAATTTTATTGTTAAAAGATAATCAGTTCATGAAGATAAAATTAAACAATGTTAAAATAATTTTTATCGGTCTGCCATTTAATGTAGCACATAAGAGGTATCACCTGTGCTTTTAAATTTTATGCAGGTGAGGCTTATAATCGTTTTGTCTTTCCAATACGTGTTTTAGGCTGAGCCTGCTCATGTCACTAACGTAGTGATTTTTCACAAGTAAGCTTTCATGAAAAAGATGAATGTTATCGCACCATAAAGTGACTCATTCAACCAAACAATTGTTGCGTTTAAGTCAGTTTTACCCTAGCCAATACGTTTCCTTATAAAACATGTGTACCCTTGCCGAAAATGTGAAAAATGAAGCGATATTTGAATGGAGAAACTTTCAGATGAATCCTCTTTCTTCACAAAGAAGTCATCAATCTTAATGAAGATAATCACCTTTTTCAAGCAAACAAAAATTGACATTCTTCAAGGATGTGTGATAGCTTGTTGAAAGAGACAGTGTGACACACAAATTAAAATGACACCTAGATTACTGAAATTTGTCACTGTAAACCATTAAGAAATTGAATGCTAGGTGAGAAGCTGCAATATCTCGAGTTACAAACCTTGTCTCTTACTTATTATATATTTATCTAAGGGGCCTTGGAGCCACACTGTCTTTACTGTGAACATAGTATTTTCATGATTTTGACCAAAATTTAGTATCAGGCTTGCATCTGGTACTATTGTTTTAAAATAACTTTATTATTGCAATGCATGACTGTAATTTTGTCAAAGGCATCAGCTGAAGAATTATTCAAAGAGAGAAGTTAAATATTAAGATCATGGTAGCTGAGATTGATGCTGATGATGATGAGGAGGAGGAGGAGAAGGAGGAGGAGGAGGATATGATGATGATGATCATTATTGTGATCATTTTCTTTAACATTTTCTTCCAGCTATTTATTATTATTATTGTTGTTATTATTATTATTATTATTATTATTTTGAAAAAAAAACTTGATCTCAGGTTTAATCACATAAGTAAATATGGGTAAAGAATGCTTGTATTTAAAGTCTTCTGCAAAGCCTAGAAAGTTACCTTGACAGCAACATGTCCGCTGATTTTTTCCATTTCTCCCAACAAGGCCGACAACAAGGATGACTTGCCAGAACCAACTTGTCCTACAACTGCGATCAGACTTCCTTGGGGGATTTTTAGGTTAATGCTGAGCAATACAATACAATACAATACAATATATAAATAAAATATTATGTGTGATTATGGCCGTTTCTATCTTTGCATTTTCATCAATCACTTAGATAAAAAATAGTATGTATGCAAATATGTGATAACCCCTAAACATGAAATCTCGAATTGAAGTCAGGATTGGGAGAAAGTGGTCAATTCCCGTGCAGTTGAATCAGCAGAAAGTAGACTCTAGCACACATAGTGGGGACAACCTGCCCTGGAAGACAACGTTTGGGAGCAGGTCACACCCAGCGCTGGAAGGAAGCTGACTCAGCTACGAGAAGATTACTGGTCGAGGAGGAACTACGGAAAATGGCGGAAGATAGTCGATGATCCAAGATTGTCCAGCTGGGAAGTCAAGAAGCATGGACCAAGTAGTCACTACCAGAGAGGAAACTGACATGGTCCGATATCTGAAATTGCGAGTCTCTCCGGATCCAGTTTCTGTTAAGATTAGTGTATACTCTTTTGCCATCTCCAACAAACTTGCACAGAAGTGGCCTCATTGAGAATTCTTCGTGTCCTCTCTGTGGTAGAAAGGTAGCCTAGAGCACATCCTGTCAGCATGCCAGAATGCACTAATACAAGAAGCTACAGATGGAGGCATAACATGGTCCTCCAGGTAGCATACATTATGCATCTTGGAGAGGGGAAGAAAGAAGAAAAGATTGGTACCAATCACTGGGACAAGATTCATCAACTTTGTGAAAGAGGGAGGAACCACTAACACCTTACCACAGAGGAGGGGAATCCGCAGTGAATCAGAGAATTGGGAAATGCGCGTGGATCTTGGGAAGAAATTATCTTTTTTTTCTCCAGAAATTGTCCAGACGTCTTTTTCGTCCAGATGTAGTGATTTGGTCAGAGTCTAGGAAGAACCTGGTGGTCATTGAGCTGACTATTCCTTGACAGGAGAGATGCGAAGAGGCTCATGAAAGAAAGATGACAGAGTATTAGGGCTGAAACGATTTCCCGGATAATCGTTGACAGCTCGAGTATTATCGGTAACCGCTTACAAAATTTGGTAACCGGTTAATCGTTCACACCCTCCTCATACTGCCCGCCACCCCACTTCACTTAGTAACACCTAGCGTATGTAGTAAGCGGGGTATTCGCAGAAGCAAAGTGAAAATTTACATAAACGTTCTCACTCACAGACATTTCTTCGAAACAAGCTGTTTTAAAGATGAATTGAAACGATGTAGCCCATCTGCCCATTGTTTTAACCTCAAATGTGCATATTTTAATTTTCTCATGACTAATCTTAAGCCTCACCAAAGTGCAGGTATGATGAAGTCAAGTGGTCCTTAAATTGGGTGAGCCTGAGACCAAGACAGCTTGTTGTCATAACCGATGTCCTAGTTATATATGAAAAAGTGTATCGTACTGGCAATTTAATTACTTTAATTTGCAGGTTATACTTAGTCACTGTCATAATGATGAGTTATGGTGTACTTGGATGTCTGGAACAGACTTAAGCCACAGATGGCATATCCAAGCATTTTCATCCGTGACCTTCATACCCAGTCATCGCACTATTCACATTTATCACAGTCAATTTCCACATCCCAGCAAATGGACTTACGCATATGGATTGAAATTAAAACTTTACGCAAACACGCACACACACGCATTCAAACATATACAACCTTATTTTCTTCCTGTCAAAGTTCCAGCGTCTTATCTTGTTGCGTTTAAGTCAGTTTTACCCTAACAAGACACAAGTTCAACACTTAGGGTTTGAATGCTCCTGACAGTCGGCATGTTAGGTACTGAACAGTGCATGAAATAGCAGCGAATATGACAAACTATTTAAAGGTGGAATGCATACGTAGAGTTCACACAAAAGCAAGCGGGAAATATATGCGAGTCAGCAAGAATAACACGTAAGTTTCACCACATATTAGAAACTGGAAAGTTTGATTATGCTGTAATTCTTGCCAGTTCACAACCCGTACATGATGTGTTTCCGACTGGGATTAACCCTTTATGGTTCGGTTAATGTATCACGGGTAAAGCGGCTAAGGAATTTACTAAGAGCTTCAGTACTACCAAGTATTCAGAACTGATAGAGACATGCAACGGCAGGGGATGGAGTACTTGATTGTTCACAGAAGAGGTGGGAAGTTGAGGGTTTTCTGTTTAGTCGATCTGAAAGATGCTCAGTGCTCAAGGGATAGCAGGAAGAAACCGCAAAGTGGCGATTCAGGCACTGGAAAAACTGCTCAAAAGGCATCCAGCTGGTTATGGATGAAGCCGCGGGCAAGAGCTGGCTGCCTACCATCAATGGGTAGTGACTGATCAACACTGCCACCCCGTCGTCAGGGGAGTGTTCTGGTGATAAGGGGCGACACACCTAGTGATAGTTGTTTCAGGCTGATGATGTTGGTGGTGCAGCAGTGGATACACTGTATTAGATACAAATCAATGGATGTATTCTATTCGCTCCTGATACGATATACATTTTGTTAATGTTTTGTGCGAAAATGTTTAGGTAATGAAAGCAAACATATTAAAATACTGAAGCATATTTTTGTATGACTACAAAGTATAATTTTTATTAGAAAATGGGAGTTACCCCATTGTAACGAGTATGCATCAGCAGCAGAAAGTAAAATTGCTGACATTATATATCGATTAAACTGTAATCGTATATCTTAAATATAGTGCACAAATGAGTTCAATTGATACTTTGAGATATTATTTTGCATGAGCTACTGCAACAATTTGCAAAATCTCTTTTGAGTGAAGCAGTGTAAGAACTCAAGTTAGCATTACAATGGTGGCGTCCCTTGTCATAACCAGATTATCTATGGACGAATGCAGTTTCATAAATTAAAGAAAACAGCCTTAAGAGGTTTGTAAGGATGACCTTTGACTGTTCGAGGTAATTGATAACTTTTGGATTTGCTTTTGAGATCTGCGACATGCTCATTGATAGGGCACAGTGGCTTTCTACAGGTGCTATTGGGTGACACTTTAAAATAAATACAAATCAACATCTATTAGGACTAAAAATCTAATTTATGATAACAATGGTCACGTCCGGATTTATTTTTAAAACACGACAAGTTCCTGGGTAATCGGAAATTATTGCATGTATGTATGTATGTCAATTAAAGTGTTATGTGTGTGAGTTTTTAACCTTTCCGCTTCTCATTAAGTACTCGAGACAATCTTCGCGTCAATATTTTCTCTTGTGATCCATAGCTCCAAACCTTCTAGAAAATTAAATGATCGCTAACTTGCACATCAATGACCAAACTTTTCAAATACTTTCTGACTGGCTCATGGGAATTTTCTAGATGTAATGGCCTACAAAATCCTGTAAATCAAATTAATAATACGAACAACTGGTAGAACACCAAAAGAAAAAGAACAATCAAGATGAATTTGCTACATTTTGTAATCACATTTATATTCCACAAACATTAGTTCATGGCTTTGCTCTCCGTCCTACTTAAATTCGTTTAAATATGACTTTCCACTACAGTGCAGTACAAGGGTTATATAGGTTGTAACCATTAATGTCATATCAATCTTATAATTTTGATCTAAAAAACACATATTACATATTACAAAAGGGAAGCCTAAATCGTGGTTCTATGACACTACCAACTTTACGGTATTAACTTACATAAAATGCACACCTTATTGCCAACACCATAGACCCATCTCTAGCAGAGTATAATGCATTGGCTGATATGGGTCTACGCTGCTGGCATGAAAACATAGCTAGAACGGATACTGTAGACCCTGATCTTATGGATCGTCTTGTGATGAAATACCTGGATATACGCTGGTGCCTGAAACTATAGCCATGACAGATAATTTGGATCCAGATATGTTGGAGCATTTTGTGATGACATATCGGGGTCTACATAGTAAGCCTCAATTCACATAACGTGGACTCTGATCTGTTGGAGCATTTCGTGATGACAGACCTGGGTCTACGCTGATTGCCTGACAATATACTTAGAACAGATACTGTGCACTCAAATGGTTTAGATCATTTTGTGATAACAAACTTGGGTTTACGGTGTTTGCCTGAAATTATTCATATGTCGACCCTGATATGTTGGCAACTTCTGTGATGACAGGTTTGAGTTGGCTATTTGCAGTTCAGCGTATGTTCAACATGGACAAATATGAAAATTTAAATCGATGCATTTTAATTCAGTATTTCTTACCCTGTAAGGCATTTTTCTATATCTGGATCCCATGTAAATGTACCATCTTCAATGATAATTGAATTTTGATCTTCTGAAAAGAGTTAGATACTTTATGGTTATTATATGAACAACATCTTAGCCTATTAAACCGATTATTCATTTCTTTTTACATTAAATGTTCAAGATTTACATGTCTTTATGTTCCAGTTAATAATATTTTCAAAATAGATTAGCCGATTTAATTTTGGTTGAAGCACAGGAATTCTCTAATACTGCAGCTGTTGCAAATTTATCAAAAAGTTCAACTATCTGGAAATAAATAATTATTAATATATTACGTGCTCTGTCAGTTTGCTATGAATTGTGAAGCTTTAGGAAAATATTGATACAACTATTTTTGCAATGAGTTTATAATGGTTTGTAGGGTTTATAATGATTGTAGATTTTAACATTATACAGAAACTATTGCTTCAATGTTGTTTTTTGTTTCTTTTACCTGATGCTGTGGACGAAATCTGGACCTTGAAATTCTCCACAAGGTCAGGTGAGTTGAGAAACTTGTCCAGTCTCTTCAGTGACACTTTGGCCTAATCAAAGAAAACAAAGTATGATGGAGATATGACTTCTAATTGCATCTGGAAACTAGACAGTGTTTGTAAAACACATCCCAATGCTCACCTAGTCTGTCCCCCCCTCCCATGTTGTGCTCCTAGGGTTAAGTTCCTGGTGATAAGCATGTGTAAGAACTGACTAACAACAGTGCAAACTAGTGTGAAACCAGACCAAGAGATTTCAGAATCTACTGATTCATTTGTCAAGGGCACAAAGCTACATAGGATGATTACATAAACCAGAAAAGAAAATACACGAACACATAATTACTGTACAAAATCTATATTATGTTTGGTTGTAGATATTTACAAAAGCGATAAAAGAAACATATGAATAGAAGGAACAAAGTTTGTTAAGAAACATTTTAAGTGAACGCTCGCAAGGTAGATAGTGGTTAGAACAAAAAAAATCTAATTAGTGACGTAAGCTAGTAGATCAGTGATGAAAAATGTGTGCCATCTGTAGGGTTCTCCATAACTGTCCAATTAATTTTCTTTTATATCCGGGTTATAGTATTTTGTTGACCTGGCGATTACTTCAAATTAGTAAACTGTAGTCATTTTTAAACTCTGTTAGCAAGCAACATTTGTAGATCTTGTTCACAAAACAATCTTTCATGCTAAAAAATCTGGCCCTGAACATTCGAAAGTATTTATGCATGATACATAAACTCAAACTTTGTCATTCTGCAACTTTCTTATAATAGAATTAGAATCCAAAGACTCTGAGGAACTCCTAAACTTTGGTTCCTCAACTAGCATGCTAAACTTTAATGACACAGATGCACTTTGAGTAACCTGTATTATTTGGATTATTGAATTTCAATATCAATTTCTTGCATAACACGTTTTAAGTTTAAAGTACCTGGATGGATTTAAGAGCTAGATTACCAGGAATCTTTGTAAGAAACTAGATTGAACACTGTTATGATTCCAGTTTAAAATTACGTTATTTGGTAGAATGCAGAGATATAATAATCAAACATACATACCAATAAACAAAAAAATATTCATAAAATAAAAATGTTCAGCAATATTCTTTTCTTCGTCTCATTGTAATCCGAATGAATTAAAATACCCTATTGTATTTAATTGCTTGTACACTATTTATTAATTAATTAAGAATACGATATTGTCTGTAATTGCTTGTACACTATATATTACTTAATTAAACAATACAGTATGGTCTGTACTTATTTGCACGCTATCGTATAATTAGATAAAAATAGCATAGTGTGTCTAATTGTTTGTACACTATATATTAATAAATAAAAATATCACACAAAATACTCATTGTCTGTAATTGTTTGTACGCTATTTATTAATTAATAAATATAAAACATTGCCCTGTAATTGTCTGTATACTATTTATTAATTTATTATGAATACCACAGTTTGTTATTGTCTGTACATTATTTACTAATTAATTAAAATACCATATTGTGTCTAATTGTATATACGCTATATGTGTACATAAATGAAGTACAATATTGTTTGTAATTGTTTGTACACTAACTATTAATTAACTAAAATTACCATATTATCTGTAATTGTTTGTACAATATTTATTATTTAAATAAAATATCATATTGTTTCAAATTGTTTGTGCACTATTCATTAATTAAAATTCCCAAGTTGCCTATAATTCTTTGTGCACTATTTATTCATTACTAAAATTACCATATTGTCTGTAATTGTTTGTAGACTATGTATTAGTTAATAAGAAATACCATATTTTCTGTAATTATTTGAACACTATTTATAAATTAAATAAAATTGCCATACGGACTGTAATTCGATATCCACCATTTTAAAAAAAAATAATTTTTTTTTTCAGTTCTATACATAATTATAGGTAAAATATCTTAATCTAAAACACACAAATTTAACATTTCTAATGGGACAAAATTTCTCTCTATAAAAAACATAGTACGAACATGAATGCAATTTGTGTAGATTTGTGATAAACAAGAAATTAGCGAGTACGAGCAACTAGAGTCACTTGAAGAAACGGACTCTTTAATGGCTAAAAAGGAATTTCCAAAAATCTACGACAGAAAGCCCCATTCTAGCATCCTGTTTTCTTTTTAACTCTCGAGCATTGAAACTCTTGAGAAAGTCCAACATACCAAATTTGGTAATAAAACTATTTTATTATAAGTTTGAGTTAATGTTGTTCTTAGGATGAATACGCTCCAAAATGCGTTGTTATGGCCTTTGACTTTGAACCTGATCTCATGAATTAGAGATCACCGAACTCGTCTCAGACACTGCCAAGACATACACATATGCTGAGTATGGTTACCACCATAGGGAAATGTTGTTTCGGGTGTGGGGGTGGGTGGGCGTGTGGAAACCAAGTTATTGAACCGGCAACTTTCAAGTTGTTCTCTTATATCCATAAACTGGGTTGGATGAAAATCCATTCACACTTGCTTGTATCCTCACAAGCCATTACAGTTAAAAAGACCCTAAGTCAAGATATCTGACCGTCAGTGAAATCACTGTCCGAGTGCTGACTATCAACTAGTTTATTGGAATGCATATAAATACAATGTCTGGTCAAAATTCATTTGCATATATACAAGTCACTGTCAATCATAAGCTCAGTGAAGTACCATTGTAATAATGCAAGCATTCAACTTGGACTTGACCCTAAGATCAAATTTGTCTGCTTTTCAAAGGTTTTACAAACATCTTTACAAAGTCACGGACATGTTGGTGGTAAGATATGCATCATTTTTATTCAAAACCAATTTACATATTGCAGGAAGTGTATGAGTGAAAATCCCATGTCAATGCCACCATCCGTTAAAAGAGTTTTTAGATAGCCACTATTGTTGCTATGTTAGAGGTCAAATCAGTGCAGATTTTGTCAGATCCAGCTACATAATGCTGTAGTGTTTTAGTGAGAAACCCATTTTTATGCGACCATCGAATCTGAAGACGTAACCATACCAAAATTTTCAAGCTGGGCGTCAAGACAGTCATTTAGGAGGTTAGACAAGTATCATTCCGACGCAAGACCAACTACATATAGCAAGAAGTGTTTGAAATTAAATATTGGAGAATCTGGTCAGCGTTGTTTTCATTTAAGACCAATAAACCATATACTGCAAGACGTGTTCTAATGACAATTTCATGTACCCTATGACTATCGATTCAGGAAGAGAAGCGATAAGAAGATTTTAAAGACGGCCGCAATGGAAGCCATTCTGTGAGGTCAAATCAGCACTATAATCAATTTGAACAAACTACATATAACCAGAAATGTTTCCCTGGACATCGCATGTAGATACAACCATCCATTCGGGAGGAGTAGCCATAACAAGATTTTCAAGATAGGCACCATTACAGCCATTTTGTGAAATTAAATTGGCACAATTCTCAACTGGACCAACTACAAATAGTTAGACTTGTTTTAGTAGAAACCCCATGTTTTCATGTGACCAGCCGTTCAGGAGGAGTAGCAATAACAATGGCTGGCATAACAACAATGTTAGAGGTCAAGTCATTCATTAACCATCGTTAGAGCGGGGTCAAGTCAGAACCATTTTCATTTAGGACTAACATCATATCAAATGAAATCTTTTAGTGAAAATTCAATGTCAATAAGACCATCCATACAGATCGATGCGAGTATCCCTTCATGTGGTGCAGCGATATCAAGATTTTAAGGTGATCACGACGGCGGCCATGTTAGAGGTCGGATCGAAGCATTTTCGTCTAAATGTTTGTTTTGTTGGATTTAACGGCACTTTTAATACATTATTGGCTATATCGAGCTAAGGAAATATGACCGAAGTGTCTTTCCCAAGGAAACAGCACGGCAAATCAACCCAATCTGGCATGTGCGAGTATCGAACCTGCGATACTTGGATAATGAGTCTGAGACTCTACCAACTGAGCTACCTCATTTTCATTTAGAACCTGCAACATATCATACGATGTTTTACATGAAAACCCGATGTCAATACGACCATCATCTGTTCAGGTCGAGTAGCAGCGATAAAACGATTTTCAATGACGGCCATGATGTACGTCAGATTGGCATTATTTGTATTTGGATCAACTAGATATCATAAGAAGTCTTTTGAAGCAACAAATCCAAGGACTATGTGACCATCAGTTCAAGAAAAGCAACCTAAGCAAGAATTTTAGGATTTGCCATTGTTGTGGACATATTACATGTCCCAGTGGCAGCATTTTCATTTATGACCAATCAAACCGCAGGGTGGAACTATGCGCCAAGTTAATGACTTTCCTTCAGCTAGTTTATGAGGAGTAGCGATAACAAACTTGTACTAACCGAAGGGCGCCAGACGGACGATCGCGTAAGATATTTTCTGCTCATTATTACGGATGATATCGTAATTAATGTCACTAACCTTTATGAAATTATTAACCATCGTTGGTGCGATGTTCATGACAGATCGAAGGATGTTGAACAGTGCAAGGGAGACAAACGCTGTCTGGGGAGAAATGATGTGTTCCTCATTGGTAAAAACGTAAGTGGTAAAGGTAGCCAATCCAACCTGTCAGGTAAAACATGGTGTTAAATTACAAATGAAAATGGAAAGCATACAAATTATTATGAAATAAAGTTAAGCATTGTCCATCGAGTGAGTTATCAAAATCTTTATTACTTTTTGAAAGTAGATACGAAGGTTACCACATTTTAATTACGATGAACAATTTTTAAAATATATGCAACACCACCTTTGTTCAAAACAAGAACAAAGACATGCCATTGAAGACATACAGCTTAGTGCACTGACAGAAACAGAACAAAAATGCAAATTCACCTGTATTTCTATCATACATCAAGTCATCGCAAATTTAAAATTCATGCTCATACAATTTTTCCGATTTGCAATAAGCAGTTTACAGAGACACCACTTAACATCTGAGATGAGAGAAACCATGGTCATTTTATAAAATACTTATGTTATATTAGTAACAAAAGCATAAAAACTCTAATAGTTCACCACAAAAGGTGCAGCATTCCATGAGAATGTCATGAAAGCAGACAGGACACAAGCCTTCATTAAGATGTGTAGCTCCTTGTCACGAATGAGCTTGACCTTGTCTCGAAATGACATCTCCCAGGCATACAGCTTCAGAATCTATATACATAGAAGAAAATAGCAATTACAATGTTGGCCTCATAAAATTGCATTTTTATTAATATAAAACATGGATACTGTACTATCTTTAATTGTGCGCACATTTGTGTAATTGTTTTTTCTTTGGGTCTAAGTAATTTATACAAACATGTTAGTCATAATTTTCATTTGATTCTTAAGTTCCAATTCTGTGATATTGTTCAATACAGGACACAAAAGGGATCAAATGTGTGACCTATATAGACAGAAGTCATTTTATACAGGTAATATATATATATATATATATATATATATATATATATATATATATATATATATATATATATATATAAATAAACTTAAGGCAGAAGTATAATTCAATAAGATGTACATAAATACTGTGTAGCTTATAAGTTGTCTACGCATAATAATATCACACAATACAATTAAATCTTTGCATATTTACCTCTATTTAAGGTGATTGTCAACGAAGCAACTCATTTTACGATAAAGCATAAGATGATCCAGAATAAGCATGGCTTGCAGACTAGTGTGCTTTTTTGACACACAAAAACCCTTTCTGTACTCTTTCAGATTTAGGCAAGTTATAAATTTGATTACTAAAGAGATTCATTTTCACAATAAAAGGAATCATCGGGTCCAGTGTACCTGGCGAAATGAAGTGAATATTTCGACATACCTAATGGTACCCCCCTCCTGCCACCTTTTGTTAGTTTACTTTAATTTGTTCTGGATATCAATAAAATGTTGCAGTTCATTCATGTTATCTCTGCAGAGTATTATAATAATCTGTATGTAAGTAAGATATAATAAGTTGTAATAACTTCTTAGTCATGGCAAAATTTATTGAATCCTATGTAAAAAAACATTGAAAAGTTTGCATTTCAAGTATAACTACAGTGAGGGAATACTTTTTTAAATCCCGCCTTCCGCACACACACACACACACACACACACACACACGCGCGAGTGCATTTTTTCACTTTGACGTATTTATTACGATATGGTCTTCAGTTATTTTAAGGATGAAAAATTTGTGAATGTAAATAATTTGACTAGTCTTCTACGTTAAGAAAGGGTTTTTTATAAATGGTGTCCTCTATAAACAGGTATTTGGGTCGCTGCAGTTTGTTAGAAGTAATCAGCAGAATAAACAACATAGACCCTGACTTGCCGGCGCATTATGCCACGGCAGATCAGGGTATATATTGTTTGCAATTGGATTCGACTTATACGCGAGTACATACTGTACAATGAATCTAGGACATTATGCTGTAAATACATATTTTTCAACTTTTTGGGGTCTCTCGTTTAAAATTAAAAACACAAATATATATTCACAGAGAATTATTATCTAAAACAAATCCAACATGTTTCCTAATATGCATATACATATACATATACATATACACATTCATATACATATACACATACACATACATATACATATACATATACATATAGATATGCATATACATATACATAGATTTGTTCGCTTTCACTTGTGCTAAGCTTTAACAGAACTGTTTTCACAATGTATCATGTTACACGAGTCTTCTTATAGAAAGATAAAAGGAAAAAACATTTAAACTCATGTTTTCACAATCTAATTTGAATCCATAAATTAGAAAAATAAGAGTTGAAAAAATCCAACTGTTTGCAAGTATTAAACAAAATTAGAACAATGCATATCAGTCCATGCCCGAATCCCCAAAACTTAAAAGGAAAAATAAGTGAATAAACAAATATACCCCAATGTAAGCAAACTTCGCAAACATACACGCAAAAATACTCCTATTTACAGTAGAGTCTACTCTCGTTTATCCGACAAAGGCCATTGCATTTGGATAAACTCGACAGTCTGATAAACAAATTTTGCATAATAACCTTGCTCACAATTTCATCAGATAGATCGCTAAACAATCTTCATTCGCAATAAGATAACGGCAATCCCCTTTAACCATTGCTGAGCTTTTCATTTTCGTGATTACAACACAGGACAAGAAACAAAGAGGAATCTTAGTCGGCCTCAGACCGTTTACATGACAAACCAGTAGATGATAGCGTCGTATTAATGACTGGATAATACAAATATTTCAGACATGTCGGAGCCAAATGAAGACGTTGCAGTCAAAACATGTGAGTGTCAGTTAAACATGTAGTTTTAAAGAAAGAAAAGAAAAACGTTTTATAAACTTTTGTCGTATAAACATGATTGCTAAACGGAGTCGGATGAAGTCCAGTAGACTGGACATAATTGCCCATTTAAAGTTGTTGGCTTTCTCCCGGTTCACGAGCTTCGCCCTCGGCATCGTAACCTCAAGCCCCTATGCCAAAAATCTTTCCTGGACTACAAACCTAACTCGAACATTGTTTGAAGAATTTAAAGGATGTTTTTGTGCATTTCGAGTAAGATTTCCAAATCTTGAGTAACATCTACTACTCAAGATGGTGAGTAAAGTTTTATGTTGGAGAGGCCTTACTCAATTAGAATACGTACATAGATAAATCTTATTATTTGATTATACAAACATGAACGCACTTTAAAAAATAAACTATGTTTAAGATGTTGAAAGAAAATCTTGAAGAGGTATTTTACTGAATATATGCAGTGCTCCCTCTTTATAACGATGTTCAAGAATGGAGCCATACATGGGGGAGGTTCGAACACGACTGTGCTCTGATAGCACATTAAAACACAAAACAATATTTAATGCTGTGAAATCACATTTTAATAGAGTCATACAAGCCAAGAAATAAAATAATTTAAGTATCAGTTATAAACTAAAATTAGACCAATTTAATGGGATCCATGAGATACCCAAGCTATAAGAGGGGAAGCTGTATAATGAATGACTTTATAGTGAGGGACAACTGCTATAAGTCCATTGCTAACATACTTAAATCTATTCATCTTTTCTAAGTTAAGCAAAGTTAACTGTAGACAGATGACTATTTAGTAACAGTTTTGGCATCTACGTGCACCATTACTGTGCTGCATTAAGAAAATAATTAATAAATTAAAACAATATAAACAAATTACCTTTAGACATATAACTGTTTTGTAACAGTTTTGGCATCTACGTCACTATTACTGAGCTGCACTGAGAAAATAAATAGAAAATAAAAAAAATTACCTTGATGCCATTCAGTATTTCTGTTATCAGTTTAACTCTCTCGTCTTTCTGTTTCATCTGTTTATCTTCCAGATTATGGATTTTCCTTGTAATGACGGCATTAAGGGGCATAAGAAGAATGAGTACCGCCAGGCCCGCCAACATGGACGGCCCAACCATAACGTAGAGAAGACTTAGGGCAATAATGACTTCAAATGGACTTGACCACAAGCCCCAGAAAAAGTAAATCAAAGAGAAAATTCGCTCTACATCCACTGACATCAAATTAACGATCTCACCCACAGTAGATTCCGTTCTGTATTTGTTGTTAATTGTAAGGGACTGAAATGCAAAATCATTTTTCAAGATTTAATAGTAACTGTTTTTGTAATCATGTATCCATACATATCTATTTTTACATGACTTTCACAACTGGGTCAGATATTGTAAAACTTTAACCAGGTTGTGGAAATCTGATGAACTCAAAGTTTATAAATCCTAAAAGCTAAATGAGCAAATTATCTAAAAAGAATCAAGGACTTGCAAAAATAAACAAGGCGTTATTTTTCTATATGGAGTAGTGTCAATGACACGTAAAAGCTCAGTCCGATCATTTGAAAGCGACAAAAGAACCATCCCAGTCTCAAATTAAGGGGCACATAGTCTGGCATGAAGCAAAGTTGAGAACACATAAATGTAAATATTAAATACTAGAAGGAAAATGTGATCTAATTCCACATTTAGGATATATAATTGTTATAATGTTATAAAGCTGAATACATGGAGCATTATATATCCAGTTTGAGCGATGAAGATTTTATTTGTGCATAGATACCATTAAGTATTTCTCTATATATTTGCATTTTAAAGTACTAACAATAATAAAATGTGGCCCTACTTTGTTAAAAACTGCTGATATGAGTGACGTTTTGACTCTCAGTGCTACAGTCGTTGTCTTGTAACAAAGCTGCTGATATACTAGTGTTTCTACAGTGATACTTAGGAAGAATCCAGCCACCATCACATAGCCCTTCCAGGACATCAAGGAATAATCCTCTGCAAAGTCTATCAAGAGCCTGGAATAAAAATAAAAACATTGATCTGAGATTAACACATGTTCGAAGTTTTGCTTTATCATTCAAGACCAGCAAACGGTAATGGAATATGACATGTGTTGAATTGTAATCTTTCAGACAAAAGATGAACACACATTACATGTATAATGGAAATAAACTTTTCGCCACTGCAAATTAATTTGTTGAAATGTTTCGAACAATTTATTTGCCGACGAAAAACAAGTGATCCAATCTAATCATATATCCGATGTATACATTAGAAACAGCGGAACAGTCTTCTTTAAGCATTTTACACACACACACACACACACACACACACACACACACACTCATATATATATATATATATATATATATATATATATATATATATAGTTGTGTGTGTGTGTGTTTATGTGTGTATGTTTTGGAATCGTTAAACCACGCATCATTAAAAAAAGAGATACTTTTTCCCTATTGCATTTTTAAATTGTATTAATCCAAATATAAAATCTCCTATTTAACCTTCAATTTGTTTATGAATTATTTTAATTGTTCAAATTGTAGTCTCATTGTGTGAAACCTAATAATTGTTCAGATTTCGTCGTAAACTCTAAATACTTACTTCAGAAGGATTATATATCCAAAGCTGACCAAGATTGATGGTATCCTCAAAAGTTGACTCAAAAAGAGTTCCCAACCGAATGTTTTAATCAGTACTTTTAAAAGTGATGTTTTTGTTTGTTTGTCATTACTACAGGAGACATGTGACCTGGACTGGTCACATAAGGGAATTGTACACTCGGCTTCATGAGCAGGTACACGGTCTGGTTGCAACTGTTTGTTCTTCTTTGTCATTATTATCCTGCTGAAATGGAAAAATGAAAAAGGTTGAAAAAAATGTTCACCAATATCATAGTCATGCATAATAATACACACACGTGTATATATATATATATATATATATATATATATATATATATATATATATATATATATATATATATGTATGTATGTATGTATGTATACTTCCAGAGATGTTACTAATCCTTTTTATTATGGTTGCTCTGGGATGTGACTCAAATATCAGATATCGCATCCTAGATATTAAAATGAGACTGTTGTGTTGCTAACCTTTCAATCCTTTTTATCATGGTTGCTTTGGGATGTGACTCAAATATCAGATATCGCATCCTAGTTATTAAAATGAGACTGTTGTGTTGCTAACCTTTCAATTTTGTTCACACATCTAAGTATCAACGTTTAAAAAATGAATCTATTTAAAACAAGGAGAAAAAAAAAGAAAAACAAACCAACAACAACAACTCAAAATACATGTATATTTAATCTGATATTTAGTGACAGAAAATTAAATATACTGTGAGATCAAGAGAATGTTTAAACAATTGCATTTTTTGCTACACATAAAAATGTCTTGCTGTAACTTACATTGCTTGCAAGGTCTTTACTTCTTTCTGCCAAGTATTGTTGAATCTGGGTACAACTGTACTGGACTGGATATGTGGGTGCAGGCCAAATACATCATCCACTGTCAACGGTCTTTTATATCCTGTCCATATCAGTCTATATTTGATTGAGATAAGTGTGTCTATATCAGTCTATATTTGATTGAGATAAGTGTGTCCATATCAGTCTATATTTGATTGAGATAAGCGTGTTCATATCAGTCTACATTTACTTGAGATAAGTGTGTTCATATCAGTGTATATTTGATTGAGATAAGTGTGTCTATATCAGCCCATATGTGATTTAGATAAGTGTATATATATCAGTCCATATTTGATTGAGATAAATGTAATAAATTAAGGCACATTACATTGATAAATACTCCAACAAAGCTGCGTAAATATAGGGCACACAAGTTAGTAAATGATCAAAACTTCTTAATTATCCATGACATATACCAGGGAAGAATCATCTGAACATTTCAATGACAGATGCAAAGGCAAGATTGAGGTTTCTGACCTTCAGACGAACCCCTAATCGACAAAAGGATGGTAACATAACAGTGAAGATAAATTTTGCCATTTTAAGTATAACCTTCTCAAGTTCTAACCATTTTAAGCAGACTAGGCTCCGACATTGCATTTAGTCAAAAGATCATTTGTAATGCTCACTCATAATATGTTTTATAGTATTAAAATACCATTACTAAATTAAATTAAATTTATTTTTGCAGTAAGACGTCAATTTTTATAAATAAATCTCGGTTACAGTTGCAATGATTGTCAAATGTCCACAAAAGATCATAGACAAAGTCAGTCCATTTTTAGTACCTGTTTCTACATTTTGAGATCGAGAGAACTATTACCTTGATTCATTCTCCTTGAATGCTTAAAATATCTCCAATAATTTATTAAAATATTGACATTAACTATTTTCATGTTCTCGTTATAGTCATTATAATTTTGTTCAGAAAATATGTTCCACCTTCTTTTCAGTAATAACCGCCACTTTTACTATCGAACAGAAAAATGTCTCAGACGAAGTATTCAGTATGAATATCAGCAACTTTTTCAAAGAATCACATGTTTATAGAAAGTTATGTTGCCCATGAACTGAAGAAATATTTGAATTTTGACAATAATGTATTAAAAATTGTCATAAAACTGTGCTATTTGTTTTATTTCAAATTAATTGATATACAATAAAGATACAACTTGCTTTTAAATTTCATTTTTTGGAAACATAAGTGTCTTAATCCATCTCCATAAAACAATTTATGGGAGCCATCATAACAGTAACTGTAGGGGCACTTGCCATTAACGTATGTTCCAACACAGCTGTGTTAAAAAAAGGTTGAAAAAGAGCAACCACCTTAAAAAACAAAAAATAGGGCATTTAATAATAGAATATCACATTATATTTAGCTGTCAACAGCTAAGATCTCAAATCAAGTGAAATAAATTAAATTACAATAATAGAAAACAATATATTTTCCAATTAAACGGGATAAAAGACTATACCTGCATTATAAGAAGGGCAGTGGTATTAAACAGTTGTACACTGAGGGGCTTTATAGTGAGCGACCATTGTAAATACCTGTTCATCCACCAGAAGGTTATTCTTGATAGAAATGAGGCTCGAACCTCTGGACATACACTCTGTAATAACATAAAAGCTTTATATATTTATATATATATATATATATATATATATATATATATATATATATATATAAGTACATTTATTTCAGATTTAAAGTTTTAGATTACTAGCAGATGTATAGAAACGTAATATAAAATGCTATCTTCCCTAGACGAAAAAAAATAAAAAAATTTGTAACTGCGAAAATGTAATGGAATATGTGTTGTGAATTAAAATTTATATCAAGCATGAATATATAGAAATTTAACTTCACAAACATGTCATGCAAGATAGGTAACTAAATTATGTTATGCATTCAATGTAGCATACACAATATAAATAAATAATATTCAATTAAGAATTTTTCCATGAATCAATCTGGCACATAGTGAATTCACAAAATAAGTGAAATGTTACTTGTTGAAAATAGTCAAACATACAGAAATGAGAAAACTGTATCAGTTGGTGATGGTTTACTGCCAGCCATAGGCACATGTATACAAGGTGTGGCTGGTGAATTATCGAAAGATAATTTGCATCACGTTACATTTTAGTTCAATTTAGTTTACCGCAGTATTAAAGAAAATAGATACAACTGCATTCCAATATTGACAAAATAATATAGTCAGAATACACGCATTTATCTACAGGTATATAATGCAATCAAAAGACATATACAAGTATACAATCGTGTATATTTTTCATGTAGTAACGATTGATATATATTATATCTGTATACATTTGCATCTTATATCTGTATAACATGAGGGAACAACATTTTGCATTAGAGCAAGCTATATTGTGGACATCATATTCTCACCTTCAAAATTTCCTCGTCATATAGAAGCTGGTGATCAGCGAAAGAATGCAGAAAAACTTGGCCAAAGGTTAAAGAGCAGGAAACAAAGAACAGCGTAAACTTTAGAGGATATTCATAATATTCCTGAAAAATGTGTAACAAGTAATTCCAATTAATATTTTGTTTTTGTTTTTCATAATTCCAATTAATACAGTTAATGCATTCCATAGTATTTATATCCAGAACAAAAATGAATCTTATGCAAAGAACTTGTTCAAATATACCATATTTTTATGATCAAAATCAAGGTATCAACCCAAGTGCATTTGTGCGCTTCGAATTACAAAAACTTTCTTAAATGTGCCAACATGTTAAAAATGCATGGATGGTCTAATCATTAAGCGCGTATTTAGATTTAAATAATTATGATGTTCATGTATATCAAACTGGGAAAATATATTTATCTATTTTTGAATATGTTGAAATGCAAGCGAAAATTAAACAATTTCGAATATATATATAGTTAAAGACCAGTAAAGTCAGAAATAAAGTCAGACAATATAAAAATGCTCTTCCATAACCTTCTCTGGCCGATTCACAACGGATGGGTCCAACGATGTTAGAGGAGTTGCTCAACACTCTGCATAAGTTAATACACAAGATATGACAAGCAGGACCACACATTCTCTACCATTCAAGAAAGTATGGGGCAAAGACTATGGATGGAATACTGACCTGTAGAATCACCTTAGAGTAAAATGGGATGATCTGGAGTAATGCCGTTATTGTCCAATAAAGAAATAGTACACCGGATGAAATCACACCTTTTCTTCTGGCCAGTTCTGTGCAAATGAAAGTAAGAATCTGAAATTGAAAGGTAAGAGATTTACGAAAATTACAGTTATACGATACATATATCACTCTATGGAATAATCAATTATTTTTTACGGTAGCTCAAGATTTGCTACAGGTATAATGAAAATTAGATTTCATTGCGCTGACCGTGCCTTGCTATTACAATAAATTTCACATGAGCACATAAGCTTATCCAATTTTTTCAGTCCTTAATTTTTGTTAAAAGCCATTAGCACTACTGAATTTAACCCATGTTTCAAAACAGCCTAGTCAGTTAAGAGCGTTCAATTAGGAAACTGTCCTCGAGTTTGATTTTATAAGTTTAACAAGTGAACAATTTTGTATCTATTTGAGAAGTTTTCAGGATGTATGTCTACGTTAACTCCCTACAAGACTGGTTCATTAAAGACTTAAACAATGTCTGATTTGAATATATGGATTGCAATCAATTTTGTCCATTATGCATGGGCTGGAGAAAAGAAGGACTTTTGTTACTGTTCTTAAATTATGGATGTTAAATGGTTGCGTTGTCTTCATGCACCTATTTGATCTATTCACATAGGTGTGAAAATTAATCGGGCGTTAACGGCTTATATAGTTAGCTAATACCATCCCATGGTTTTAGTTTATAATAAGAAAATTTAATCAACAACATGTGCATCTTTCAAGTATTTTAAAGCTGCAAATTCCCCACCCCCATCCTTTATCCATTCTTCTAAGCTAAAACACCAAAAAGCATTATTTGTTAACACTTGTATAATACACATGCTAATAGAACTTTTGAGCAAAACTTCCATCCAGTGAGAGTTATGCCATGCAACCATGAGGCAGAATTTTAAATGTATCTCCCAATAATACAATTACTGTTTCAGCTCATTTGTCTGAAATGTAACTGCACGTCTGGGTCACTTACCAAAGTGAAACCCTTTATGAGAGGTCCTATTAAAGCTGCATGGACAAGACTGTTCTTTTCTGATGAAGTGTTGAGATTCAAGGCTTCTGAGAAAATTTCCACAATGCATACTATTAACTGAATTAGCGCAAGTGTCTGAAATTATATGAAAGGAAAACAAAATAATGTATCACATACATACATACATATATATCACCGGCACCTTAACAGTTTGTATGGATACTTATGATATATTTAAATAGACTATCTGTATTTGCTATATACATATCTTAAAATTCAATAAAATTGTTACAAGTGCCTGTGATGTAAGTAATGTTCCATGCTTTGATTGCGTACGTGCATATGTAGGTGCTCAAGATAGTTCATGATTATAGAAATGCATCTAGTCGCAAAGTTTGAAGTCTCTATTCTAAACAATTTTGAGTTTAGCTGAATGCATGCACGGAACATCTCTGACCAATACACATACGGGCATTCCCACACCATATACTCCTTGTTTAACATGCAGTACACGGACAATGATACAACATTCAATTAGTATACGTGCTTTAAAATGTAGTGAAGTTGCTGTTAAAATAAAAAGTGAGTCAGGAGTATTTTGTGTCCCCTAAAATACTCATGAATCCTGATTACTGGAGAGTAAAATTTTAAATTTCATAATTTTTCCACTATTGTAGACTACCATCAATTTTGCGTCATTCAACTTTCATGATTTCTGATCACTGAGTGAATTATCCTTGATGGCGCTCTTATTTTAAGTAAATCTGAATGAAAAGTTTGAGTGGAAATTTCTTTTCCTTTACAACGGTATTTTCCATTGCTTTGTATGCGATATGAATGGACACTTGAATCATGGCATATATATATATATATATATATATATATATATATATATATATATATATATATATATATATATATATATATACATAATACAAGTTATCACGCCGGAGAAAGTTTGCACTCTTCGGACATTATTGACCTATGCCTTTGACCTTGGATCCCCAGATCGGAACCCCGTTTACCTCGCATGGGGACATACCATTATGATTTGTTGTCAACAAGGTGTTTAGTCAATAGGACATTTTTTTCAGAAAGTGTAGAGATTATTAAGCACAATTATATATATATATATATATATATATATATATATATATATATATATATATATATATATATATATATATATATAAATACTGTGAGAAAGTGGATGTAAAAATTGAATCAAAATATTTCTGTATTTTCTGTTGCAAAAAAAAAGAAACAGTTCTTCAATTAAGCATTTAACTCTAGGTCATCTAGAAGCCAGTTATTAAAAACGTGTGCCCATCTTTAGGGATGGAGTTTTTCGAAACTTATTATCCAGGCATAATACGTCCGTAACTGCGTCCTGATATATCGACAGCTGTAAATCAATCTCTGCTTATTGGTGATTAAAGTGGACCCCTTACCAATAATACCGCTAGTCGAGTGTGAATCATCTACAAAATGGTCATTTGTCAGAATCAGAGCAAAAGGACTCGGACTTCTGGGTGTGTGGTAACACGGACAAATTAAAAAATATGATAAAGTGGCCATTTATATCAATTTGTGCGAAATCCTTAATATTTACTTACAAGTTACTTTGAAGTACATACGTACGTACGTACATACATACATATCTAGATCTGTGAAATTTCATGACAAATAATTTTCTTTATAGAAATTGATAAGCCAAGCTATAGAAACCCAGTAATGAAGCCAGTCGAGCAAAGAGAGAGAAAGAGAATGTTAAAATCCAAAAGCACTGAATGCATGCTTAAGGTGCAGTGCTTACACTACGATATATCGTATAGATATACCTGTTTTGCGATATATTTCCACGTGAAACACTTTGTTGAACTGTTTTCCTTAGAGATGAGATGGGTGAAATAAAAAGGGGACGCAACCCATAGCCAAATACTGGGAATCCAAACAAGAACGGTGTTCTGGAAACACTCAGTAAACTGGGGCCATGTGTTGTTTGGACCCCAGGTCAGGTTTGAGTTCTGGAAAGAATCCATCAAAATATATTTAATTAAATCAACAATAGACCCTTCTCAGCAAAGTCACTATCAGACGAGTTTAAGCTATGACCGTCATAAAATTACCTACGTAGAGTGCAAGCTGGCAGCTGGTCCTGTAAAAATGAATCCAAAGTTTGGAATTTTTAACAAGTCATGTTGAGACAAAACCAACACACTGGCTGAAAAACCAAGTTTAAATTCTTTTTATTGATATATGTTTTATGTTTCTTTAAGAGCCCGAAAATGTATTCAATCGTCATATTTCCCTATATAATTTGTAGTAAAGTCTATCAGTTTTATTGAAATGTTGTCATAATTCTAAAATGGTGTACATGTGTATTAAAAGTTAATGGGAACACACGTCACATACGGATTTAAGTATCTAAAATAAAATTAGATCTGTTGTCATCTAAAATGCAAAATAGGCACTAATACTGATTAAGCTGTTCAGGTTACACATTCATGAGAGAGAGAGAGAGAGAGAGAGAGAGAGAGAGAGAGAGAGAGAGAGAGAGAGAGAGAGAGATAGAGAGAGAACTTATCCTACTACAGCCATTATGTAAGGTTTTAATACGACAAAAGATTCGTTTCTGGGACCTTCCTTATAAAACCTTTTAACCAAAAGGTAAGCTTGTTTTAAAATAATTTCTAAAAATGAATTATAGAGGGATTGGGTAAAATCCTGTAAAAGGCATGCTATACATTTAATGATACATTCTTACATTCTAGGATCGTTCAATGCAGATATCTACTTAACGGTTTTTGAATCAATACAACAGTTACTGAAATTTTTCTTCATTATATCAAATAAGTTAAAATCCCCCACCCACCCCTGCCTTTAACGGCCTAGAAGAAGGACGTGCATTCTTGAACATCATGCTATTTTCGAACGTAGTTCTATCCTTCTTCACACAAAGTTATATATTCTAAAAAATATACTCTCTTTTAAGTAACAAAACAGACTAACCAGTATTATGCCTCTGGAGTATCATTTTCGTCAACAAGGATATTAACTCAAGTATCATTTCAATCGAAAGTGTCTTCAGAAAGAAAAATAAAATACCTATACGAATCTTATAATCATCAGTAGTTAAACAGTTATATGTATTAAATAAGAAATAAAGAAAAGGAAATAAAAAACAGCTTACCCATAGAGGTCCATCACCACAAAATGTATCCATGCTTCATTAATGTAAGTTTTTTGTTTCTAAATGTATCCCTGCTGTAATTTATATTACACGATCCCAGGTATTGCACAACTATTTGAAAGCTACTGCCCGCCGTTAGGTCAACAGTCATTTTTGAGAGCTACTGCCCGCTGTTAGGTCAACAGTCACACAGTAACTTATCGCATCCAGAGATAAGACATTCAAGTTGTCTATGTGAAGTTGAAATAACAACCAATGTCTACAAATATCTTTGTAGTGACCTTAAATGATTAACTCAAGATGTACTTCCTGCATAATTAACTGGTGTAGACTATTTTCATCCGCAGAACTTCGCATTCGCAATCCATACAGGATCTGTGTATCTGCAAAATTGTGCCACCACTAGGGGTTAAAAAATTGTTTGAACATCATTTTACAAATTAGTAGATTTGGCTCGGTCTAAATCTCTCGCATAATTCGCCGGCAGATCTGGGTCTATGCAGTTTGTAGGGACTAATCAGTAGAACAAACAACACAGACCCTTATCTGTCGGCACATTATGCGACAGCAGATCAGGATCTATGTTGTTTGCATTTGGATTCGAATTATACGCGAGTATATACGGTAGGCAGGTAGGTAGATAGGTAGGTAGGCAAGCAGGTAGGTAGGTAGGTTGGGTTTAGCGGCACATCATTACAATACTGGCTTTATAGTTACGATTAAAACTTGAATTCTAAACTTGTAAACATGAACAATTGCAAACAAACTTCAGGAAGATAAACCTTTCCGTATAAACGTACACACGTATTACTAGAAGATTAAAGATAAACGGTAAAGAAGTTAAAAGTTACTGATAGATATATAACATAATATATAATGAACGAGTACATTATCCTTTAGCTCATCAATTAAAAATTTAATTGCATGAAAATAAAGCAGACTATTTGTGAATAACGTAATTGAGGCTCACTCGAAGGAATGTGTTTTACGTAACAGGAGTCAGCCAAGTGTCCGGCTAGGACAGATATCATTGCAAAATATGCAGGCTTCATCACATATGCACAGCCTAAAAACAATTGATATTTGAAATAATAAATACTGCAGCAACTTATTTGACACAAATTACAAATTATTAGAAATATAAAATATATTTCAAGTACACAGATATGAAAAAGATTTGAAAAAGTATTTCAACACTAATGAGAGCTGAACTTGGATCGCTTGCTTCGTCAATAATGCACAAATCCACTAGAGTATTAAAAATACAGCCATATATTCTCAAATATTTATTTAAAACTTTATTTATTTCAAAATGAAGTCAGTGACATTTAATACACCAGTTTTCAGAAAGAACAATTAAAAGATCAAACTTGAAATGTAGATGATTTAATGAATTATGCAATAAACTTAAAAAAAATAGATTAGAAATAGATTATTTGCAAAATATACACTGAGTCGATTATTGTCTCTGCTCCTGATATTATTACATGTCAGGAAAAACAATGCATTTGTTATGAGAACTGGTATTTACAAGATCAAACATTACTTCAAGAAACTGGAGAGAATTCAAACGTATTTCACAACAGCGCAAAGATCATTGCATTACAAAATATGGAGAGTGAATAACACATGTGCTCTATAAATTTATCATCTGCGAAAAACAAAAAAAAAAAGTGTATCATTTAAGACAAAAATTAATTTAGTCGCCACATAACATATCGTTTTTTTTTCTCAAATGAAAAACATACACAATTCATAAAAAAGTACAAAGAGTCATATTTTAATATTTGCCAAGAAACCGAATCAAGGGGGACAACTAGCACGAAACATGATCTAAATGGTCCATTGGAGATAACTCAAGATTAATACTATGAACAGTTCACTGTTACATATGTATGTATATATGTATGTATCTTTGTATGTAGGTATCGTTGTATCTTTGTAGTTATGTACGTTTGTATTAATATGACTGTCTCAATATTTATATGGTTGTATGCATGCATGTATGTAGGTACGTACGTAAATGTGTAGCTAGGTAGATATGTAGGTTGGAAGGTAGTTATTTAAATAAGTAGTTATAGTGTTTCCAATTGTTTTTCTCACTCTGTCCTTACCTTACCTGAGTCGGAATTTGTACTGTTGTTTTCTGACCCTCCCCGAGACGCAGCTCTGTGTACAGTGTAGTCGTCCTGTGAAATATTTTTTTTCAAAAATCATTAATCTCGACTGAAACCTCGACTTTAGTAAACAGTGAATAATAAAACTCAATTGGTATCTCTTGGGGTTCGAATTCAAATCTAGGATATGGCCATGAATAATGGGTAATGGTCGCCCTTTTATGATTAGTATATTTGTTATTTTTTGGCACGTACACATTTTTAAATCACGTGTAGAGTCCTATATCAAGACCAATCCTGAGCTGTGTCAGCTCTGTTAGCATAATTGCAAAAGTATAAAATCCCCAGCTGTCATTGAATGATTGATTATGTATTGCTGCTCAGAATAAAGAAGCATATGTACCTGTGCCTTCTCCATTCTTCAGCCCCTAATATATAACAGAAACATTACAATGGCGACAAAGATGATCAAAAAGAGGATGTCCTAAATAGTGAATATTCTAAAAAGAGGATTATTAAAAAGTGAACGTTCTAAAAAATAAATGTTCTAAAATATGGAATGTCGCTAGTTTCACATCGTCTCATACTCCTGTTAGAGATTGCTGCAGTACTGCTACTGTTCCCGCCATGTAGTGCTCACGAAACAGCACAAGACACCAGGTGGAGAAAATGGATATAAATATTTAAGAACCATGTGATGGCTCTTGACATCACTGAAGAAAAAGGTGGAAGTGAATGAAAATTTTTAAAGCCTGGACTATACAGACCAAAACTACAAATGAAATTAGTAAGCATTGACAACGTACTTCAAGAAAAAAAAAAAAAAACACCGACAAAAACAAAACCAAAATAAAACAAAACAAAATGAAGCAGAGAACGAATATACAAATTCCGGAAAGGGTGAAAACATTGATGCCTGCAAGATATGGCTATATCAGATAGAAGAGAATTGTGAATCAACAGACGTGGACAAAGAAATTAAATCACAGATAATCCAAGACTGTGTCCCAATGCATCAACGACGTCGGCTCCCAAGAGATGAACGAGTCCTTCAGAACTGCTTCAACTTGAACGTTCACTGGTAATTTCTGATCATCAGGCAGATGAGTTATAGGAAAAAAGAAACAACGAACACATCCTAAAGACGAAACCTTCATAAATAATTGGAAAAAAAAACTCTAGGAAAAGTAAAAAGGAAAAGATAGACAAAAATTAGATATCTAGAAACTGTATCATAGACTTTTACACAAGGGTGAATACCCATCAAAAGAGATTTTTTTCCACCAAGCCATACAATTTCGCAACAATGTGGCAATCAAGGAAAAACAGAAAGTTGGTTAAACAAGTGGGCAAAACCGGGAAGAGGAAATATATTCCGATGAGTCAATTTTTTTGTAGTGCTTACTGTAATCAATAAAATTCTCAACCAAGAACACGTGTCAAAGCCAAAGCCACTCAAATAACAATTCTTATTGATACTGGTTTCAGTATTAACATCATGAGTATGCCGATGTATGCAAACTTTAAGAAAACAGTTAAGCTGAAGAAAAGTTCTCTGTGACGATTGAAATAAACAGCAGTATGTCAAATGCTCCTTTCATCTGATGAAAGAAAGCTTTTTTATCTGTTGGGTTACGTGATTCTCTGTTGGGTTACGGACGTTCAGTGGGATTGAAGCAGGCGATCAGACCCACAAGAAAATATCGTTATCAACGCAAAGAGATCTATGATCACAGCTAGCGTGTATGTGCTTCCTCCATACCTCCTTCAATATATACCAGGAACTTTGCATCATGTGTATTGTGCAGTGCATAAATTACATGTGCGCAAGCTTCTTGGGCAACTATTGTAAATACAGCACCAAATCATAAAACCGAAACAAAAAACAAAAAACAAATAAACCAAAAAAAAAAACAAAAAAACAAAAAAAAAACAAAAAAAAAACATGAGCATACTGAGGTAGTTTTCCCAACTAATGTTTCTAATTTTTCATCAGCATTTCAAATGAAAGAGAGAAAATAATTATAAAAGAACAGCAGTATTTCCAATATTTTATATCTCTGAAGAGACGTCAAATACACAAAACACAATGGAAACTAAATTATGTCTATAAGAAGAAACAAGAGAACACAACTGACACGCAATAGCAGGAATATAGACCAAGTATGGCAAACATGTTGAACAACAACTTAAAAAGTTAACAAAACCACTCATTAACTTGTCCTTGAACGGAAACTGCAATGATCAAATGGAAACAATTGATGATTTACCTCGTCATTTGATTCTTCTCTCATCCTCCGCACAAAGTTGATAAATTCTTCACTCGTTACATGGCGAACATATGCGCATTGTTGAACCATCGCACATGCAAAACACTAAACGCTTTTAATCTTGAATACTACTCGAGTTGTCTGGAGACGGTTACAGTTTCCTACAGGTATGTTTAGAGTTTAACTGAAGCAAAGTAACCATAGCATTTATATATTGCCAAGTTTGCGCCGAGTCCTATTGAAATATAACAAGTTTCAATTTTTGGTACAAAATTGAGATGTCAAAAACCGTACCAATCCATAGTGGCTCTTCTATTATCTACCTTTGCTTCTTGTTCGAACTAAGCGACTCATTGTCACAGTTGACTGATAAACAGGGTATCTCTAATATTCTCTTAGTTTGTGATTTTAACTTTCCCGACATACAGTGGGGTACATTGACCATTTGATCTAATAATAGAGGAGTAAACTCAATGAAATCATGATCGAAACTGTCAGTGGCAACTACCTGCAACCAATGGCGCGTGAACCAAGAAGGGGAGATAACCTACTTGATCTTGTTCTCACTAACAAGAGTGATATGATACAACATATCAAAATTATAGTTGGCTTGAATGGCCATTTTGCTGCTTTAACTACTGTGAAGACCAGGGCAAAATTGCAACATAAACCTGTAAGTAAAGTCTACACTGGTCTAAAAAAATTTCGAAGTCGTCTGCTTCAGAGATAAAATGTGCTATTTATTAGGGATTTTGATGTGCTGAGTTCAAATATGACAATCAAAACAACTGATTGGCTACTGTTTCCAAGATATTTAAGTTTTTCCATTTTACGTCTATGTATTTTGTGTACATAGTAGAGTTTTAATCATAAATTGTAAACCTAGGTCTTTTCATGTTTTTATGGTTGCTTTACATGATCATATTTCAACTGTCCTGCTTATGTAACACTTTAAAAAAAACAGCAAAAGGGTTATATAAATGAAAAATATATTGAAACAAAAGTTAAAAAACTATTATGTATATATAAGTACATAGTTTAGTCCTTATTTAGTGTCTACTCGGAGCTTCTTGGCTTGTCTCTTGTATTCATTAAATGGAGCATCTCTTGTCACTGTCATGCAATAGTCTGCAAGCATTGATGGGCTCCATTTGCCCTGATAGCGTTTCTCCATTGTTGCAATGCTCTGATGAAATCGCTCGCCGTGCTCGTCGCTCACTGCTCCGCAGTTCGGTGGATACAAATCTAGATGAGAGTGCAAAAAATGTATCTTTAGTGATATGTTGCAACCAAGGCTTTTGTATGCCTTGAGGAGGTTTTCCACCAACTCCCTGTAGTCGTCTGCCTTGTTGTTTCCGAGAAACTTTGTTGCCACTAACTGGAAGGCTTTCCATGCCGTCTTTTCCTTGCCACGCAGTGCACGTTGAAATGCATCATCTCAAAGAAGTTCACGAATCTGAGGACCAACAAAGACACCTTCCTTTATCTTAGCTTCACTTAACCTTGGAAATTTTCCACGGAGGTACTTGAAAGCTGCTTGTGTTTTGTCCATGGCCTTCACAAAGTTCTTCATCAGACCCAGCTTGTTTTGCAAGGGTGGTAACAAAATCTTCCTTGATTCAACAAGTGGTGGATGCTGAACACTTTTCATCCCAGGCTCCAATGACTGTCGGAGTGGCCAATCTCTCTTGATGTAGTGGGAATCTCTCGCACGACTATCCCATTTGCAGATAAAACAGCAGTACGTTGTGTATCCAGTCTGTAGACCAAGCAAGAGAGCAAGAACTTTGAAATCGCCACAAAGCTGCCACTGATGTTGGTCATAGTTTATGCACCTCAAAAGTTGTTTCATGTTTTCATAGGTTTCCTTCATATGGACTGCATGACCAACTGGAATTGATGGAAAAACACTGCCATTATGCAGCAAAACAGCTTTAAGACTCGTCTTCGATGAATCAATGAACAGTCTCCACTCATCTGGATCATAAACGATGTTGAGGGCTGCCATCACATCATCGATGTTGTTGCAGGCTACAAGATCACCTTCCATGAAGAATAATGGGACAAGATCCTTTTGACGGTCAAGGAACACGGAAACCCTAACATCACCTGCCAGGAGATTCCACTGCTGTAGTCTGGAGCCCAACAGCTCTGCTTTACTCTTGGGTAGTTCCAAATCCCTGACAAGGTCATTCAGTTCACCTTGTGTTATGAGGTGTGGTTCAGAGGAGGAGGATGGGAGAAAATATGGGTCATGTGACATTGATGGTTCAGGACTAGAAGTTTCATCCTCTTCCTCTTCCTCGTCTGACTCAAGTGAGAATGATTCTGGTGCATCAGGAACCGGCAGTCCTTCTCCGTTGGGTACTGGGCGTATAGCTGATGGAATGTTTGGATAATGCACAGTCCACTTTTTCTTCTTTGACACATCTTTCCTAACTGGAGGCACCATGCAGAAGTAACAATTGCTGATATGATCTGTTGGCTCTCTCCAAATCATTGGCACTGCAAAAGGCATAGATTTCCTTTTCCTGTTCAATAACTGGCGAAGATTTGTTGCACACGTGTTGCGGCATATGTCCAATTTTGCAGCCAAAATAAAGGTGATAGGCTTTCTTAATCATAGTGGTTATACTGCGCTTTTGTGACGCAAAAGTCATTTCACCACAAAACTTGGCAGAAGTTATCTGCATTGTTCACACAAGTACGAGGCATCTCTGCTCACTTTGGCTAAACAGAAATGTGTCCCTTTGCAAAATCAAACACTGACAAATAAGAGAGCACGACACTGTATGATTTGTAGAGCTGATATAGGGCAATTTCTTCAGCAGAGTGATGTAAGCTTAGTTATGATTGCATCATCCATGACTTCTAGGAATAAAATGATGCAATTCATATCATGTATGACGCAATACCAGCATCAGATTGCAGCATTCATTGTTTTGTCTAAAAAGCAAATACTGTCCAAACCCAGTCATAGATTTATTCATAGATCCTGTCAAAGATGTATTTTAGTCATTTCTGGTTTAAATTGAAATCCCTTCCCTTTATAACTCACTTATCCTCCGCCATTCCCAAGTCAAGGGTCGTATATACTGACCCAGTATAATATCATTAAAACTAGAGCCAATCAACAATTTTAAGCATCATTCTCAGTGACCCAGAATTAGTAAAGTTTGACAACATTTATTGCGGAAATATTTTGGCTGTAGACCAGTGCTATTAGTTTAATATATATGCTGCACATAGTCTGATGTCTACTGATATCAAGGCCTCATATATTTTAAGTCCAGTCCATAATCTGGATCTGTAAAGGAAAATAATGACTTCAAGAACAAGCTGAACTTGGTAACGCAAAGCATGTCTCATATAAACCTAAAGGTAGAACCTATCCTGGTCAAAATAGACCTCAAGCGCTTATGTAGATAAAAGAAAATGGATAGGCCAAATGCCAAGGATATGGCAAGAACAGCAAGGTTTGGCACCAGCACCTCAGGTTTGAGAAAGAAGCCAAAACTCATCTAGCCCAATCCCATAGCAACAAAGACTACAATTCCTTATCGTAAATGCGACTAAAAATCTGAAGAAATTATATTCTTATATAAACAGGAAGAAAAAGACGGTAGTTCTATTCATTCGCTGAAGCTTCGACACAAAGTCCACTCAAACGACTAACGCACAAAATAATCAACATATTTGTGTTTCCAATAATAAATTGGATGACATTGTACCTTCAAAGGGACCCAGTCCCAATCATACAATGCCCAGAGAGTAGCTGGTTACTGGTTCGGACTCTACTAAGGTAAATGGTCTCAACTGAATACCTACGCGCATATTGCGACTTGGTACAAAAGAACCGGCTATTAAAGTTTATAAATACGACTTGCAAAAACCAAAACCGGATTACCAAATTGTAATAGATGTATATAAAGAATAGCAGCCCGCTTTATTTTTAGTAAACCATTATCGATATGCAAGTGTCACCCAAATGTTGGAAACTAGACGAAAGTAAAGACGCTTAGCCAACGTTCATACGACAGTTCTAAGACAGATAGCTGTAATTTTTCACCCTATGTACAAAAACCAAGAATATCAATTAGATCACATCCCGACCTATTCATATAAATCCGTTGCAATACAGATCCCTACCGCTATATCTACTTTCCCAGGACTTTCTGTGAATGAATTAAACTCTCTCATTATATGATTCAACACGTAGACATGTATAGAAACTGAAGTATTACGTCTATTAAGAGGTAGATTTACTACACCGTGTATGAACTTTAGCACTTTTAAACTTTGCTGCTGATGTCACATGGACTTGGTATCTAGGATCTCAGTTGAAAAAGAAGAACACTTTTTCTAAGCCAAACTTGAGTGACACCACAATAGAAACGCATCGAATCCGCGTCTGACACCAGTGTGCTTGATACTTTTGTGGTAAAGCAATACTTCTGAATTCTGAAGCTTCGATCATCAGATTATTGACTTCGTTATACTTTTTGAACGGCCCCGTTAATTCTTTCCTTCCACAACTTATTTTATAGGACAGATCAGAACAAGAGATAAAACAGTCGCATTACCTAGTGGTTGCTAAACGTTTTGATGTCTAACCAATTAGATTTTATACATACCTGTGTAATAGAATCCAATTACTACTTGTGCTGGCGTTTGTGCATGGTCCGAGGGCCAGAATAAGAGTTCGCAGTATAATATTCGTCTTCAAGATAAAGAGACCGTAAACCAAGTCTAATATCGTTTTGTTCCGTGATTTGATTAGTTCGTTCTACTATATCTCTTATAGATTCTTGCAAAGATATTCCTGTAGTAGAATTGTCATCATCATTATACCGATTATAAGGAGGATTAATATTGTCAACACTATGTAAGGGATAAACGTTGCGGAAGTGATACACTTTGGACACTAGATCTGCCCGACCAGCAGTGGAACTCTTTGAAATCATCCGACTGCGTGCCTGATAACGAGGTGTGACTACCTTGAATTTCTTAGCGGGCTTCTTGATTCTGTTTGTCGACACGATTTGGCTTCTGACAGAGTCAGTGTCCTTTAACAGTTTGTAACTATTTATAACACAGTTGTAGAAGTTATTATTCAAAACGTATAATATCATCATGGAGTTTTTCAGAAAAGCTATAATTTTGTTTATCCTTTTGATGTATTATTGCCATTGCCTCATGACAATCATATAGCTGCAGTTTTGTACAAGTTATATCGATTCTCGCGTAGACTGTGTGACTGCTCAATTAGCTCAGACTGTGAAAATAATACATCGATACCAGAACTATCTCGCCATATGATATTGATCCTATGCACCAGAGAGCACAGTAGAGAAACAATTAAGTTTTAAAATTACGTGCCCACTTAATTAAAGTATAAGCAGCAATAAAATATCAAGGAAAAAAATGAAAGGGGCGAGGTTCTTCGAAACAAATAGTGGAAATAAATCTTCTCGTCTGCAACAAAATCATACTAACCATATAAATGCAAAGACTGAAAATGCTATTTTAAAAAGGCGTGGGAGGGGGTCTTACGATATAAACATATATTGAAAAATTTCCCTCTCCCAACCCCACAGCCAAGCTATTAAAGGAAAAACTGGAAATTAAGGTGCAGATTCTTTAGTGGAGGACTAAATACCTGTATAAGTCTGATTCTTTCGCTGATTTATGATCTGTAATCTATAAATATTTGTGAGATTTTGGGGCTGCAAACACATACGACTCATCTCCCCTTATAATCGACAGAGCAAGTTTAGTATTCGATATCATTTTATGATATTCATTTTTAACATGCATGAAACTGTAGTAATACGCGTCTGTCTCCAGGTTCAAATGTCATAAAGTTTACAACAATTTGAATTGGGATATACATGATACCTTATTGCTCTTTAATCGAATTTCGATCGGGTAGCACATGCAGCACTATTTTATAGATGAAAACGAACTTTGAATTTTAAACGATTTCACAAATTCACATTGTTGCCACAGCTATATAAAATGTTGTTTTTTCCGCTCTGTATAAAGATTCCTTCGATTTCCCATTAAGCTTGCCTGTGTACTAGATGTAACCGCCTAAAATGCCATAAAATCCACAAATGTCATTATAACTGCATCCCAGAGCCTATATAATTCGACACATGTAGAATCTGCGTATATAGTAAACCATTTACTATTGATGTTTTCATTGGCAACATAGACGTGCTATTGTTCCAATCTGAAAACTTGGATAGCTGTATGCGTTCTATCCACTTTCACATAAGATCCAGTACCGATAACGACAATAATGGCGCAATAGAAGTTACTGTTATTATAAAGCATTATAAAACAGTTTAACTACTTTATATTGAATGTACTTATATGTGAACGGATATATATGTCATGAAATATGAGCCCAATGCCCTGAAGTTCAATGATATTCACCTTTCTTCTTTTTTTATCCAATTTATGAAGTCAAATGCTTTTACACCTGAAAATTTGACTCCATTATTCCGAAATGTGTATTATGTTCATAAAATGTGTCCTTATACCCCAAATACATCATATACATGTTTACTCTAATTTCAGTATATTGTAATTCAAGAATAAAGATCATTTGTCCAGTATACTGTCCTGTTCTGTAATACTATACACTGTATACTAGCGATATTATATTTCAGCAATCCAAACATAATATGCAAGAAATATAAGTCTGTCGATGAAAGTATTGCACATCGTTCTCTTTATCTGTTTTATGTGTAAATATATTTTAATGGCATGAAAATAATTATTAATGCTTTCAACGCCATATATATTTATTATTATCAAGTTTTACGTGACGACACAAATGACTATTAAGAGATATAGCATGTATGCCACTAATAAATGACCAATGGAAAAGACTGTTTGTAGAAGCCATCATTGAAGCTGTGAAAATTGTTTTGAATATCTTAAATGATATCCATTTCCAAATTTGAAGGAAATACACATCCTGACATGGTCTGACCTTTCTTTATATAATTGCAGTCCGTGTGTCAAAACTTATCGACTAAAATTATATATAATGTGCATTTGGCATGTCAAACAAGCGTATTGTGTGTAAAAAATGAAAGCTTCAGGAGCGAGCAAACCCAGTTTTATATTTACATAAAGTCTCAATTATCAATTATGCTTTATTTTAGGCTTGACGAAGTATCGGCAATTGCAGGAGAAATACATATCCTGAACTTGAAGATGAGACTTTAACAAGAACATAACTGGATAATTACATACAACACACTTGAAACTAGGTGGTCTTGCCAGCAAGTTTGATTTTATTGTGAATTAGTGAGTCGATTTCAATGCTCAGTTTGTGTACGAAGATACGTTTAAATCTACATTAATCATGTATCATTGAAAGCTACAACATCGGCAATTGCAAAACTGATCCTATCAATAGCCGATGCGATAAATATGTTGTCCCCATAGAGATATAAGATTTTGGTAAATTGGAGTATTATGGATTTCACTAGTATTTCTTCCTAACTTTATATATATGACCGAAGTACTAAAAAATAAAAGAAGAGGCCCTAGTGGACCTAGATAACCCACCTGGCTGACATCTACTTCAAAGTCAAATGCCAGGGCAGCTGGCTAAGAAATCTGGGTTAGTATGAAGCTTTCCGATATGTAGAATTTTATATATATATTTTTTAGTAATGGCAGACTCACGGGATGGCATATCTGCAACATTTATGTTGTCTTGAAAGGCCTTATGTAAGGACACTTTTTCTGAAATTTGGTCAACTTATGTTGACCTGTTTTCACGTTAGAGCCGTTAAACTGAAAAGCTTTAATGTCAGAATGGGTTCCGTCAAATTTGGTGAAATATATCGAGCGTTTTTTGAAAAGAACTCGTTTAAAGGCTATTCTATTTTTCGTAACGGCAGCCATATTTGATCATGCGTACAAAATTAAAAGGCCTTTATGTCAAGAATTCTTTCTGTTAAATTGGGTTAAATTATGTTCAGCAGTTTATGAGGGGAAGCTGTTGTAAGGCTTTTCTATTTTCAGTAAGGTGGCGATACTTGATTGTAAGGCCTTTATTCCAGCATGTTTTCTGCCACATTCGGTTAAAATCTGTTCGTCAGCACTTCTTGAGAAGTTGTTTTAAGGTTTTTCCATGCTTATTAACGGCAGATAATAATGGATCTGCAACATTGGTATAAATTTGAAAGGCATTTATCTCAGAATGCTCATTGTCAAATTCGTCAAATTTCTGTTCAGTGGGTTTTGAGAAGAAGTCGATTGAAGATTTCTTTTGTTAGTCACGGCGGCCATATTTGAGGGCGAATCTACATCATTGGTACAAAACTGAAAGACCTTTATGCCATAGTGCTTTATGTTAATTTGGTTTTATTATGTTCAGGGTGTTTTGACAAGAAGGCATTGGCAGGTTTAGTATTTTTATAACGCGGCCATATTTGATGGCAGATCGGTATAATTTGTATAAACGCTAAAGTCCTTTATGCCAGAATACATCTTGCCAAGTTTGGTTGAAACTTGTCCAGAGGTTTTTGAGAGGTTGAAAATAGCAATTGTTGACAGACGATAGAAGGCGCATGGCCGACGCAGATCTATAGTATAAACTCACTTGACCTTGGGGCCAGGTGAGAAAACAAATACTGTTAAAAGGCACCCAGTTTTTATACATAGAGATAAAACAATCTACGCACCCTACATGTTTTGACACTCACTCTATGCAATATACAATTCCACTGATATTTATCACTGTATGTGACAGTATTAATTCACATTTATCACTGTATGTGACAGTATTCATTCACATTTATCACTGTATGTGGCAGTGTTCATTCACATTTATCAATATATGTGACAGTATTCATTCACATTTATCACTGTATGTGACAGTATTCATTCACGTTTATCACTGTATGTGACAGTATTCATTCACATTTATCACTGTATGTGACAGTATTCATTCACGTTTATCACTGTATGTGACAGTATTCATTCACATTTATCACTGTATGTGACAGTATTCATTCACATTTATCACTGTATGTGACAGTATTCATTCACGTTTATCACTGTATGTGACAGTATTTATTCACGTTTATCAATGTATGTGACAGTATTCCTTCACATTTATCAATGTATGTGACAGTATTCATTCACATTTATCACTGTATGTGACAGTATTCATTCACGTTTATCACTGTATGTGACAGTATTCATTCACATGATACTGCTTTTATTTAAGGCCACTTGATTTTGTTACTACACGACAGTCAAGTACAACTTTACTTTATCAGATCGCAGTATGGGCAAAAAAAAAATATCAATTTACAAGGCTTTTTATATAAAAAAATTTCCGAAAAGAGATTGAGCTTCAAAAATGTATTTTACGCTTTTATCTTCCCCCACCCCTTTACACTTTCTCGTTTGCGTGAAATCTACATGATGGGATGATTTAGTATAGTAGAAAAAATTTAGAGTTTGTTCGGTTTTGCAAATACTGGTACAAAGTATATTTGATTTTGCAGTCGGCACAAATGGATCATCAAAGAAACTAAGACTGTTTCTAAATACCGCTTTTAAAGATTGTGTTAAGCTGTTTAATATATGCATAACAAAGATAACTGCATGAAATCCCTTACGCCAGCAGTCAACTCTACTCTCGAAATTACAAGATACGCATACGCAAAGGTCAAAATACAAGCTCTGGTTTAAATCACATTGAACAGAGAGTTGTGTTTTTATTTTTATCTAAATAGAATTCGAAACCCGATTATTTCATTTCAAGAATTGATCTTCACGACCTAACCGTTCTAAGAAAAAGAAGTAGATCAAAGCCTGGACCACTTGATCAAGTAGCTTACTCTTTCCTGTCATTCATGTTCCTGATTCTTCAATATAAGTCGATCTGGGTTTCCAAGTCACGAGTTAAAACGTCATTTTTGCCACTCTTTTCAGATATTGCCAAATTGTAGAAGAGCATACAGTTCTTCTTACGTAACCGTTATTATTTGCTTTACATTTATGGACGTATTTATTCTCAAATTAGTTCTGTTAGTGGATATTCAGGCCAAAGGCTGTCGTTTTGGCTTATATAGGTATTAAAATATTTATGATTTTTGACAAATTATTTTCGGAATAACATATTGCTGCTCATTTGCTATTTCTGCTAAAAACTAAAAAATCTTATGGAAATGTCCAGTAATTGCTTTCCTTGTATGTCTATTAGTAATAGGTGGAATTTGCTAGTTCATTATTAATGGACCAAATTTGCATCTTTCAAATAACTCTTGGACATTTACAGCAACTATATATACCCATATCACTTACAAGTACGTGCATACGTTGTACTGTACAAAGTATATGTTCCATAGACAGCTAACATTTTTAACAGAAGACATATGAAACTTGCTAACGTTCAACTAAGGTTTGTATTATCTTATGAATAATTGACCTATCGCCAGAGCAGAGACAAGCACACCTATCCATTATCATACTACATATAAGAAAATCAAATTTGTTTCATTTTACAATTATACCAATATGAGGTAGTATGAACGTTAAGTATATACTGAATATTTCATAACAATTGGTTGAAAAATGCTGAAGTTCTATCGATTTGAGTTTGTATATGTTATATAGTGTCAGTTAACAAGGTGACGGACTTTGTATCAGAATGTTTGTCAAACATATCTTTGTCTGTGATAACCAAATGTATAACACCTTTTCTAGTGATAGTATATCAGCGGCCCATGGGTATCGGCACTTGTTTAACTTTGAATGACATTCGGCGATAGGCTAATTATCTGTGATAGTTTGCAATCATACTTGTGTTACATACAGAATATAAAAGTGTTTGTATAGTTTATGGATTAGATTATCTTTAAAATGTGACAAACTAACGTGTGCAGACAATTATACAACAACAAAAAAATCACTGCGACAAAAATTATCAAAACAGATAAACTTCTTTGTGCTGAAAATGAAATGGAGAGTTTCCAGGGTTGACGAATGTTTTATTTCTCTCGAATTTTAACGTGCCAGTGTTTTAAAGAGTGTAAAATATGTATTTAAATTTAATATTCTTAAAATCGGCACTGAGAATATTTCCCATATTATTTAATTATTTTATAATATTTAGCTTTAATAAACTTGTGGCATTGACATACTTCTCTCGGGAGAAAAACTGAAATGAAGAATAATTTCATCACATTTGTTGGAATTTCATGCAAATTAAAATATTGGTATCAATATAAACGCATCTCTTCAAATTTATTTAACAGGTTAACTTTATTGCATGGTTTCATCTGTAGTGTATTTTCACATCGAAACGTGTGTATTGTGAACCAGGGTTTGATGAAAATTGCATCATTTTGTATCGCTGACAATCCCAGCATCCCTTGCCATCTGGTAAAAAAGGGAATCAGTTCTACTCAGAAGTGAGTGAGGAGAGTCAAACTCCTTGACTCCTCCTCTGTCTAGCACCAGAATCCTGAAATGTAATAAGAGACTCGTACAGTGGATATGAAATCAAATAGTCGAATGATAATTTCAAAGCATTAGAAAAGATTTTTTACAAAAAAGAAAAAGAAGACAAAAAAAAAAAACAACAAATATTGATGGTGAAGAAAAAAGATGATTATGACGATGATAGCGAGTTAGAAGAAGAAGAAGAAGAAGATGATGAAGAGGATAGTGATGATCTTTGGCATTGTTTATTAAATGTATTATTTGGGCAAAAGGTATTTTTGGGGATAAAATGGTAACGTTTTACTACTTTGCAAGGCAAGTTTACCTTCAACTGTAAAAAGAATCCTAACAACAGCAAATAACGACAAAACAATTGGCATAGGTATCAGGTACTACGAATGTATTATGAAATGTATTCAAAATTACATAGCTGCAATGGTCCTTCTGTGACACAAATTATACTCCTCGTATACGAATTTTCGAAACACAAAGCTCCACATTAGCCATTAAATGTTGGTCTTCACTTACTCTTTACATCATTGAAACCATACGATATACCTTACTACAAAAATCAGCTGCTTTAAATATGTCGCGATAACTTGAGGCTTGTATTATGATTATCTGCTTTGTTTGCCACGCATTATTCTGTAATAGTCAAAATTCATTTAACATAAGTGACTTGTATGTCCTTACTCTCTTTTAAGTCTATGTTTATTTGATAAATTATAACAGGTCGTTATTCTTAAAATAAAACAAACAAAAAACAAAACAAGACAGCTGCTAATACTGACAAGATGGTATCCAGTTCGACGTTATCTCGGATTGAAGCTTCCTGATTTGCGAGAACATTCTCATCTTAATCCTACCAATAGCTTCAAAAGCATCTAATCCAATATAAAAATCAAGTAGGGCTCTTACAATTCTAATATAGAACGGAGATCCGTTATTTCTTTTAAGACAAAAGGTCCAGGGCCTGCATATAGAGCCCGCGATCAAAGCACTGCTGTAAAACGAATGACCTTGACCAAAAAGACAAAAGATTGAGCAAGCAAATATTTAGTGACTGTGCCCTTGATCCCAAAGTCAAAGGGGCAAGCATGCATGTCAGAGAATGAATTGACTTAGCTTCATAATGATTCGTCCCAAGTATGATGAGAATCTATCATGGGGTAAACGAAATATAGGCCAATGATAAACTTTAACCAAAACCTTAACAAACTGTTGATGAAGACGTCGCTGCCGACGCTGAAAAAGTGAGTGATATGTCTCGCTTCCCACTAACCTGGGCTAAACAACAAGCGTTTAATATTTAGGATTGCATATTAAACCGAACCTGTCATAGTCCATCACTGTGTTCAACCTGTGGGCAATAGTCAATACTGTGCAGTCGGCAAACTCAGTTCTTATTGTTTGTTGAATCAGATCATCTGTTTCCATGTCAACGGCTGCTGTGGCTTCATCAAGAATGAGGACTTTGCTTTTCTTCAATAAGCTTCTTGCTAGACATATCAGCTGTCTCTGACCAACGCTGGAATATGTTTAAAGGTCTTATTATGCAACGTGACTTCAGTAAACTTTATAAAATTGTTCACAAGAATATATGCAATGATAGGCATTATACCGAAATAAAAATATTACCCAGTTTATTTTATAATGTATGTCTTCATATTAATTTTTCTGTAATGATATACGTTTTATTAATCATAATTCTCTCACATTTGGGTCAAATTTTAGCATCTATGAATTCCAAACAATATGTATCACAAATAAAAGTGCCATAAGCATGTATCACACACAGTGGTTATAATACAATGTAAGACTTCATGCTTTGACAGTACTAAACAAGAGTGAAAAAAGTGAGAATCAAATATATACTTTAACATGATGACCAGTATCTCTCTAAATACTAAAAAGCGTCAATAAAACTATTCTATGTTTGCTCTTAAAATCCTGCTTTGCATCTGATCCTCTTGAAAGAAAAAGAAACAAGAAACAAATGTAATTTATAATGAGAATCAGTAGCACATCCTCTATACAAACCTCAGATTCTGTCCTCCCTCTCCACATTCATACTCCAGTTTGGTGGGTAGTGAATCGATAAAGGATTTTAGATGTGCTTGTTCCAACGCCAACCAGATGGAGCTGTCTGTGTGTTCATCACGTGGGTCAAGATTCATTCTTAGACTTCCTGAGAACAACACGGGTTCCTGAAAAGGAAAGAAAAATGATGTTTCCTGGAAAATCTGTATTATGTTGTTATACAATCAACATAATATTGTATTAAAGAAATCGGTCGTGATATTTTAATGACATTCAGTATGTGTGTGTATGCGTGTGCGTGTGTATGAGTGTGTAAGAGTGTGTGTGTGTGTGTGTGTGTGTGTGAGAGAGAGAGAGAGAGAGAGAAGGAGAGAGAAATATATCTTTTTTCGCTTTCTTGTGTAAAATATCAGGATTAATGTCAGCGGATTTAAATCATTATGTGTATTTGTGATGTGGAGCGAAATGGAAACGGTATTTAATAAAAGAGAGTAAGTAAGATATGGGTATGCGAGGCCATGGGCGGTCGGATTTTTGCTCACAAAAGTGACATATCACTACACATCAAATTAGTCAACAGTGAGTGCAAACGTTAGATGTCAAAATAGGAAAATTTTAAAAACTGTGCATGAAAACAAAACATGTACGACTTCCAAATTTCGAAATACCAGCATTGATATCTTGCCTACTCTGTACTACCCACCCTCTACATATATGAGAGCATGAGGCCACCTACTATCGTGCCATTGAAATCTTACTACCGAAATGAATGCTGAAATTGTGGTACTTCAAAATCACAACATTAGTTATCTATTGTTCTGTCGGGCTAACTTCCTCAGCGATGTATGTGTATGTGTGCCAGGTCAGGAAAATCAATACTTTACCTGACTGTGTGGAGAAATTAAATACAGCGCAGATAATATTATTCTAGATTGGTCTGGTCTCAGCGACATATGTGTGCCAGGTCAAGCAATACGTGACCTGGCTGTGGGGATAAATTAATCCAGCACTGTTTTATACAGAGTGCACAAACTGACAGAGAAACACATAAGACATTATATATATATATATATATATATATATATATATATATATATATATATATATATATATATATATAAATATATAGATATAGATATATTGTTACGACTAGGGGTAATGTAACAAATGGAAAGACTCAAACAAGCTTTCAAGATTTAAATACAAATATTTAATTTCCTAAAGTATTAAAATATTTCAACAATCAATCAAAGAGAAAGAATTAAAAATGTCTTACAGTATAGAATATCCTTAAAAGTCCTAAATTGTTCTAAAGTTCACAGATCTGGAAGTTAATCCAAATATTCCGAATGAAGTAGGTTCCGAATGAAACCTTCATTGTACTGATGTACTAACAAGAATCATTTATATCCAAGTGTTATAAATTCCAAATAGTTCTTGTGAATATGGAATATCACAAGTTTTAGAAATGTTTCCGATAATTCCACGGAGCTGTATAATTATTAAAGTGTAAGCAACAGTACTTAATCATAAATGTACTGTATTAACATATATATATATATATATATATATATATATATATATATATATATATATATATATATATATATATCACTGAAGTAGAATATCCACACACAAAATGAACCAATCTCGTTTTATGACCTCTCAGGATGTACGAACTATGAACGAATGCCTAAACACAGCAATACAGCCTATTATATAGCTTCTGACTGCGCAAAACAGAATAAGGAAAACCAAATTAAACTGTATTGCGACTCAGTAATCCTTCTATAAAACGACCTTCTCCGAACCAGTCAGAAATTAGGTTATGCGTGACATCGCTAAAGTACCTTTACACTAACGTTATTACCAGTCATCAAAATATTGACTCTTAATGGAACATAAAATCTAGGTCAGAAGTTCAACAAATTCTCACGCTCTAGATCACGTGATATGATTCGTGTTTAACCAATATTTCCCAAGACCTAATGTACTGAGTCACATTGAAATACTGTGTATGTACTTTCTGCAAGACGACAGCTGTTAGACTATTATGCAGAGATCATATACCTATACTATTATTTAAAAACGAAATAATACATAATTCCGTAACTATATATATATATATATATATATATATATATATATATATATATATTCATCACTGTTTTAAACAGACAGACAAGCAGCTCGAAGTCAGTCTATATTTCGATAGACTAGCAGTTATTGTGTTAGACTTCTGAACGAAAGGTCTATGGTTTGAGTCTTTCTTCCGCCTAAAAGGTTTACATATTAATTTGAGTTCAACTGCACTCTAGTTGATGAAAAACATCCAAGTATGACAGTGGATTGAGCTGATTGATCATGAGCTTAGGTTAGTATGACATCAGATTGGTGCCAAGGATATGAGTTGACAATACTTAAGATTACAAGATTATCGGGTGACATTCCGGCTGATTTATCTAAGATAACCAAGGCAGCAACTCTCCCCCCCCCCCAATTCACGGTAAGAGAAAGTTAATATATCGCCCAAGTATGATAGCGAACCGAGCTGCTAGTCCTGAGCTGAGGTATTATGACATTAAATCGGTGCCAAGGGATTGAGTTCACATTACTTTAAAAAAATAACAAAAACAAATTAAAGTGATTCAGTGACATTCCTACCCATGTGACATAAAAAAATCAAGGCAACAACCCTCCCAATTCATCGTCAAAAGTTGATATATCATACAAGTATGACAGTGGATTGAGCTGATTGGTTCTGAAGTGAGGTTAGTATAACTTCAGATCGACTGATAAAGGTTTGAGCTGACATAACTGCGTAACTGAAGCGATTCCGCGACATCTTGGCATGTTTGACGTAAGGAAACCAAAGTAACAACCTTCCCAATTCACTGTAAGAAAGAATATGACATATGAATCCAATCCCTGCGGATGGCTAAATGCACCCGATCTCCACAATCTCTACTCGCAAGGATTGTTTGGTCAGGGAGAGATTGTGGGCATTGTGCTAAAATATACGACACAAGTTTTTAAAGATTGGCTTTTTTCACACATATTTACAAATATAGTAGTAGTACAATATAGTGAGAAATTGCTATATAAATCAATGATGAAGACTTGAATACTTGATCAATCTATCCTAAAGCATGTTCGAAAAACATTAAAAGCTCAGTTAATACGTTTACGTACTCGAAAAGAATGAATAAATAAAATTTGAATAAAATTCTAACCAAAAAAGGGTTAGAAATTCATTAAAGAGAAATGTAAATGAGTACAGATTTTACCGTAGTAACAATCAAGATTTGTATGAATTTCTCAATGATACTGAACCATACCGGCAGAAAATTGTGATTTAAAGATTGGTTATGTTGGTTCTGTAAAGGTACAGATTGACATGAGGGGGAGCAAGTAGAGTACAGAGCATTTTACCACAGAACAAGAGCTATGAACATAGTAAACAGAGGTGAAATAGATGATGTCATTGAGCATTTATTTGACATTGTACATATCAATTTGGAAAAAGACAAAAACACGAGGTGGATGTTAAACAGAATTGAATATCTAACATTGCATGTATATAGGTATCAAGTGTTCAAAGGAAGTTCATATAGAGATTTGCCTGAATGGGTTAAAAAAAAATCTTGCATCAACGTAAAAGCAATAAGAGTGAAATGTGTTTTTTTATCTTCTGTGGAATCTGTGTTAAATGCACCGAGTGACCATGATTATGAAAATACAATCTGGTTAGATACAATCACTGGCTTGACAAAGGTTCTGTTCAAATATATAATATCAAAAAATGTTTGAATGAACTGCGTAGCGTCCCTAAAGGAGAATGTACTATCTCTGTAAAACTGTATGAAATAGTTGACAACAAATACATTAGACTAGTTAGAGTAACAGAAAAAAAAAATATAGCCAATTTGACATGTGGATTCTTTTTGATGGAATGGAAATATGTCATTATGTTGTCATTAAAGATGTATGCAAATTAGTGTCAGTACTAGGAACCTAACATCTTGGGGAGAAATATATCTGGCCAAAAATACTTGAATTGTATTAATTGTCCGGAAAAGTTATCAGATCACAAAAGAGTGTATAACACTGTAGACAACTCGATATACATAATGCTTGAAGAGGGATCAGTTGTCAGATTTAGAGACTAATCATAAATTAATAGTTCCATATATCGTTTATGGTGATTTTGAGAGTGTACTGCTTAAAATAGATGCAGCACATATATCAACATCATCACAATCCTGGACATTGTCGTCGTTCCTTCAGGACAATAACAAGGTTTACATCACAATTGTAATGACGTTGAAATCAGCTAAGCACATTCCATCATGGTTTTGTTTGTACCATAAGTCAACTCATAAATGTTACAGGCCAATTGTTTATAAAGGCATTGATTGCAGTTACGTGTTTTATAACTGGTTGGGTAGGATAGGAAACTTGTTTACAACTAACTGAAAAATGCGACACCTATGGTATTAACTGATGAAGATGACAAACATTTTGACTCATCAAAAACATACCATATATGTGCGAGAGAAATATTTGATCACAAAGTTGGCGATGGCGAAGAGCCATCGAACAAAGTTAAAGACCATGGTCACTTTCCTGGATGCATAGAGGTCCCGCTCATAGAAACTGTAATTTATATTTCAGATATCCACAATGTATCCCATTATTCATGAATAACTTGTCGGTTATAACAGTCATCTGTTATTCAAGACGTTTGTGAAATAACGATATGGGGAATGAGGTAAAAATCATACCGAATAATGACGAAGAATATATTGCATATAGCACAGATTTTGTGGTCGATAGGTTCGTGAATTATGGCAAGGCAATAACAGTTAAAAGAACCATTAGTTGTGTAGATAGTTTTAGAATAATGGTCAAATTTCTAGAACAGCTGGTTAAATATTTAAACGATGGAAAGTTCGTTGAGACAATGCTATATTTTCATCCAATGCGTCTCCGAAGGTGAGGTCTTCCCGAGGAAAAGAAACCCAACAAACCTGATGAAATACATCTACCCGTACGAATACATGGATAACATAAAACGATTTGACGACACAACTATGCCATCCAAAGACAGGTTTTATTCCGTTCTGAGTAATTCCAACATATCAGATGATGATTACAAGTATGTACTCGATGTGATGAGGCAAATCAAAATGAACACAATCGGTAACCTTCATGACTATTACGTCAAGAACGACACACTAATGCAGTATGATGTTTTTGAAGGGTTTATGTATTCATAAAGCAGTACAAACGTGACCCAGCACATTATTACAATGAATCGGGACTAGCTCATTATGCCAGTTTAAATATTTCTGGTGTTGAAATAGAACTTGTGACAGCCTATGACATGTTCCTGATAATCGAGAGTGGAATAAGTGGTGGAATTAGTATAATCCCACATATGCATGGACAATTAAATCACGAATTCTAGAGATGGGAGTAGACTCAGCGAAGCTGGTGACTTTGACATGTAATTCATTATGTACTAAATACAAACATAACCTCTTAGTGGGCAGTGAGCCAATACATGCCTGTTAGAAACTTTACATGGCTGAGAGAAGAACAAATTAGATGGATAGAGAAGGACTTGTTAAACGTCCCCGATGTTAATGACACACGTGGGTTTTATAAGTGGATTTGGAGATACCAACACATAGGCATTTACATTTCAAATACTAAATCCTTCCTCTTGAGAAATTATTTTATCTCAAATGTAAAAGAAACTGCTAATTGATTACAAAGGTATGAGACCAACTGTGCCTCAGTTACTGTGTACATTTAAAAATAACTTTAAATATGTGATACATTACCAAAGTTTGAAGCTTTACCAGTAATTGAGTTTAAAACTGAAAAAGATACACCGAGTTATCTTCTTTTAACAGCATCCTTGGCTAAAGACATACAATGAACTGAATACCAGTTTGAGACACACACACACACACACACACACACACACACACACAAAAGAAAAACAAAAAGAAATTTCAATGATATTGAAAGGGAGTTCTTCAAACTGATGAACAGTTTATGCATTCTGTAAGTAAATGGAAAATCTGTTGAATAGAGCAACACTACAAGTGTGTTTAAACGAACATAAATTTTTCAAGTGTCATAAAGATGTATAATTTGCCAGGAGAACAGTTATTAACGATGACTTTGTGCTAGTCAGCACGAAAAGCAAAAAGATCAAACTAACCAAACCTATCTATGATGGTTTTACAGTGTTAGAGCTATCCAATTAGGTGATGAACAAATTCTACTACAACAAGTTGAAAAACAAATACTGTGATCGAATGGGGTCACCCATGAGTGATAATGATTCACTGTGCATTTTATTTTGAGAAATCTTTAACAGTGACATAAAGGATGACGTCTAGTAGTGACTATCCCAAGGACAATGTGCTTAACATCCCTTTATCAAGCAAACAAAGTTCTGGGGGTTTTCAAAGGTGAGCTAAACCAGTGTACCAATCTGAGAGTTATGTCGGTTAAGAGCAAACTTGATTCATCCAGGACGGATAACAATGAAAAGAAAATTTGCAAAAGCATCAAAACTATGTAATCAAAACAAATTTTGAATCTGAGATATACAAAGATTGCTTGTTCTGTCACAAGGAAATTAACCAGGCAATGAATTTTCTCAGGTCATACAATTACTAGATGTACAGCATTATAATGAACATTATAGCACTGTCATGTATAACGACGAACGTGTTTTGTTGACAATGTGATCAAATTACCTTATGATTACGTCAATACTTTATGCTGAAAAAGAAACTCAAGTCTCATTAAAAGTTTGTTTATTTTGTTTTGTTTCAAAATATCTACAATTTCTCTTTTAATTTCATCAGGTATTACGTGATTCGGTTGAAACACCGGTCCCATTACCTTCTCCTCGCTGTAAAAGACTACCAGAAAACGTGTATTCTCCCTGAAATCTTTGATTACAGATTTGTGCTTCTGAACGTTCACCCATATTGATATTTCAAAATGCCTACCACTTAAAGCTGGCTTGGTTCAATGAGTTGCTTTCTTTTTCGCGTCGTCAAGATTCATACAGCCAGCAATCATAAACAAAGCATTGGTTCCTTCACTACTTGGCAATAAAAAAGTATTTTTATTCAGTTTGAATCAGATTTCGTAGAAACAATATCTTACTGTAATTAGTCACTCCTTAACTTATCAGATTATAATGCTCTTTCAAATACAGCTCCTCAACGCTCCACGACGTGGGCGTCATTTATACAAGCCAAAAACAGAAGTGATTTAAGCTGATTATTTTGAATGTTAATCAGACCATCATACACGAAATATATATATACTTACTTTGTCAGAATCAATATGTTCTGTTTTATTGATTTGAACAATGAATACCCTGTTATACGTTAGCAAGTTTATTTAATTTCTGTGTGCTTTTGTTGTTCGTCAAAGAAATACTTAGTAGGTGTCCATACACTGTTGTCTCAGCTGAAAGCCCTGGGAACAAACCATGTTTGGCAGACCTTCAATTGTCACCGAGATTTTATATATTGCCGAGTTGAAAAAACTTTTCAGGATCAATTTCTCCACTCTTTTTGCACAGATTTAAAACACCTTACAAACTCATTCTGGAGAGTCAAGAGTGATGTTAGTTAGAGGTATATTGGCTCTGTTTAAATTATGAGTCACTAAACCCTGCTCTCTCAATCTTTCTTTCAAATAGTCGAGTGTCTCTGCCCTGTTTTTATTGAAGTCTTTAGTTTTTCTTTGGTATTCTTCATCGATTTGGTCGAGTCGAATTCGTTCCTCATTGATTCCAGTGGGATCAAACAACTTGAACAGATAGTTGCTTCCTTTTAATGCGAAACCTTTATCTACTGCTTCTCCAATTATAACTACTGTTGTAGACATTTGTTGTATTTAAGAGTAGCAAATGTGTTTTATTTTACATCCTGATGAAGAAGTCCTCTATTATTTTTCAATCTAATTATCAATACATTATACTTTTCCAGAACGTATGTACGTTTTCCTTTCAAGCCGTTAATATTAGGCACATATTCTTGTTTTTCGTCTATGAGTAAGCATAATGTTGGCTGTTTACGTCTAATGTAATACAAAAACCAACATAATAACATAACACCCCACAATTTTGCAAGGAGGGTGGAGGTGGAGGGGGTTCAGTCTCTAAGCTGATAAAAACCTTGTATGAGCCATATTTGTTGATTTGAATGACATAATGCTCTACTCCATCTATATTGTCTTACTTTTATTCAGCAACGTGTGATGGAGCATAGTTAAATACGTACGTGACAACTAACCTTTCATGTGTTAAGTCAGGCTGAAAGACATCCAACAACCCTTTCTTTTATATGGATCCAAGGCCTCTCCCGCGTGGTGTTCGAGTGGTGTTTGTAACTTTTAATCAGTTGCAAATACATCTTCTAAATTCACATTTAAATTACTGTCATCGGGATACTCCTTACTCGGTACAATGCGAAATTCGTAGAGAAATGTACATCCCGGCATATGATTGGTTTTTTCTTCAAATTCATGCTAGTTTTTATCGTTTTCTTTTCTCAATTCACCCATTATAACTCCCAACGCAATACGAGTATTCCCATTTCCGTGTTTAATCCAGTTTTGAATACCTTTATGTTTGCATTTCTGTCAGTGGCAACTGTATCAATGCTACCACTTAACGCGATAGTCTTTTCTGTTTATTTGAGGTTATAATACATTTGTAACTGTTGTAAACGTTTGCTTCAAATCAATTAAACTCTTTTTCAGACGATTTATCTTATTTTCTATTTCATCAATGCTACATTGCACCACACGGATATTACTAAGTACTTCTCTATCAACGTACTTCTTTGCATCTGTTTTAGAATGTCCAACCTCAGCTTGTAATGTGTTGCAAACTCAGTGAATGTAACATCTTATATCGTCTTGATGTTATCACATAAATATGTAATGGCTAGAACATTAGGTGTTTTCATTGATATAATCGTGCTTTCGTTCACATTCAGTTTGTTTTTAACGTCCTCCGTCTTTTGGGAAAATCTGTCAAATCATTCCTTCTCTACAACGCTGACAATGTATTAGTGTCAGCTGTGGTCTTGTTGTTCCGGCCAGTATTTTTATGTTGATAATCATTCATGATTGTTATAATCTTTTGATCGTTCTGTTGGATTTCGTTATCCAAATCTCTTTGTAACTGTTCAAACTGAGATTGTAAAGTACCATAGATTTCCAGCGATGTATTTACTTTCCCTATATCATTCTCAAAGACATCTAACTCACTGTTTTCCTCTGTTCGTTTGGTTGCATATATTGTCTAACGTTAAGTAAATCGTCTGCTTTTTCTCTTACTGATTGCAGGGCTTGAATAGCAGCAGATAACATATTGGATCTCTGTTTGAACAAGTCTTTAGTTTCTAAAATCATTTTCTATTCTTATTAATCTATTTCTGCAGCTCTTGGATTTTGCTAATTCTTTTATAGCCATTATGTTTATCAGAAGGAAATTTATTGTTAACTTGACGTCTTTCAAATTGGTCTAACTAAAAAATTTTTTAATAGTTATTTATCAAATCACCCCCAAAACAATCCTTTTATTTGCTGCAAGAGTTAGTTTGTCAGGGTCAGGTAAATTGGAGATACGGTTATTGTTCAGATCTATGGCATTGTGAATTGTTTAAACCAGTGTTGTATCTTTTTCGTATGTTTTTTTTTTGTCTCAATGTTTAAAGGTTCAGTAGGACCTCTAAGCAATATCACTCCAATCAAGGTATTTACTTCACATGAAAAACATATATTACAGGCATGCCGTGAAAACACGAATAATATCTATTACTGTCACTTCTTGGTGCTATTGATCTGATCGAGGAAAATGTATGGATTTTTTTTACTTTAAAAAAACGTACAAACTGTGTTAGATTCAGTACATGCTTGGTATAGTTCTCTGGCTTTGGCAATTTAACATTTTAGTTGGTTATGTATAGTGTCTAACTGTTAATCGGAGTGATTAAACTTGTGAGTTGTGTTTCAAGCATTCGACATCAATATTTTCTTCATTGTCAGCATTTGTATTAAGTCCCTCTAGGTGATAACTGATGTGACTATTTCATCCAGTTTTAAAACTTTGTTGCGAATGATCTTTTCATTCAAAGCTTTTTAAACAATTCCTATAACTGCTATGCTAAATTTTGTGATTGTTAATAAAACAAATATACCATTAGCTATTTCTGATAAACACAATCCAGCTGTTGAAATACCTACACCAGCAGCAACTGTTTCCATACTTGACTCTAATCATTTGTGATCCCAGTAACTTATACGAGACGTTGTTGTGCTGCCGTTTTACTCAACTCATACATTTATTGTGTAACAATGTCTTGAAGTAAACGTCCATTCGTTATCAGGTTAACTATTATGAACTGGCTGGATGAAACAGGAATGATCAGTTTTGAAAACTGATTAAATATCCATTGCAAATCTCAATAGCGTATTGAAAAGCATCCTGCAGACAACAACATGAGCATAGTCTACTGTCGCTTGGTAAATTGTGTTGATATTGTTTATTGTTTCGCTAGACATGTTGTTATTTATGTAGCGAAAAAATTAGCTAACGGGCATTGTACCAAGGAGAGTTTGTCGCATAACGGCAAGGCCTTTTTTTTCTCCGGCAGACATGTCCTTCTGATATGCTATATCACACGAAAAGACGTGTTGCACCTGCGGGGCATCTTGTTGGTCATCTTGCGGCTGACCTCTCCTTCGAAGACGGTTCTACCATCGTCCCTTCGCGACGAGTCTTATCGTGGTATCACAACGCCTACGACTGAGCAACAACTACATGCAAACTCAAGTTCTTTTATAATCGATTTTACACTTGATTATACGTTATTGATAATATCGTCGAGTTGAAGTATGAGGGAGTGAATTGTGAACTGGCTCAATGTAGATGGAATGATCAGCTTCACAAATTCTTCTATGTTCATGTTTTATGTCGAAACAATAAACACATTAAACAACTTCATCAAAGGCATGTTGCATACAACTGAGACAACATAATTAAGTGATGCATGAAAAATATCGCTGAAAATGTTTTTTGTTACAGTTGACATGTTGATATTTATTACTGTGAAAAGTTAGCAGACCTATAGTTCTATTTTAACATTTCTGGTATTTTGTTGCACAAAGTCCTGTCTTGGCCACTCGACGTTGTTCCGAAGCAACAAGGCTCGTTCTTTTGGGACGACGACAAGTCTTGTCCCATAGGGATATGCCATTGTATGATACTATCATAGTTGGAGAATGTTGTTGTACCTCGTATAAGTTCTGCTGTTGAGTTAGGTTGATTTGTCAACATCTTTTACCCCTTTGTACTGTTGTCCCTCAGAGACACAGAGCCGTAGGCGACTAAGACTCTGTGAAGAAGCAATTTTACTTTTTGACCAAATAAACAAGGTGCCAGAAACAGCTACACCTCCACCTATCAAGTTGTAGATTGTGTTGTTTGAGCTCGTTTCATTTGTATTACGTAGTGTGAATTGACCTATTGTTATTTCATGTATTGTTCCAGTACCATGTTTCTTCTTTAAACGTTCAGCTTTGGCTCTGTTAAATGCGTGTGAACGTTTTCCAAGTTGCCTTCCAAGTTCAGCTCTATGGGATTTTGTCTCCTTTGTGAAAAAAAACCTTGCCAGGCTCTGTTTCAACTCTGTTTTCACATTGCTTTTCTTGCTTACCTTCTATTTATTTGGCAATGAAATTTGTCAGATAGGGCAATATAAATATGAATCTGTACACACGTTTCTTGCAAGATGACTTACAACATTACAATGCGTTGTGAGAAATAATTTAAAATCTAGCTGGGTAAATAAAGAGATGGATTCCAAGACATGTTCAAAATGTGGAAAAGAGAAATACAGAACTGAGTATAATAGAGGTAACGTTATTACATAAAATGTAGAAAAGTGTACAAGAACAATTGGTATAGAAAACAGACCATACAAAAAAGTACAACACAATTTGGAGACATTAAAATGGATAGCTCAATAAAGAGTACTCGGCAAAATGGAGCGATGATAACAGAGTGCATTATAACGAGTATTTTAGACAAAAATATCCCAGTGATATTAATCACAAGATTTCACATTTGGCTAGTAGACTTTTTAAATCATTAAGAGAGAACGTAAAATCGGACAGAGCACTGAACATGTTAGCTGCTCCATCTATTGACTTCTATAGGAGGTGGCCAAATTTGACCAAACCTGAAGATAAGCTCTATATAGATGATGTCATACAGTGTACCGGTTTTGATTTGTCTGATCCAGTTCAACAACAGAGATGTTTCAACTAGACAAGCACAATAGCCAGTGAAACGGATCACAATGTGGCAAAATGCCACCCACTGAATAGATGGAAGAGCACCAGAAGAAACGTTGAATAATTCTGGTTAACTTCATCGTTGGTGAGATTTTGAACAGCACAGTCTATTGTAATTTTCCTGTACAACTTGATTGCGAGGTACGCAGCTACTCCTGCAATTGCAACTACTGTAACGAGTGTGAATAAAGGCACAAATGCATCAACAACAAAGCAGCAAGTACACATTCTCCTTCGTTGTCGATTCTGCTCCACAGCAAGTCTCGTCCCTTGTGGACATCGACAAGCTGTGGCAAAGGCGGGACTAAGACGATATCGGCTTGGCCGAGCAAAGCTCTGCTTCTACGTAATCCTGCTTTGCAGATGCTATTTATATATCGATAAAAGCTATGTTTTAGCAAGCGCTACGCTATTTTACTTGCCATCGTCTCTTTGGGCGTTGCCGCATAGCAGCAAAGGTTGTGTGCTGCCTCTAGCGCGGTCGCTACGCGAAAAGACTCGTCCAGTTGGGACAACGATAGACATATCCTTCGGAGATGATATTGTACGCAATGAGCCTTATTGCTACCTTGTTGACTCTGCCTTTGTTGCTGCTCCGTAGCAGGTCTTGTCCCTCTGGGACATCGAAAAAGTGCGCGACGCAACAATATCAGTCACTTTTTCAACATTGTGCCTTGTACAGTCTTCAGCATATATGGATTATTTTGCAAACTGTCCAAGCTATTGATTTTAAGAAATCTGCTGATCAATAACGCGTCCGTGTAAAATACAATCTCTGATATTCATTAGGAGATTTTTCAAGCTCTGGTATTCACAAAGATTTCGTATGTCGTTTTGACTCATTTCTAGTCCATAGTTTCCAACTCATTTTCAGTCAAATGTTTACCTGTCATATCTGTATGTTCTATTTGCAACGGCTATATTTAATTCCTGTTTGAATTGTTCAATTTCCAGAGAAATTTATATGTTTTTTGTCTTCTATAAATCCCAATTCTTTTTCCAGCTGTGACTTATCCATTTATGGCTATTGAGATACTGAGAAATGGCTGAAGGTGGTGACGTGTTTGAAACGGAAGAGTGTGAAAGTCCTGCAGATTGCACCAGAGATGACTTTGAATAAACCCAAGCATTCGAACATAGTGAAACACATTTAGATGGACTTATCCTATCAGAGAAGGTTGTGTAACTCACACATAAATTCTCAGATAGAATGTATCAATTGGTACTACAAGGGGTACATAATGCGTAGTTTATAAATAGACGGTGAATAATTTAAGTTAATGGTACATGATTTTTGAATTGAAGACAACATACTATATTGGAATCAGTGTTAGAATAGCAAAGTCAAGCAATCCGAGAGATCCTGGCTGAAAAAAGCAATACAACTTTGATCTGCAGATGAACACACAAAAGGGAAGGATTTGAAACTAGCTAAACAATCAACCAAACATTTGTTTCAAATTATTGGTTCCAAAGCATTGTTGACACTGCATATGAAGGGGATGTATTTCCCTTATTACAAGAAACGTCATAGACACAGCCTAAATTGCATACGATCTCTGTTGTGTCCTTGGCGCACCTTGTTGATACCCATCTGTGACTGGACTTGCGGCTTAGCGGCAACTTCGGCAGAGCCAACAACGAAGCAGAACATCAGACAATCAGTACAAGACCCTTAGAATATCGAGGATTCAACAATATACACAAACTAAATGTTTGATAACCAAGTTTTAAAAAACCCCAGAAAATAATATAGATTTGTACTAAGGAAAAATTCAAAGTGGAGAACTTTCATGCAGTGGAAAGATTATTCACTATTCATTAGGCAAGAGAATTCAAAGACTGTATAAGTGTTCTTGAAGTTGTCAAATCAAAAACAGAGTGCATGAGACGTGCTGCTGAATTGTCTGATAAATGTATTGAAGAACTTAAAATAGATATCAGCAAAGAGAAAGATTCAAACAAAAAGAACACTTGGAGAGGTTCGAAATCGTAAAAACCCATTTAGTTGGACAGCTACCAGGGTTGGGTAGCAATTTCAGAGAATACATTGGAAAAATCAGTTCAAAAGAGAGGGGAAAATTACCATTAGGTGCAAGGCTGCAACATCTGTTCAAAGAAAAGGCTTCAACAATAGCAGCAATTGCTACAGCAATGGCAATGACTATATCAACAATTGCTCTGTCCATAGCAAATTTGATAAAAAGTGCTATTTTTCCTACACCACATCTTCTCCTACTCAACGTACTTTTTCTACACCTCCTCCACGTACTCCAACTCCACCTACTAAGCGAATCACATTTTGACATGTTCAAGCAAGGTTTAAAAAATGTAGTTATTTTAGTTAGCCGAAAGAGCAGCAACAGCAATTCCTGGTACTATTGGCAGTGCGATAAGCTAGTTGCTTATAAGTGCTGGCCAACTTGTTTTTTTTTTTCTTTCTCGCTTAACAGGTCTTGTTACTTGTTCTGGAAGAATTAAGTTTGTTACTAGCATTTTTGGTGAAAGGTGCAAACTTAGAATCTGCCAGACTTAGCGGTTCCTCCAATTAGTCGATATTTTTCTTCGAAAGAACGTAAACTATTTCAAAACGTAAACCATATCAGCTCCCACAACCATGATTATCAAAATCAATTATTGTTTATTTCATGGTGGATATTGTTGTTTTGGCGTTTGCAAATTGTCAGGCGTCGTTGAAAAAAATTGTGGAAGAGATGTTCTGTTTTGAATCTTACTAACTTATAAATCACATACGATCTAATGCGGCTATTTGAAATACCTACATCTGTCATACCATTACTGTCTTGAAGAAAGAAATATCTCCAACCTGTACTTGCCCCATGGTTATATTTACGTTTGCTAGCAGCTAACACAAAAAACAAAACAAAAAAACAAAAAAAATAAATAAATTATTAAAACAAAAAAAGAATTGCTGTAAAGTTTTCTGTTTTTCTGGCCCTTTATTATTCAAGTATTTGGTTTATTTTCCTTCTTGTATCTCCAGTCATGATGTTGTGGAATTTTACAATTGTTGTAAATCAAATTAAGTTATTTTTAATCTATGTTGTTGCTATATGACTTGAATGCATTGTCATATAATAAAGATATCTTACATTCAGATTGAAGTTTTCTCATCTGGAAATAAACGTGAAATTTGTATACTGATTTGGCTAACTTTGGTATGTTTGTGTCTATTAAATGAATTAAACCGAGATGCAGGAGAACGGTAAGGTGCTGTACTTTCTATATTTTAAAATCCGAACTCCATTATTTATAATCAAGATATTAGTGTGAAATTGGCTTTTATTGTGCAATACATGAATCCTCAATCTATTGTTTTTCCACACTGTAATTCTCTTTTTGATTTTATAACTCTAATCATTTCCTCCATCATACTACCAGATTAATCTCGCTTGTTTGACGTCATATGTGCGTCTCTGGTATTTGGTATTTCGTTTTGAGTTTCTCTCTGTGACAATGGGAACATTTTGCAACTATTGTTCCGTTGTCGTTGGCATTGTCACTCTATAACAACCTCACAACAGGTGCAAATGTCTGTACCATTTATTTCAGTGACTCAATTTCAATTACTACTGGATGTCTTTGAAAACTAGATCTTCAAAGTCTACATATCTGCACACTACGAAAGTTGAACTGGTTTTTGCTTCACAAAGATGTCGTACAAATTCTTCCCAAATCAACTGATTTTGGTTAACTTGGCAATTCTTTGTGGATGAAGGTTTAATGTATACTTTAAAATTGAGCACGGTAAATATTTTCTCGAGGAAAAATGCATAGTTGATCTAGTACTCGTGTGAGTCTCTGCCATATCTTCTTTGAATTAAATTTGAAAGCAGTTTAAAGGCCATGATGACTGTATCAACGTCTATGTGATTTTCATTGCCTTGTATCCTGTCCACGATTTCGTAGACCAGCTTTTAATGTTTAACGTTGTATTTTTTTTCCCGCTTGTTTGTGACCTAGTTTGAAACAACTTCATATTATTGATTATTGTTTGGACATTGGCTACATTGTAGTCGTCTTGTCAATCTCTTAATGTGTGCTATTATGTTATTTAAGTGACATTTTTGAACGTAGTTTCTTTTTCCCTCTGGTGTTGAGATCAATGCGAATTTGCATGACGTGCATGTTTTAACTCCTTCATTTTTCAATGCACTATTTTTACGACGTTGGTCACATTCCAGAAATTGGTTATCATTGAAACACTCAACATTTTCAAGCTCTTTGATACTGTCATCTATGTATTGTGATTTCACCATTTATTTTGACTGAGTAATGTTTTCTGCTGGATTCCAACTGTTAGATGATTCATAATATATCTTCTTTTTGACAAGTACATATTCTTTGTTTTTCATTATCATGATCTTCAAACTCTGTTCAACTTTGTACACGACAACATGTTTGTCATACATAGATAGCTCTGCCCTCGATATCCTCTCCCTTTAAGTCGTTCAGTTTGTAAACAACAGGATCACCTAGCATTACCACACTGATTTTAAATATTTCCTCAGTAAAGATAGAAAGCTATCATTTGCAAATATTGTTTTGTATTTTGAAATTCTAATTGTTTCATCGAGTTTGGAGTTTGGAGTTCCAAACGTATCAAGTTGTCAAATAACCGGATAGACTGATCCATACTTTGTACATATTTTTTCCATCCTTGGTGCAACACGGCATGAATATTGATGTTTGATAAATTTATTCTAACCATGAATTAACCTTGGCAAAACATCAACCCATTTTCTGGTTTCGTTTTGTATGAAATATTTCCAAATTTGAGTCGGTAGTGTTCTCTCAAATCTTTCCACTACAGAGTATGTTTGAGTCAGTTGAAAAGTACTCAGTGTTTTCCCCGTCCACAGACGCCCCACTTTCATGTTGTAAAACTCTTTCTTCTCATCAACCTGCATCTTTACAGGCTCTGTTGGAAGATGCCTCTGAAAGCGCAGTGTTTATACTCTTCTTTTCTTTGTTTTTACTCTTTGAGCTAATGACCATTTTAAATACATCTGTCACTTTCAAGGTGTATTTGTAATCATTGCTGTATTATTCATATATTTGCATGTCAACAATGTCTGCTGGCCACGGGTCATCCATCCACTTGAGAATAATAGATCCTTCTGAATGGAAATCGTTTTCTCGCTTGCTTGTGTAATATGTACGTAGATTGTTCAGTTAACCATTCTCTTAATTCAGCATGTTTTATTTTCTTCTTCTCCCGTTAAATTTGTTCCCACCATTGATTGATATTGGCGTAAGCAACTGCACTTCCAGGATTGTAGTAAAGATGCCTTAAATACTGGGGTTTTCTCAGGCATTTAAAATAATATAAAACATCCAGAAAATACTTTACACTTGACAAATTGTCTTTATGCGTTATCATCAAGATAACAGAACACCCATCTACAATTGGTACTTTTATTTTCAGCAATTAGCAACATTTGTTAATCCTTTTAAACGTATGAACGATTTCAGATTGATGTCAAATGTTTCTATTCCTATGGTTGATCCAAAAACAGCTACTTCGTATAATGAGCTACCGTGTGCTATGTTAAAGTAAACTTCGTTTTCCACAGGTTCTATCCCTGTTTATTTATCGTTGTAGATTGTTTGCTAGATCTTCGAGTTGTACTGTATATTTTGCTTAATGCAAAGTCATGTAATTATCCACATGAAATATGTAACTTAATCCGTCTTCACACAACAGTTTTGACCATCTTGTTATCAGTGTTGTTGCTGCTTGTCTCGAAAATTATTGTCATTGAATGTAATCTGTAAATCTGCATCTTTTCTGAAACATTACAGGACATCATTGATATGTTTGAAATGGACAAATCGACATTTGTATTCTCTTAAATGTTTTTTTTTTTTATCACAACTAGATTTGAACATACTGTACTCCCCTCTAAGCTTGTAACCAAATACACACAACCTCTTCATACCAACATTGTTGTTTTTATGTTAAAATCATTAAATATTTCAGTGACCTCTCTGAAAATATTTGAGTCTATCACAATGTAGCTTTTCTACCATCATTTATGTTTCGTACAAAATGTGAAAATATTTTGAGTCATTATTTTTTAGAAAGACAATTCTAGCATTTATTTCAGTAGTAAGGTTTCAATTGCACGATACCATTTGGTCTCATACTATTATATACATGGAGGGTGTGGTGTACAGAGTAGGTTAGATATGTAAATGCTGTCATTGTGAAATTTGGAATTCATTCATTTCTTCTTTTAGAGTTTTAAACATTTTCCTATTCTGTCATCTTAAATTGTCAGAACTGTTGACCAGTTTCGTGTGTAGTGACATGTCACTTCTTGTGAAAATAAACCCGACCACCGACGGCATCGCATTCTCATAGATATAGAGGGTGAAGTAAAAGTATTCCTATTTTGTGATAAAATGTTCACTCATGGTTGACTAATTTGGTGTGTAGTGATATGTCATTTTTTGTGACAATAATCCAACCCCTGCTGTCCTTGCATTTTCATATCTTACCTACTACTTAGGTACTATTGTATAAAATCAAATCTTGTTAAATTCATTAAAAAAGTTTCATAGGTTGGTGATTATCAAATAAGAAACAGAGAAGCAAATATAAGATAAGGAAACTGATACGTATATTCCTTGACAAACTCCCGAGGGAAACAAATTAGGTTTGACATTTCATATCTATTGATACACAGTAAAGAATCTGGAAAAGTATATGAGTAAAATCAGTTTTAAGTCTAAATAATCAACATCTACATTTGTTTTGTTGAAAGGCTCATCCAAAAAAGCATTATCATTTAGGACTTCAATTCTCTACGACAGGTTTGATTGAAGCAAAAGTTGTGAGAAACCAATAGTTAAACTTTACATCCTCTTAAAATATATAAATGTGTTAGTAAAGATATATATACATATATATATATATATATATATATATATATATATATATATATATATATATATATATATAATTATTTTTGGTTTTCTATTTTTTCTTTACTAACACATTTATATATTATAAGGAGGAGATGTTAAATTTAACACCATAGTGCAATAGTTAATATCCAATAGCTAACACAGATGTTCAAATTACTTAACAGATATCATTGCACACTACAAGCAATATTATGAAGTGCCATATAACCACTATGGCGTCCTATCCTGTTGGTTTCTCACAACTTACGCTTAAATCAAAGCCATCGTAGAGGATTGAAGATTGTGTGTGTGTCTGTGTGTATGTGTGTATGTGTGTGTGTGTGTGTGTGTGTGTGAGAGAGAGATAGAGAGAGAGATTTATCCAAGAAATCTTCTATTTGTTCTTTTATTGAGAACTGTTAACAATTATGCAGTGTCTCTAGAATCCGACTTCTGCAACCATCAAAATTATGAAGAAAAATGTCATAATTGGGGAATTGCAGAGTGAAAGACGATGACCTACTGTAAACAACAAAATATTTTCAAGTATTAAATGTTCATCTATCATCAAGATATCCGCATTCGTGCAACTGTATTTCCATTAATGTCATTACCTGTAATTGATATGCATATTTCTTATTGCGAAAACAATTTATAGCGAATATGCTGACTTTTGTGCAATGGCAAATGTTTAATGATGCAAAAATATTACCTTCTACAAAATAAACTAATCATCCGTCAAACTTTTCCAAAGTTATAAAACTAACAAATAAACGTGATTGATGAGTTTTAAAGTATAATGGGCTGAATTTGTTTAATTATAATTCAATAATGGGCTTGTGAAAACAAGCACTAACAAGAAAGAGAAATAACTCCTTAACCTGGGGAATCAATTATACTGAGGATGATGATGATGATTATTATTATTATTATTGTAATTATTATTATTATTATTATTATTATTATTATTATTATTATTATTATTAAGTAGCAACTATAAAAATACTCAACGAAATGGAAACACATTCTGTCTTCGCTTGCACTTTTTCTTAAACGTCAATCCCTACTATGAGAATCTCACTGGGTTAGCTAGGAAACATGACAATCGTTCAGTTCGTGATCTTTTCGATCAAAACCAATAACAATGTTTAGTTCTTAGCTAAAATTAATATTGTTTTTTTTTAAACTTTGTTAAATGATGGGTTGTCTACCAATGGGCAGATCCTTTAGTCACAAAATTGAACCAATAAAACGACAGATATTTGCATAATTGCGATTGATTTGAGAAGATAACAGTTTTTAGGCTGTATCTTAAAATAGGGCAGAGGAAATGTTGAACATCCACAGTTTTGTTATTTGGAAACGAACTTGAATCAAACAAATAGCATTTCATAGAGGCGTCTTTATTCTAATACATTTTGCCACACACTATTTTATCAGAGGCTCCAAATGGTTTCTACACATCTTTTAAATGCGCTCAGTTGGGTTCAAAAACCATGTACTGCGGTATGTTTCAATATTCCTGTGCAATTATCAAACGAGACATATTTCGAAAAGATATGCCAAGGATCCTTAAAGGACACCTTGCTCTGCCATAACACATTTACAGAAATTATAAATATATGATTGAGATATCGATGTAAATGATTTTGCAGAAATTTTTCAGGTCTTAAATTTCAAAAGCCTGTGTACTGAAAACAGATCTGTATATTTTTGTCAAATTCGCAATATCAACCCTCCATTACATTCACTTTTTTCAAACTACAATGCAAGCTCTTTAACAGTCACCTTCCATGAGCAAACACCTCTCATATATTGCCGAGGTCTGGTGTTATCTTATCTTCCTTTCATCTTCTTTTTTAACTCTCCTAGACAGTGACCTCAGTTAAGTAGCCAAATGTTTTTTTTTTCCATCCTGTCTGTGGATTCTTAAGAGAGGTTGCACAGTACAGAGTCTGGATTTTACTATCTATTTGTGAAGAAGAAATAAAGGGTTCTATCAGTCAAACTCCTTGCCTTAAATTGCCACTTATTGAGAAATCTGCAAACTGTCATTTCTACCACAAATCTGTAAAATAATTAAAAAAATTGTATGTTGTGGAACAATTTGTAGCTTCACTCTCCATTTATACAATGCAGCCTGTTAGTATGCAAGATTATTGATCTGTGCATTGATAATCTCCTACCTGTGGTAGTACTGTGAGTTTCGCCCTGAGGTCATGCAGTCCGATCTTACTGATATCCACACCGTCCACCAGTATATGGCCTCCTGCTGGTTCAATCAGGCGAAACAGGGCCAGGGCCAGTGAGGACTTGCCTGCTCCAGTACGACCAACTAGACCAACCTGGAACATGCATGCATTACAGCAAAATGTGCAATAACTCTGAATAAATGCTTGTATTAACTCGGATATCCTCTCCTGCAGCATTCAATATTCAAGGCACTAATTGGAAAGGTTGGTCAGTGAGCCAAGAAACTTGATTTCACATATTGTAGCAGATTTGAAAATAAATCTCTCTGACCTTTTTTAAAATTTCCAAGGATAATTTCATACAGACAGCAATTCAATTTAGTAGCTATATTTTAAATGTATGTCTATAAAAAATTACCTTTAACTCCTTGTTTATACCTACTGTCATATCAAACTTTTGATATATATGCAGTGAATTTTCATTTCATGTTTGCAGTTATGAGGTCACTACAAAACACCAACAGAGCTGGGTTGATTATAAATGTCTTCAGCTACACGAGACACCAATAGTATCTGCAGCTTTGGAAAATAAAGTGATGTCTTTGGAATCAAAGTCACAATCGTACTTGTATTTGAAAGAGCTTAGCAGGTTCTATTCTGCCCTGATCCAGCCAGGAAAGGTGCTGTTTACTTCAGAGCACATGTGATTCTTCTTGTGCTTGAATATGTTTGAATATCAATTTGTGATTACCTTTTCTCCAGGTTTAACTGACACTGTTATGTCCTTCAGAATAAGTTCAAGGCCTTCCCTGTATCTGGTAGAGTAAGATATCAACTCCACCTTCCCCTCAGCAGGCCACAAGTGAGGGGGTCGGACGTCTGTTACAAGTGGAGCCTACAATTGTATTAATATAATAATGCTATTGATAAATTTTGAGTTTGTGTGTGTGCTTTGAATTTGATTATTTACAAGCATTTATTAAAAATTCTACTAGCGCACATGTCTTATGAATCAACGTGATATAACACAGTTTTTGTGAATATTTTGACCTGTTTTGCTTGTGAAATTATAATTTAAATAGCGAAATTAAATTCAATCTTTAGAAATAAATTAAATTTAAGTTACTTGACTGGTGACAATATAAAATTCTTCAAATATATTTGAGAGTCTATTTTCAAGTTGATTTATTTAAACTTTCTTTTTGACAGGATTAGACAGCGATAAATTTATATCTGAAACAAAGTAGATCTATTTGAAACAGTTTCACCACATATATGACATGGGATATGGTAGCTGATGCAAAATATGTGAAAACCCATTGTGTTCTTTCAGATAATGAAACCTTTGACTTCCCAAGTTAAAATAACTTATTTTTGAGCGAGTCTACTATATACCTCAGTTGGTCTTTCGGCATATTCAAGGATTCTCTCCACAGAGACAACACTTGTCTCCAGCTCACTAGTCATCCTCACATACCAGTTGAAGTACTCTGTGAACTGAAAATATGCCAGTTTTTATTATTCACCCCTTCTTCTGAAACAAAACAAGGATCAAGTAAAATTGTTATAAAAAAAACACATTTAATTCTGCTCAAATCCAAGAAAAACTGCTGATTATGCAATCGGGCGAGTTCATTTTGTACCAGTTTGCGATTTTGTTTTTGTCGATCTATTATATGGCTATTATAACTTTTCATACATGACCTGAAATGCGGACTTAATACATGCATTGATGATTAGATGAGTTTGTATGTTTTCCATAGTATTTAAAGTATACTTTTGCAATGTAATATTTACGTTTTCTATATTCCGTGCACAACATTATTCTTACAAATGATACAAATAAATGTAATCCTAATGGCTCAGAGGTGGCTAGCTGATATTGTTCGTCTTATTTGTGGTGACAGCTAGCGTAGATCCAAGATAAAACTCAGTTGGGTGGCCACTTTCTCTTCCATGTGGCAAATCAAATATGGGGATTAATTCCAGGACTGAAGAGATGCAACGCAAGCCCATTACTACGGAGCAATATAGGCCTCGCTTTATATCTTCTTCTGCATTATTCAAGGCATATACTTAACTCCTTAAAGCATTAATTTATGGTTTGATAAAAATATTAACCAATTTTATTGAATGTCTATAAACTGAGAATTTGGAAATTGTGATGTATTGCCTTAGGACAGATATGAGATTCCGGTTGTTAGTGCTTATTAATTCAATAGATTAGTGGTTACAAAAATCAACAGCAATATATCTGGGTATTGGCTTAAAGTGTTATACTTGTGATAGTTGTAAAAGATTCAATCAGACTACAGTAAGCACATAGAGAAGTTTCTTTGCAATCATATCCCTGTTATGACATGCAAAGTATATAAATATATCAGCACAATTCCTGAACCTTGTAAAAAAAAAAAAAGAAACCGCAAGACAAAAAAATCAAATTATGTCACTTTTATCAACATTTTCGAAGGCTACAAGGGATCCCTTCAAACTGTGCAAAAGTAATCACCTGTATTGCATATGAAATAGAAAGTCCAACAATTGCCCCATTTAAGGCTTCTCTCCCAAACACAGCAAATATCACAGCAGCAACAACCACTACTGATCCCAATACTTCCAACCTGACGGCAAGCCATCTGTGCAATAAATAAATTGAAGAAAAATAAATTAAAACATAAATTAGTTTAATATCAAAGAGAACAAACGTTCTTTTCTATTACCTACCGGGTGTAAGGATTTGTGTCCAGACGTTTGGTGTCTCGTGAAATTTATTTTTAACATTTCAGTTGGGAGAGGGTGAATGGTCCAAATCGTTTTAAAATTACTCTGGGAGAGAGTCAGCAAGGTCCAATATACTAAACTGTAATCACAGCAACATTTTCAAGTCTTTTCATGTGAAAACAAAAAATTATATATGCAGCCAAAAAAAGAAAGACATTAATATAAAAACGTTTGGGTTACAAGCCCTAGGTCATTGTTCATGTCTGACTTGGGGTAGTATTGGGTCTAAAAAAAGATTTTGTTTCAAACTATATGATATGAAAAAGTCTCTCTAGATTTGAAAATGTGGTAATGATCATTTTAAAGAAACTTTGTCAATTATATTTTGTCTAACAGGTAATAGAGATGTTACAATAGTACAGAAGTTAGAGAAACCAGTTCGTAGGTCATTCCTAAAATTTTACACTCATCGAGTGATTAAAATTTATAACAAAATGAAAATTTTACCTAGTAGAACTGTTTGCAGCAAACTGAATTTTGTGATTTTTATCCACTCTCAGTTCAGATTCTCTGCTGAATTCCTTTTGTACCCCAAATGCCCTGATAATAGTGGCCCCTGAAATGGTCTCACTGAAATGACTGATTATGAGGGATCTTGTGCTGGACTGAAGCCTTCTCAGCTGCCGTGATGTTGGAATATAGAATCGCTGAAGATTAGATAAAAAGTCAAACTTTATGATCTCGTCAGTGATGCGTGCCATTCTAAGTTCACGTGAGCTTGACCTAAAACCTTTTAATTCATGTAACAAATTATATTTGTGAACCATGCTCTTTACTGAACTCGTGCCTAACCTCTAATCCACTGATACAAACAGAAGATTCAGCCATTTCAAAGGAACTTTGACAGTTGACATCAGATGGACAAACACCATATGACTTATAGTGAATTATGCATCTGGCATTTTGGAATATTTTGCCATAGGCAAGAAAAATAATAAGAGATTAGGGATCATATGCAGTTTGCTGTGTGCATGAGAAACTTCAATAGTTTAAACCTGAGGGTTCAAAGTCTGTAATGAGTGTTCTGCCAAATAATTTATTTCAGCAAATTACGTAACATCGTTATTTGTACATGATCAAATTACAAAATATATTAATTATAAACCAAAATATTTACTCAAAGGAGCCTTTTAATACATACAATGCAACTTACTTAAACAGTATGGCTGACGTCACAAGATCGCATGCATATCAAACCAGATGCAACTGGCCTGATCATGCTACATGATCATACTTTGAGCATTGTTTGCAATTTTGTAATCTTTAAAGTACATAGTGTGTGCATATTTTGCCAATATTCTTTCCTCCTGTTCCATAAGAATGTGATACAAATGCTATCTATAACAAAACTTTAAAGATATCTCAACAAGTATATCCACTCTACAATCTTCATCGATCAAATTTAATTCTATTTTTTCTTAGTTTAGCTGGAAATATTAGGTCTTACACATCCATATTAATAACATACCTGGGCAAGAAAGTAGAGACATCCAAGAGGCAAAATGACTGTCAGATACATCGGTGTGCTGTACGAAATAATTATAACGGCACCAATACACCAGTATACACACTCTAACCAAGACTCAAATCTCCAGGGAATTTCCTTGTCAATATCATCAATGTCCTTGGCAAATCTATTGACCACTCTTCCAACTGGGTTCCTGTCAAAGAATTCCATGGGACATCGCAGGACATTCGTCAGCAGTTTCTGGTGAAGACATGTTGAGGCATTGATACGTCCCTTTATGGCTGCGGCAGCATATAGCAAAATTAGGGCAACTGAAGAAAAAAAATATTAGTCAGAATCTACCAGTTTAATTTTAATTACCACTAGATTATTTTTCTAAACAATTTGTGGAAACAAGTTCAAGAAAGCAGATGATTTTGTGAAAAAGGAAATAATCACACAATATTTTGTGGCAGAACCTATCTTCTCCTAAATTTAAGACCTGGCTTGCTGTGCAAGGAACCAAGTAGGGCAAAATGTCCAAATTTGGGAATTTGCAAATATGCAATTACATTTTTTTAATTTTGCAAGATTCATTTTGATGATTTGGGCCTAGATTGTAAACATGGAAAACTGAACTGCTCAAACTTTTTCATTATACTATCATAGCTGCCATTACTTTCCTCTTCCCAAACCCTTTTATCTTATTAAAAACCCATACGACAATCTATATATATATATATGTATATATATATATATATATATATATATATATATATATATATATCCTGCTATATAAACAAGCAAAAACCCATGCAAGTAAATATCCTGTGCATCGATACATTTACTCTTTTTTGCACATGCTTAAAGTCTTTCTTTTTCTTTTTTCTCACAAAATGTAGTCATATGATAATCTCTTTCAGACAATGAGACCATGCAACTTGACTCGACATTTCATAACAGCTGCCATGCATATCCCATGTGGAATGAAGTTATATAACTATTGAGACTACAGTATTGTCTGTAATATTTTTGTACCCCCTAATATTTGTATAGCACCAATTCCAAAAATCGTAGACAATTTTGTCATGTAATTGTTGTGCAGATAATTTAATATACCTTTGAAAAGCTGGTGAATATTTGTACTTAATAACTGCTCAATGCTACAATTAATGCTCTTTGTCCTATTATTATTGGTACATCCCTAGAAAATAAATAAAAGGAGCATATACAATTACCAACAAAAGGATATACCTTGCAGGACCCCCAGTACTCCATATACTCCAACGTAGTACTGGTTCCTGTAGGTTCGCTCAGAACTGTTTGCTGGGAGCAGATCCAGGTTCTGAAGGTCATGGTCAGATGTCCAATTAGCTAGCCACATGCTGGAATACATGGCTATTACGTTATATAGTCCAAACAGCAGGAATATCAGAATGGTGACAACTATCCCCATGGATTTGGCATATGTCTTGAGAACCGATGCCTTCACCTGATATTCAAAAAGAAAACACAATTGTAGAAAACTGAAATGAAACTTAATAAGATTTTTATTTTTCAAAAAGTACATAAATCCCAATTTTTTTTATGCAGGTCATTGGTTGTAGTTCAGAATTTTTACTGCATTTTGCATCTTTTAGTGCTTGAAATTATATATACCCCCTGCAGTTACCAAAGAAAGTGTACATTATCTTTTTTATCACATAGTTGGTACACGTTACATATAGTGTGTGCAGTTTAATATTTTTGATATATTAACATGTTAACATATCACTTTATATGAATCTGATTGGTCCAAATAAGCCCATTATATTCTTGCACAGTATTTTCTTTACTGATTGGCTGCAAACGTGGGAAGTTTCCTTTCTCCGCCTTCTGGAACCTTTTTTAACTATTACTATCAACATTTTGGCAGCCATTTTTCGAATCGATTGCCAAAGGGCATGGAGACAAAAAGGTTACGTATGTCGGAATATATCCAATATTCCCCACAGGAGCTCGTTGCAAATAAAATTAATAGTATCGGTCAATGGATAGGGGGATGGAGGGTCCAAATGTAAAACTAGAACATGAGTACATTTTACCCAACCCCTAGTATCTAATATTAGTACCCCTACATCGTGGACCATGTAGAGGCTACGGCATCGTAGCTACCCACTCCCAGGACAAGCATGGTTTAAATGTTAACCTATATGAGTAAATAAACTCCCGTCTTTTTAGAGAAGAATGTGGACAAATGCCGGTCTCCCAACTGACAGATAATTTTCCAGCCACAGCATTCATCCAGATCAAATAATGCAAATATCCGGTCACAAACAAATCTTGAATCACTATTATACACAGTAACAACTGTATAGTCTAGATTTAATAACATTTTTGCATCCAGCCTTAATCCCTTCACAAGAATATCCAACAACTGGAATGCAACTTTAGGCAAATCGACACACTTTATCCATGTATATAGCGCGCCAGATACTCAAAGCGAGCGAACTATGTGACATAATACATGAATTTCCATTGGAGATCCAGTGTTCAAAAATGATGCTGTCCGTGTCAAATGTTCTATTGATTTGGAAGGACAGTTTCTCTTTGAATTATAATTTGTAAAAACAAAATCTATTTCTAAACGTTACTGGTTATCGAATTGTGCATTATTGATTCAACTCGCGTTTGGGGCTATTTTTTCATGCTCAAGAATTGAAAGGTGCATCGTCTGAGCCAGAATTTAATGAATGCCAAAATTCGTCTGTTCTTCTTTCTAGCCAACTCTTTCCACTAAAATAAAAACTATGTGATAAATAGAATCTGAAATGGGTAATGATTTCATATTAAATTTATGAAACTTGCTGAATAATTCCCAGCTTTTGCGAGCCAATGCTCACAAAAGCTGGAAAATATTCAACTCGTTTCATAAATTCAATATTAAATCATAACCCATATGAGATCCCCTATGTATTAAATTTTCCCTCAGATAGCTTTATGGACACCAACTTCTGATATGTAGTAGGTCAAAATTATTACTTGCTAACATTTTAGCTTTAATGTACCAAGTCTTACAGGCTCAAACAATTCAACAACAAAAGAGATCAGATATATCATGAAATATAGCATCTGTCTGTAATTGAAGTTGTCCATTCAGATCTACATCTTTGAGTTTTTAACCGTTAATTTCGCAGATTTAATTTTCACTGGTAGTGTTATTTGCTTTTTTTGGACCCTTGATTATCTGAGTGTTAAATGTTTTTTGGTAACCCTGGATGGCATTATGACCCTTCAATAACTGGGTGTTTATTGTTCCTAGGTAACCCACTGTGCATTTGTAAACCCCATAGTCACTCTGTGTTCAGTGTTAGTTGATAACCCAATGTGCTGTTCAGACCTTTAATTGCTTGGGTGATCAATGTTTTATGGTAACTCTATTTGTGGCCCCAAAATTATTAGAACCAAGATGTTCAATGTTCCTTGAAAACAGTATGTGTCATCTATTTGGCCCTTTCAATGTCTATACATTAAATATTCATTGGTAATCCTGCGTGTCTGTCTGGGGCTTACAACCTTACAAATATTTACCCCTAAAGAAGTTAAGGATCAAGGAAGACTCTTGGAATCACGAAGGAATATTTAAAATATATGTGTCCATTTCACCTTGTGAATACTGGGTGTTCAGTGTTTCTCTGTAGGCCTTAACGTGCAGTCTTATGACAGCTTGTCACGCATGCAAGGTCATGCATGAAAACAGGGGCTATAAGCATTCGACACAAATAACAAAATTGACATCAGAGGGACAAAATTATTGTGATAATGTATTTCACCTTTTGCTACATTTGTTTTGCGGTTGAGATGAAAGATGGATGTAATAATTATAATTTTGCTGGGTTCATACAGCTTTGTAAGCATACGATTCAAGAACATTCCAAGAACTTTCAAAATACATGCAAGAATTTTCAAGAGAGGGTATAAATTGTTTCTTTTTGCTTTCACATAATTTAAACAATGTTTACAAATTATGGATCAAGCAGGTACCTACTTTGCTCTGATTGACACACATTAAGTTAAAAATGCAAATCACTTTCCAAATCAGATCTAAAGATCAACAGATGTCTAAGAAAACTATGCAAATAATATTTGGCGTTCCTCGAAAAATTCAAGAACTTTCAAGTACTTCTTAGCAGACATATTAATTTCCAAGTTTTAAAGGCCTTGACATTGCTATCTAAAAACTAAATCACTTTCAATGACCGATATGAACCCTGGTGTTGATAGTTACATTTCAGACACATGAATGTAAAAAGTATTTGTTTTTTACTTACTGTCCCAGTTTCAAGATTTTCTTCTTCAATTAAATGTTCTTCTGCTGGATCATATAATAAGCTAGATTCTCTTGATATGGCATGATTCACAATTTTTTCCATGGAAAGCTCTTGTCTATGCAGCTTAGAAGATGTTGAATCAAATCTTGAGGAACCATCGGAAAGTGATCTTTTAAATCTCCTATACTCCTCTATCTCTGTTGGTGTCGTCAACAGTGTAGGATTTGACTCCCTTGAGAAAGATTTTCTCAGTTCCACATCCATAGACTCTTCATGTTGCATGATGGGAGTTACTGAATATGGTAGTCCCTCTGCATGCCTAGAGAATATATCCCTATGTCTTTCTACTTTTGACTTTGCTTGAGTTACATTGATGGAGGTAGTATCTGAGTCTGATTTTCTACAACAAAGGCAACAAAAGAGTTCACAACCACATACCAGATTCTTTTCTTGCAATTTGTAGAGGATGCATATTCTTACCTTTAATTATGTTGAACGCTCAACAGTTTTTAAAGCCTGTGTTGAATTCAAACTACACACGACACTCTATTAAAGTTTCCCTCACATATGTCAATACTTCAACTGCTTGAATAATTACATGATCCCATTCAGATTTTGCAACGAAGCATTAGTTATAAAAAGCTAAGATTTCTTGCAATTATCATAATCAGGTGAAATCATCTAACTTGGTGTGTATAAGAGTATACTTTAGGAAACTATCTTAAAAAATTGTTGATCAATCTTGAGGGTCGCAGGTGTAGAGGAGAAAACATGCCCAGGGTAAAGGAAGATAAATTATCACAAAAGATCAAAGTACGCAAAGTGCTGCCAGACCAACTTTTTGTGTTGCTACTAGATTTTGAGGCCATGGGCAACATAAAGCTTTATGCTAGGAAGTAGCAAGTTATTTAAGTGGTGTCGAGTATTTAAGTGATTATAAATTATGTTATAAAGTTTCATTTTTTTCAATATTTGTTGGATGATACCGTATCAGTGGGTACGCGAGAAGAACAGAAAAATTGCAGAGATGGTAAGGAATAACTGACACTATAATCAAGTTTAAATAAAAATCCATGAAATCATTCTTATTCAAATGTAGGGCATAAAACCTTTACATTTTAGTTTGCAAAACATATAACAGAAAACTATCAAATACAGATCTTATTACTATTTCTATTCGAAAGAGCACCTGGTTAATGACCGCAGAACCAAGTCCACAGCCTTCACTGTGCTCTGGTCATGACTGCAGCCTGATTGAATAGAACTCAGTTTTTCCTGGGTTTTTCTTTTAAACTCTTCATCTGAAAATAAGTTGTATATATGCATTTATTTTAAAATTAATTCATGTAATTTTAAATAAATTCATATTCCTGACAATTAACTGGATCCGAACATTTTATAAATTCTTTCTAATATATCTGTTAATCTGCAAAGCTAAATAGTTATTTGCAAAGCGCCCCAACAAACGTCTCTTAACTCACAAGGAACAAGTGGAATTGATACGACACGAGAATGAGACAGGTCCATAACTACACATATATATTTTGAGTACTCACTCTCGTCATCATTCTCCTCTGCACTACTGAGATAAGTCTTAAGAAACTGTGCAAAAGCCCCATCATGCTCCATCAACTCCTCGTAGGACCCTATTTCAGATATGGTGCCTCCAGACATCACCACAATAAAGTCCACATAGGGCAGCCAGTGGACACCATGGGTCACCAACACTCTGGTCTGAGAAAGAAAGAAAAGCATAAATGCATTGATTTACGGTAATATACATCCCATATGATTAAAATGGTTTCAATTTCACATAGCCAAAACTTAATAACTTTACAATACATTATTTGACCAAAATGTAAGACTTATTACAGTAGGGTTCATCATCTATAATAACTTTGAGTTAATTAATTACTCATCTATAATAGCTTTGGGATAATTAATTACTCACAAGCACATATAAAATGGTAATGAGGAAAAAGTATCTATATTTGCATGCCAGTTAGTTAGATTAGGAGTTTATAAGTACTGCACTGTCAAGATCAGTTATAAAAGAAAGTTTTAGAACATATTTAACAAATGCAATACATTTTTATAAGTCACTGTGACAGTAGTTAATCTGTCAAAGGATGCAAATGCTTTATGCTCTATCGCCTATTATGCTCTATCGCCTGTGAGTATCGCCAATAATGCTCTATCGCCTGTGAGTATCGCCAATAATGCTCTATCGCCAGTAATTATCGCCTATTATGCTTTACCGGCTGTGGTTATCGCTTGTGACAGCCTATAATACATCGCCGCATGACAGCCCAAATCTGTGATTTAGTGTTTAAAAGGATATAACTCAGCTAAAACATACAATCAAACTCGCCCTAACGATCACTCAGGGGTCCATCTTGAGGTGTGCTATATAAGCAGGTGGTCTTTCTGTGAAGGCAAATATGTGTTGATTTGTGTATAAATAGAAATTATGGAACTTGGCATGTATATACAGGTGATGCTTATATGCATGTGTTGCTATAACAGTTTTGGTTATAGTTGAATTTAAGACCAATTGTGATACAAAATGCTACAAGTTTTTCATGAACATAAAACTGTTGCAAAGTTTGTGCTAATGCTACTTGTTTTACTATCTATTTACAGCAGTTTTACACTATGCATATGTGTAATGTACACTATGTGTACACTATGCAGCAGTTATACACTATGCATATGTGTAAGTCCTGAAAATTCAATAATACTAAGAATATTATGATTTACTGCTGGTAATATACCTTTCCTTTCAAAAGGCCATTATCACTAATAACTTTATCAAAGATATGTCTTCCAACGTGGGAGTCGACTGCACTGAGAGGATCATCCAGAAGATAAATGTCTGAGTCAAAATACATAGCTCGGGCCAGACTGACTCTCTGTTTCTGTCCTCCACTCAAATTGATGCCCTGCAAAGAATCAGTCATTAAAATTTGGAAGATTTAATAGAAGAGGAAACAAATATATTTCAAAAAGGTTTTGAAAGAAAACTTTAGAAATGGATACATTTTCCCGTCTGTTTGGAAATTTTACAGCAAAATAAAAAATTCATTTCAACTCTTTTTTTATTTTACTGTGAATTTGTACCAACAAAGTATACTATTAATGTCCTAATAGTTAGTTATATTCCAGTAGGATCGTTTTTGAAATGGACAGAACATATGTGTATGCAGAAACTACAACCTTGAATGGGCGACCATAAAGTCTTGCATGATTAACATCAAGTAAAAGCACAAGGAATTTAAGTGTGAATCAAAGAGCTGCCTTGTAATTATTTCTACATTGTTCTCTCAGGTGCACAGTGGTACTGTTTAACTAATATTTGTCAGGGGAACTGAGATAGATTCCACTAAATGGCAGGCAGTCAATAACAATAGGACGCTTGTCTTGGAAACTAATGTTTTAATTTCAACCGTCTGACACACAAAAATCTTCCCTCAAATATCATGGCCAGCGGGGTTGAGGCTGTACAAATAATGTCTAAATAAAATTTCAAGTAAACAAGGCTTCCTAAAAGAAATTGCTTGAAGAAATAACAGACCTTTTTGTTACGTCGTAGTATGGAAAAACTTTTAAGTGCATGTTAAATTCTTAAATCCCATTTAGTCTACCAAAATGAAGTCTCATAATGCACACCTTGCTAAAATTAAACAAGACACGAAATTTAGTCCATCAAATTCAATGGCTGCTTTTACAATATACCCGCTGCAGTAGATGGTTAATCAAAGCTATTTAGACCGTGAAAATTTACATCAAACAAGGTCATGGAAATAGGGGCCAAACTGGCGGCAAATGTTTCTTCTTTCTCATGCAACATATAATTGTCGTTATTGATGGCTGTTCGAGTCATTTGACCTAAAGTCAGTTGCCCCAATAGGATGTGCGGCAATTAATAATACTTGCTCTGATACCACTGTCAAAGCGTGTAAATTTACTTGCAAGATTAATACAGTTGAGTTTAATTTATTAAGCTTCCCTTATAGCACAATAATTGTAGTGGATAACATAAAATGGGCAATTCATTTATGATTATATAAAGTTAATCTCGTTTATTGGACAGTTAGACATACTACTTGGCATAGTTGGCATCAGGTTGACAAATCTAGACTGTATCTGATTTTAATGTACCTTTTCGCCAATTTCTGTTGCATCTCTTGCTGGAAGGACGTCAAGGTCATGTGACAAAGCACATGCTTCTATAACCTCCCAATATCGATGGGAATCAAACGTTTTTCCAAACAAGATATTGTTCCTCAAGGTGGCATTTTGAATCCAGGCCTGTTGAGAAACATAGGCCGTGCTACCCTGGAAAATTGAACCTCAATTGGAACCTGACACATTATTATAATGATCACAATGAATCATAAATTGTTGATAATTATTAACTGAACTATCCTGCAAAGAAAAATGTAGAAATGTACATGCCTATCATCAATTACATTGTTAAAAGATAACCAATTCATGGAGTACAATTTAAACAATGTTAAAATAATTATCGAAGTCCCATTTAATGTAAAACCAAAACAGGTATTAGCTGTACGTTTCAATTTTATGCAAGTGAAACTTTTAATGGTTATACTATTTCCTGACGTGTTTTTGGCTGAACGCGCTCACGTCAAGGTGAACTAGGAAGATACAGATTTTATATCAAAATAGAGGGTTGTAGCTCATTTTTTATAGCCATTGTATTCTTCTTTCAATTAATGGGCAAATTCCATTAGGGATTTATATGTGCTATCCAAATAGAAAGAGGAAGTCATAAAAATCGTTATCATTCTCAAGAAAAAAGCACAGTTTTCATACAGATAACTTTTTTCACGAAAATGTTGAGTTTTCGTAAAATATTGACTTCTACGAGGAAATGCAATATTTTTGTGAAAATATGATATTCTTCAAGAAAATGTGATATCTCGTTGAAAAGGAAAATTTTATTCACACTAAAATGACACCTAGATTACTGAAATGTGTCACTGTAAACCATTACGGAATCGAGGGATAAGAGCGAAACTGTCACATATCGAGCAACAAACTGTATCTCTTGTTATATATTTATGTAAGGGGCTATGTAACCACGCTGTCTTCACTCTGGACATAGTAGTTTCATCATTTTGACACAATTTAGTGTCAGGCTTTAGTCTGGTACATGTGCTCTAAAACAACTTGATATATGAGATGCATGACTGAATTTGTGGCAAAAGCATCAACTGAACAAAGTATTCAATTAGAGAAGTTAACTACTACTGAGATTATGGTAGTTGAGCTGATGATAATAATTATAGTGGTGGTAGTGATGAGAATGACGATGTGTTCATGATGATCATTTTTATGATCATTTTCTTTAACATCTTCCTCCACTCGTTTATTATTATTATTATTATTATTATTGTTGTTGTTGTTGTTGTTGTTGTTGTTAACAAAACATTGATCTCATGTTTAGTCACCTAAGTAAATATGGGTAAAGAATACTAGTATTTAAAGTCTTCTGCATAGCCTAGAAAGTTACCTTGACAGCAACATTTCCGCTGATTTTTTCCATTTCTCCCAACATGGCCGACAACAAGGATGACTTGCCAGAACCAACTTGTCCTACAACTGCGATCAGACTTCCTTTGGGGATTTTCAGGTTGATGCTTAACAATACAGTACAGTACAGTACAGTACAGTACAGTACAGTACAGTACAGTACAGTACAGTACAGTACAGTACAGTACAGTACAGTACAGTACAGAACAGAACAGAACAGAACAGAACAGTACAGTACATTAGACTACACTACACTACACTACACTTCACTAATATACAATATATAAATAAAATCCTATTTGTGATTATGGCCATTTCTATCATTGCATTTTCATCTATCACTTAGATAAGAAATACAAGGTATACAAATATGTGACAACCTGTAAAGATCACATCTCAAATTTGTACATCGATCTTCTATGTCATATTTTTCATATTTTTACGTTCATTTTTTGAACATGCATCGATTTCATTAGCAAATAAGTATAAGTATTTTCCTTATTTCAAATTTATTATGCATTGGTAGATATTACCTGGATGTATTATGAATTAAATCAATACATATATAATACTCGTTCCTGATATAATGTACACTTCGTAAATGTTTGGGAGAAAATGTTTCAGTAATGAAAGTGTTATTGGTATGCATCATTTCAGACACACAATCAGCAACTGGTTTGATTGAGCAAAGCCCGAATTAAGTTCTGAGTTTTTGTTTCAAAACTCCCAATACATGAGTCCTTCTTACTTACTGAGGTGGATTCCGATTTTAAGGATTTTGATTTCAGTAACGCAAGGAAACATACTAAAATACTCCAACATTTTATATATGTTTTGCACCAAGTATAATTTGTAAGGGGATAGATGATTTGTATATAAAAAGCTGTATTTGCATTTACTTTAAATTGCTTCCTTTATTAAATAGTTTTAAAATTTCTTCATTCAATTATATGTTAAATACCTATATTAAAGGTAATAATAAATCAATGTAGGTTTAAGTAGAATAGTTTCATGGTTGTGTCATTCAGAGCTTTATATAAATCAATGTAGGTTTAAGTAGAATAGTTTCATGGTTGTGTCAGTCAGAGCTTTACAAACAAAGTTTTGGAATAAACCAATATACTCCAAAGCGCGGTTAACCCATCGTGAGGTGTATACGCAGCAAGAGAAAGTAAAATGGGTGCCATTATATATCGATTGAACTGTGATCTCATGTCATCAATGCACAAATTAGTCAGTTGATGTTTTGTGATGTTAGTTTGCTTCAGCTACTGCTTAAATTTATAAAATCTCACTTGAGTGAAGCAGTATAGGAAGTCAAGTCAGCATTACAATTGAGGTGTCCCTTGTCATAACCAGATTATCTATGGATGAATGCACTTTCATAAATCAAAGAAAATAGCCAGAAGAGGTGTGCACACGTTGACCTTTGAGTGTGAGAGGTAATTAATATATTTTGAGTTTTTTTCAGTGATAGAACAATGTAGCTTCTACATGCACTATTGGGTGAGACTGCTAAAAATAAAAATAAAAATCGTTTTTGGCTAACTATCTTTAATTTAGGAAAAAATTGTCTCGTCGTAAATCATTATTCAAACACTTGATTCTCCTGAGAATCGGGAATTATAACATGTATGTGTATGTCCACTAAAATGTTTATGTATATGTTTTAACAATTCCACTCCATCATTTAAATGTTTATGTATATGTTTTAACACTTCCACTCCATCATTTAAATGTTTATGTATATGTTTTAACAATTCCACTCCATCATTTAAATGTTTATGCATATGTTTTAACACTTCCACTCCATCATTTAAATGTTTATGTATATGTTTTAACACTTCCACTCCATCATTTAATACTGGAGATAATCTTTATGTTAATATTTTCTCTTAATTTCCTTTTATATTTAAATTTGTGATCCTTTGCCCCAAATGTTCCCTAAACTAAACAAATCGCTAACTGCCACATTAATGACCAAACTTTTAAAGTATTTTATGTTTTATGATAGGCTCATGCAAATCTCCTTGCTATAGTGTCCTATAACATAATGTAAATCAAATAGAAAATACGAGATACTGGTAGAATAAACTTCAATCTTAACCGTCTCATTAAAAAAAAAAAAATATGGCATTCCACACAGTACTACATTAACAATACGGTAAAGATTCATTCTATTTTACGCTGCAGTACAAGGACTACATAGGTTTTGCAAGCAATAATATCATATAAATTTTGTAATTATGACTGAAAAATCATATGGTACATATTATAAATATGAAACCTAAAATCTTTGTTACATTAAACTACCTACTTTACGGTATTAACTCATGTCGAATGCACACCTGATTGTGAACACCATAGACCCACCTCAACCAGTGTATAAATGATTGGCAGATCTGGTTCTACGCTGTTCGCCTGAAAATATAACGGATCCTGTGGACCCTGATCTATTGGAGCACTTTGTGAAGACGGACCTGGGTCTAAGTTGCTTGCCTGAAATTACAGATATGACGGATACTGTGGACCTTGATCTGTTGGGGCATTTTGTGATAACAGATATGGGTCTACGTTGTTTGCCTAAAATTATAGTTAGAACGGATAACAGGTCCTGGTCTACGTCGTTCGCCATAAATTTTTAGATATAACTGATAATGTTAACTCTGATCTGTCGTCACATTTTGTGATGACAGGTCTGGTTTGATGCTATTTGCAGCTCTGAGCATGTTCAACATGGATAAATATGATAAATGAAATCGATCTAATTTAATTTGGTATTGATTACCCTGTAAGGCAGTTTTCTATGTCTGGATCCCAGGTAAATGCACCATCTTCGATGACGATTGATATTTGATCGCCTAAAAAGAATAATATTCTGTTACGGTTGTATGATGTGAACAACATGAAACAAATCTTGCTTATTAAATTTCATATTAATTTCTTTTTTTCATTAACCATTGAAGATTTACATCTAATTAAGTTCCAAATGTAACATTCTAAGAGCAGATTTGCCTATTTAATTTTGGTTAAAACAAAGGAATTTTCTAACACTTTTGTAGTTGTAATTTTATTAACAAGTTAAACAATTTGGAAATAAACAGCCATTAATATATTACCCACTCGGTAAGTTTAATATGAATTGTAAAGCTTTAGGAAAATATTGATAAAGCTGTTATTGCAATGAGTTTTTAATGGTTTTCAGGATTTATAACGATTGAGGATTTTTACTGATTTAAAATTTTAACAATGTGAATATAATATTACATGAAATTAGATTTCTTTGTTTTTTCTTTTACCTGGTGATATGGGCGGATCCTTGACCTTGAAATTCTCCACAAGGTCAGGTGCATTAAAAAATTTGTCCAGTCTCTTGAGTGACACTTTGGCCTAAAACATAAAAAGTATAATGTAGATATAAATTCTAATTAAATATAGAAAGTAGACAGTGTTTGTAAAAAATCCCAATGCTCACCTAATCTATGTAATATGCCCTCCAACCCCCAAATATGTGCCTTGGTGTAAGTTTCAGGTAGTAATCATGTGATCTGCATATCTGAATCATGTCCCGTATGTGTGTGTGTGTTTGTATATATATATATATATATATATATATATATATATATATATATATATATATATATATATATGTGTGTGTGTGTGTGTGTGTGTGTGTGTGTGTGTGTGTGTGTGTGTGTGCATCACGGGGAGTGTGAAAGGACATTGGTTCCAGCAAAGTCATAAGTCCAACATTGCTTTCATTTCTTTGATAGTAAGAAACTTTGTCATAACCAAATTTAAAAATGGCAATATGAGTAAACATTGTAGTGGACTGACTTGTTGACGTACAATAGTCAGCGCCTCAGCTTACAGAGGAAAACTGTGCAAAATAGAATGTTGACACTCCCATTTTGTTAAAGCCACTCTCAAATCAAATAACAGCTGGAAAATCAAAGCCTTGTGGAGACAAAAGATGCAAGACGTGCCCACACAGAGGAAAGAAGCAAACACATTTTCAAGCACAGTCACAGGTGATAAGTTAAACATTCAGAGCCATACTAAAACATGCAACACAGAAAATGCGATCTACCTTATTTCCTGCAAGATATACAGCATCCAATATGTTGAAGAAACGAAGAAATTCAATATTAAAATGAATCTCCACAAATCCGATTAGCAAACTAATACAATGGAAAGAAGCCCTGTTGCTAGACATTTCTCTTCCCCAGGCTATACCTTCAGTGATCTAATACTGACTCGAATCGCCAATAACTCAAAATGGAAATCTGAAAATAGGAAATCCAAAGAACCCTATTGGATTTTCCGGTTGCGAATACTCAAACTCATAGGCTTAAATCAAGAGGTATCCAAAGGGGCCAATTCACAGAATTGATAACGAAACAGTTCCTACAAAATTTGCCAAAATTCACATTTTCCTACATTTAATTCCCTTTCTTAAACACATGATCTCAACTTCCATTTTCCTGTGCAAGATTGTTTCGAATGTAAAATACGCATATGATTTTGTTTTATTTTATTTTTTAATTAGATAAAGCACAATGTTGTAATGCTACTTTAGAACAAAGCTTTTACTAGTTTAAAGTAATAGCCAGTAAAACACAATAATATATCCGGGATAAAAAAAATTAAATTGACACTTGTTGACAACCCTACAGATGTCACGCACTTTTAATTATCGACCTACTTGCCTACGTTACTAATTAGTAGAGCTGAAACGAATACCTAACTTTGCTATTCGAATATTCCTTGAATGTATTTGAATAGGATTCGAATATTCGTCGATTTTAATAAAGTTATCAAATCCATCCACTTTTCTTTGTCTACTTTGGTATTTATTAACACCCCCATCTCCCAGCCAATCTGCATTGCAAACACTGTGAACTAAGTCATCTAACTCTAATTAGATGACATTGTAGAGGTCTTGAGTAAATGTTTGAGACTTCAAGCGAAATATCAAATCAATCTAAGTATTATATGCCCCTTTTATCTTTACACGCAGTACAAACATAAATGTTCTTTTAGTGCTGAAGACGGACAGTGAAGGTCAGAAACTCCATCATCTATCCTGTTTAATTCGGGAACTATCTCAAACATTTTTCTAGGAAGTGATTCTTTTATACAATCAAAATCACGCGGCCATGTGGCCAATTTAATTTAATTTAATTTGGATGCGTTGAGCGCAGGTCACCGAAATTTGGCATACTAGCCTATGCCTGACATGTCCGACAGGACTGACTTTTTAACCAACAATAGGACATTTGGATATTCTGCTAAGCCATAATAAACTCGTATTCATGCTTGATAACTAATTGTTACAACTGAAACCCATACACGGTTACTGACATTATCTTATACATAGGATGTAGATTGCAATAGGTTTGAATGGCCTTGTAGCTTCCGTAAATAGGCTAATGTAACCTATACCAGGACCATGTACCGAGAACTAGTTACCTGCCTCAACCATGTTTGGGAGTAGATCATTCGCTTTCATGAGAAAAGAGGGATTCCCAAGAAACAGTTAAATCATTCTCAAAAAGATACAGGAAAGAAAAAGAGAAATAATTCCTACACCAACTGGAATATATGCAGATAATTATGGCTTTGTACTAATGAACAGCAAAAACAGAGAGTAGGTAGTTTGACTGTAATAGCAAACTCTCGACCCCTACAACTTAAATGATACTTTTCCAAAGTCATGTCAACTGGCCCATGTACATCTTATTGATACGAGGCAGACATCTGCACTACTGACTTTAAAGAAAATAAAGAAAAGGATAGTGTCAGATTTTAAGCACGTTGGTAATTCCATAGCTATGTAATTACTTCAAAACTTGAATAAAAGACCAAATGCGGAAATATACTGGAGTTAACTTTCCGAGATAAGATGATTGGGGGTGGGGAGAGGTAATGGTTTGCGGGATTGACTACAACTGCTCCAGACGGAACGAGTGTTTGACAATAGTTGACACATTTTTTCAGAGCTTTGGCTCATTGATACGTAAAGTCTTTGACATTCGCAAAATAGTATTCTAATTCGAATGTTGGATAATCGTTTCCAGCTCTACTAATTAAATTTTGTTTGTTATAACCACGTTCCGCCTTTCTAGCCTTTACTTAATATGCACAGTAACAAATAGCGCCGTACGACCTTGTTCCATTAATTCATTTTTTCATTTATCGTTTTTGTAAACATCAACAGCCAAAGATTACGTATATTCTGTAAAGTAATTCAATTTATGTGTTTTGGTTTTGTCTCGTTTGTGTAGAGTCCTATGTAGCTTTGTGCCGTTGGAAAGGAATAGGTAGATTACGAAAGCGCTTGGGCTGGATTCACACGAGTTTTGGACTGTTGTAAGTAAGTACTTGTTTCAAGGATCGTTATCATCGTTGCGGCCACACTATATGTTCCAGGGGCTTCTTTTCATTTTGGACCAATCAAACCTCAGGGTGTAGCTGTGCCCCAAGATTCATGAATTCCCTTTGAGTAGCGATAACAAACTTGTGCTAACGAACGGGCGCCAGACGGACGAAGGACGACAGTCCATCCCTTAAGCTCATTGAGTCTTTACCAGAACACCTAATTATAGATGGTTATATATGTCACTAACCTTTATTAAATTATTAATCGTCGTTGGAGTGATGTTCATGACAGATCGAAGCATGTTGAACAATGCAAGGGAGACAAACGCTGTCTGTGGAGAAATTATGTGATCCTCGTTGACGAAAACATAGGTAGTAAAGGTAGCCAATCCAACCTGTCAGATAAAACTTGATACTAAATTACAAAGAAAATAGGAAAACACAAAATTATTATGAAACAAAATTAACCAAAGTACATCAAGTGAAGTATCAAACGTTTTATTACTTCTTGCAAGTACAGAAGAAAGGTACCGCTTTTAATTACGATGTACAATTTGCAAAATATTTGTAACACCACCTTTGTTGAAAACAATAACAATGACAAAGCATTGGAGGATTACAACTGAATGCACTGAAAAAGGAATATAAATAATAAAAGCAATTTGCATTTATATTTCGCATAGATCAATTCGTAACAAATGTAAAATTCATGCTCATCAATTTTGTTCCGATTTTGCAGTATGTAGTTTACAGAGACCATTTAGTATTTTTAAAATGTAATTTTAGGAATGAAAAAGTCTTGCTCACCACAAAAGGTGCAGCATTCCATGAGAATGTCATGAAAGCAGACAGGAAACAAGCCTTCATTAAAATGCGCAGCTCCTTGTCACGAATGAGTTTAATCTTGTCTCGAAATGACATCTCCCAGGCATACAGCTTCAGTATCTATATACATATGAAACAATAGCAGCTAAAATGTTGTCCTCATAAATGAGATTTTCTGAATATTTTCCCTGAACAAGGATACTGCAATGTCTTTAATTTTGCTACATTTTTTTCTTTAGGTGTACGAACTTTATATACAAATGTTAATCATAATTTTCATATGATTCTTTGGTACAAATACAGTGATATTATTTAATAAAGAACACCAAAGTGATCAAATGTTCGTCTTCTGTCGACAATATCCCTTTATATACAGGTGAAATATACATCAAAACCTAAGATAGAAGTGTATTTATAAATTGACGACCAGTTCACAGCAGGTTTTACAAATCAATAAAATGTACACAAATACTTTGTAACCTATACGTTGTGGTAGGATGATAATAACATACAAAAAAAATTAATAACTGTAATATTTACCTCTGTTTAAGGTTATTGTCAGTGAAGCAGCTCATTTTACGATAAATCATAAAATTGTCGTAAAGGAGCTGTCTCTACGCAATCAGATTTAGACAAGTTGTAAATGTAATTGCTAAAGTGATTAAATTTCGCAATAAAATGACTTACTGGCTCCAGTGTACAATTAAATAAATATTAAATATTCCGACCTGCCTAATACTTTAATTTTGTTCTGGATATTAATAAATTGTTGCAGCTCTTGCTTTTTGTTCAAGCACGGTGACCTATTGATTGGATGTTATATTTCAGAAGCTGATATCATTCAAGATATCTCTTGCGAGTATTATAAAACTCTGTATGTAAAAAAGAGAGAAAATGCTCTAACACCTTCTCATTCAGGCAATATACCATGGAATCCCGTGTAAAATCCAGTCAAAAGATTCACATAACAATTATACCCCCAGCGAGGAACTACTCAGTTCACCCCACCACCCACCTCCACTCACACACACGCACATTGTTTTACTTTGACGTATTTATTACGATCCGGTCTTGAATTATTGCAGTACGAACAATTTCTGGGTGTAAATAATTTAAGTAGTCTTCTACCTTAAGAGAGGGTTTCATAAAAGGTTTCATAAATGGTGTCCTACATAAAATGGTGTCCTACATAAACAGATGTCCTACATAAATAAGTATCCCACATAAACAGGTGTCCTACATAAATAGGTGTCCTGCATAAATGGTGTCCTACATAAATAGGTGTCCTACATAAACAGGTTCCTACACAAACAGGTGTCCTTTATATAGAACTGTCTGCTAAGCCGGTTTTCACTGTGTTAGAGAAATCTTAGTTAGTATACAATGTTCTCTGTAGGAAACATTAAACGGCAAAAAATAATGAAATCTACATAATGATGGTGTTAACAAAAATTGAAGGAACAAACATGTATAGACAATGTGGTAGCTGCTGAAGAATAAATGTCACTACAGAAGGTATGTAAATTTTCAATTCTTGCAAATATTATTTTTGAAGAACATAGCTTTTCCTGCTTTTAGAAACATGGAGGAACACATATCTAGATTTGCATGGCACGCTTGTAACCAATTTTGTTTACAACTTATTGGCCATTTATTAAGCATATAAGGGTCTAATTGCTAAATAAACTGCTTATTTAAGCATGCATTGGTGATATTGTGTTGCACAAATAATTTCTTCGATAGAGAGCAGCACTGATAATAATTGCTGACTTTGCATTTATGTGGCAATATGATCTAACTATGTAACAGATATGATTAACTACAATCAATCTGGAAAATTATGCAGTAAATACATTTATTTGCAAGTCTTCTTATCAGAAGATAAAAGAAAAATCACTTAATATCATGTTAGCACAATATAACTCGAACCCACAAATTAGAAAATAAGAACTGAACAAAAATCAAACGGTATTGAAAAATGAAAGGAACTGAAAACAACACATACTCTATACTTAAATCATGAAACATTACATACAAAATAATAAATGAATAAATAAATATAACCCCACCCCCAATGTAAGAACAATTTGCAAAATTAAATATACGCTAAATTACCCAGATTTACAGTACATTCTACTATCGTGTATTCCACTAAAGCCGAAAGAACTTTGTCGCCTCCTATCGTTTAACTATCAAAACGGTAGATTATAGCGTCGGATTAATGAACATATTTCAAGAATTTCGTAATCAAATAAAGACGTCGTAGTCGGAACACGTAACTGTCAGTTAAGTAAAGAAATAACCGTTTCTGTCAGTTAAGTAAAGAAATAACCGTTTTATATAGTTTTGTCTTATAAACGTGATCGTTAAACGGAGGTCTAATAAAGTTGAGTAGATTGTACATGATTGACCATAAAAGGGTGTTGGCTTCCTCCAGATTCACTAGTTTCCTCCTCAACATCGCAACATTGTGTCCCTCCGTCATAAAACTTTACTCGAGTCGAAATCTAACATGAAAATTGTATGACGGCCAATCAATAGGCTGCATTTGTACATTTCAAATACGATTGTCAAATCTGGAGTAACATCTATTATCCGAAATGCTGAGTAAAGTTTTATAATGGAGAGGTTTGAGTCGTGCAGACTACGTAGATGGACAAATCGTATTATTTGATTATATATACACGACTCTACGTTAAAAGATAAACTATTTTATCAAGATGTTTGACAGAAAAACTTGGACAGATACTTTGCTGAATTGTATGCAGTGCTCCTTCTTTATAACGATGTTTAAGAAGGGAGCCATACATGTGGGAGGTTCTTTCAAGGCTGTGACCTGATAGCGCATTAAAACACACACAAAAAAAATAATCAATATTTAATGACGTGAAGACAAATTATAATAGACTCCTATAAGCCAAGAAATAAAATTATTTAAGTAGCAATGATAAATCAAATTTAGACCAATTTAATTGGATTCATGGCATACCCACGTTATAAGAGTGGAAACGGTATACCGAGGGGCTTTATAGTAACGGACCATTGTAATAAGTCCATTGCTAACATACATAAATCTATTCATCCTTCCTAAGTTAAGCAATGTTAGCTGCAGACAGATAACCATTTAGGAACAGTTTTGGGGTCTATATACACTATTAGAGAGCTGCACTAAACAGAAACCTTACCTTGATTCCATTCAGTGTTTCTGTTATCAGCTTAACTCTCTCGTCTTTCTGTTTCATCTGTTTATCTTCCAGTTTATGGATTTTCCTTGTAATGACGGCATTAAGGGGCATAAGAAGAATGAGTACCGCCAGGCCCGCCAACATGGACGGCCCAACCATAACGTAGAGAAGACTTAGGACAATAATGACTTCAAATGGACTTGACCACAAGCCCCAGAAAAAGTAAACAAAAGAGAAGATTCGTTCTACATCCACTGACATCAAATTGACGATCTCACCCACAGTAGATTCCGTTCTGGCTTTGTTGTTAATTGTAAGGGACTGAAATGCAAAATCATTTTTCATGTTTTAATATATCTGGTCTTTACTATGTTTCCATGGCTTTCACAACTGGGTCAGAGATTGTAAAACTTTAACCAGGTTGTGAAAATCTGATGAAGTGAAAGTTACTTATGACCGTTTGTTTAAACAAAATCTCTAAATGATGAAAAGTAAAAATCAAGGAATTGCAAAAATAAACAATGCGTTATTTCTTTGTATAGAGTAGTGTCAATGAAAGGAAAAATAATCAGCCGGATCATTTGAAAGCGATAAAAGAACCATCCCAGTCTCAAATCAAAGGACGCATACTCTGGCTTGAAGCAAAGTTTTAAACACCAAAATGTAAATATTCAATGCTAGAAGTAAAATGTTATTTAATTCCAAACTCAGGATATATAATTGTTATAAAGCTGTATACATAGTGCATCATATATCCAACTGGAATTATTACACCAAAGGCACGCATGCTGATATGAACATTCCATGAGTAAAACAAACAGCAGACAGATAATAAAGCAATTCAAGCTTGATTTGTTGGAAAAATACGAGAAATGATTTCATACGTTACACAATTATTAAATACATCTGCATACCAACTTTCTTTTAAATTGTATAGAGCACAGAAAACTAATTAAATTCCCATAGGCTGTAATGTTAATGTTTGGTCAACTTACTTTACATTTGTGGTAAGACCGGCAAATCACACTTATATCCTATGAGTGATCTATCCAAAAGGAAACTTTCAAAATGATGAAAATGATATGCTGCGCCCCTCATTTTCGAGAAACATTTGCTGTAGATTCCCAATATAAAAAACCGGTCCGGTGAGATCTCCCCGTTTACATCCAATAGTACCTCTACGGCGACAGCGAAACAATGAAAATGGTTTTAGATTCAAGACTACTGTTGGATACAATTTACTCATACGTAGGTTTCTTTTGAAAAATTACGACACTTATTCCAGTAATTATTTTCAGCCAATCAGCAACAATCATTATTTTTAATACGGTATTAAATACATAGATTGGTTCCGTAACTCATAAAATAATTACTTGCCTGTGACCATAATGTCTTTTCCAAGAAATGAAACGATCGAGACCTCATTCGCAAAAGTTAGAGCTTTTTCATACCTCTATTTGTTGAATAAAAATAATTTAACATTCTTTAGTTTTGTTGTGTTCACACAGAAATAAGTTTTAATGTCACTGATAAATTCTCTGGTATTACAACAAATCCTGGACCTTGAAGGTAATCCAGAAACAAGAGGGCACTAGTTTGAGCAACACAGAGTATTCCATGCATATATACCATCAAGTGTTTCTCAATATCTTTGCATTTTAAAGTATTAACAATAATAAAATGTGCCCCTACTTTGCTAAAAACTGCTGATATAAGTGACGTCTTGACTCGCAGTGCTACAGTCATTGTCTTGTAACAAAGCTGCTGATATACTAGTGTTTCTATAGTGATATTGAGGAAGAATCCAGCCACCATCACATAGCCCTTCCAGGACATCAAGGAATAATCCTCTGCAAAGTCTATCAAGAGCCTGGAATAAAAAAATAAAACAGCATTGGTCTGAGATTAACTCATATTTAAATTTTTCCTTCACTATCCAAGACAAACAAACCGTAATGTTGAATTCTTTCAGATAAAAGATGTTATACGCATAACACCTTAAACAGAAATAAAACAAATTGGCCACTGAAAATTTAAATGGTTGAAATGTTTGGTACAATATGGGTACAATATAAATGTAAAATCAGTATAGTTTCATCTATTGTCAGACGAAAAACAAGTGATCCAATCTAATCTTGCATCCTGTGTATGCATCAGAAAATACTGAACAGTCTTCTTTTAATATATATATATATATATATATATATATATATATATATATATATATATATATATATATATATATGTATATATTGTTACGGAATTATGTATCATCTTTTAAATTATAAAATAGTTTTCATTTGGGTTTAAAATCTTTGTATCATAATTCCTTAATTCAGTAGCCTACGCTATTAAAGTACATATCTTCGTCAACATGTTTACATGAGTCATGCTATGTCCAGGGAAAATCCGTAATTATATCGGTTAGCTCAACATAACATTGTGATCACGTGATTGACTCATTGGTATCATGCGTGACCTGGTTTCTGGTTGGTTAAAGAAGGATGTTGACAGAAACTGTTAACAATCGTAGTACTGGGTTTTAAATTCTCTTTTACGCAGTAAGAGGCTATATAATAAGATTTAATCACTGGGTTCCTCATTCTTTAGCAGTTCATCAGAATCATAATGTTATTGAGGAAGATTATTATTGTTTGTAAAATCAGCTGGTGGAAAATCTATTCTCTAAATAGTACATTTTGGATTTAAGTACTATTCTTCAAGGAACTTAACAATATTCTACATTCACATGAGTTTACCTGGGAATATTAACATTTGAATTTAAAATTGTGTTTCTTGTGGCATATAAGCACATTAGTGATTTCATTCGGATAACCTTTGGACATTTCAGGATTATCAAAATTCAATAGCACATTTAGGATTATTTAAGGAATTTCTAAACTGTAAGTTATTTATAATTCTTTCACTTTGTTTGTTTGAAATATGTTTTATTTTAGGAAATTAAATATATTTTAGAAATTGTGAAAGCTTGTTTGAGTCGTTCTTTCATTTGTTACATTTCTAACCCCTATACGTAACAATATATATATATATATATATATATATATATATATATATATATATGTGTGTGTGTGTGTGTGTGTGTGTGTGTGTGTCGTTCATGCTGAATGTTCACTGAATTCAATGCAATTGTTAAACTAGAAAATTATTTTAAAAGCAAGATATATTTTTTTCTCTGCTGAATTTTTACCTTGCATTAACCCAAATACAATATCTAGTACGTAACCCCTAATATTATGAATGAATTTTTATTATACAAATTGTAGACACATTGTATGGACCTAATTATTGTACAGATACAGTTGTAAACCCTAGATACTCACTTCAGAAGAATTACATTCCCAATGTTGAGAAAGGTTGTTGGTATCTTCAAAAGTTGACTCAAAAAGAGTTCCCATCCGAATGCTTTAAACAGTACTTTTAAAAGTGATATTCTTATTTGTTTGTTATCGCTACAGGAACCATGTGATCTGGACTGATCACATAAAGGAACTGCACACTCGGCTTCATGAGCTGGTACGCAGTCTGATTGCAAATGTTTGCTCGTCTTGGTCATTATTATCCTACAGAAATGGAAATATGATGAAGGTTGCAGACATTGTTCACTCATATCTAACAGTCATGCATAACAGCACATACAAACACACACACACACGCATATATATATATATATATATATATATATATATATATATATATATATATATATATATATATATATATATATATATGAGCAGGTGAGCGTTTAAAATAGAACCAGGTTTACTGCCTTGGATGTCACTAATTATTCAAATATATTTCCTCTGGGAATGTGACTCGAATATCAGATATATACTACATGTTATATATTTAAATGAGGCTTTTGTGGTGCTTGACTTTTAATTACTTTCGTGCATCTAGATGTAAATGTTTAACAAATTAGTCTATTGAAAAAAGTAATAAAACACCCCAGAAAGTTACATGTATATTTAATCTGAAATAAAGTGACACAAAATTAAATATACTGAGAGATGAAGAGAATGTTTAAACAATTGCATTATTTGCTAAACATAAAAATGTATTGCTGTAACTTACATTGCTTGCAAGGTCTTTACTTCTTTCTGCCAAGTATTGTTGAATCTGGGTACAACTGTACTGGACTGGATATGTGGGTGCAGGTCAAATACATCATCCACTGTCAACGGTCTTTTATATCCTGTCCATATCAGTCTATATTTGATTGAGATAAGTGTGTTCATATCAGCCTATATTTGATTGAGATAAGTGTGTTCATATCAGTCTATATTTGATTCAGATAACTGTGTCCATATCAGTCTATATTTGACTGAGATAAGTGTGTCCATATCAGTCTATATTTGACTGAGATAAGTGTGTCCATATCAGTCGATATTTCATTGAGATAAGTGTGTCCATATCAGTCTATATTTGACTGAGATAAGTGTGTCCATATCAGTCCATATTTGACTGAGATAAGTGTGTCCATATCAGTCTATATTTGACTGAGATAAGTATGTCCATATCAGTCTATATTTGATTGAGATAAGTGTGCCCATATCAGCCTATATTTAATTGAGATATGCGTGATAGGTAAAGACACCTTACAGTAAGAAATGTTCCAACAAAACAGTGTAAAAATAGGGCACAAAGCACAAAACTAATTATAGCATCATTCTAGATACGAATAAGAGTCATTAAATGATGAAAACTTGTTAACTATCTATGAGATATATCAGAAAATTATTATCTGATGAAAACTTATTAATTATCTATGATATATATCGCTAGATAATTATCTGATGAAAACTTATTAATTATCTATGACATAAATCAGAAAATAATTATCTGGTCATTTCAATGGCAGATGCAGCAGCCCAGATGGGGCATTTGGACTTCAGTTGAACCCCTTTTTTGACAAAAGTGGTAACATATCAGTCAAGATAAATTTCGTCATTTTCAGTAACAAAAAGTAACCTTTAGAAGTTCAAACCATCTTAAACAAAAAAGACTCCGATCTTGCATTTGGTCAAAAGATCATTTTCCATGCTCAATCATAATACGTTATATAGTATTAAAATATCATTATAAAGTTAAATTAAATTTATTTTGCAGTAATATTTCAAATTTCTTAAATATATCTGGGTTACAGTTGAAATAATTGTCAAATGTCCACAAATGACGGGAGCAGATGTCAGTCCATTTCTAGCGTTTGTAATTTCAGTCTATTTCTAGCACTTGTTTCCAAATTTTGAGATCAATAGATCATCAAATATGACCTTAATTCATTCTCTTTGCATGTTTTTAACTTCTCCACTATTATATTAAAATTTTGATATTTAACAAATTATATCTTCGCATTATATTCATCATAATTATGTTCAGAAAATATGATAGAAAAATGTCTCACACAAAGTTTATTCAGGATGACTGTCACCAACTTATTCAAACAAACCAAATCTTTATGGAAAGTAATCTTGCCCATGAAATAAACAGATATTTGAATTTTGACAATAATGTAGTAAAATAAAACTGGGCTGACTATTTCTTTCATTTCAAATTAATTGATATATAATAAAGATATGTACATTTTAAACTTCTGTTTTGGAAACATAATTCAAGTGACACCTCATCATAACACAATTCATGGGCAACGTAACAGTAATAAGTGTGATATGTAGTGGCACCTGATATTAAGATATGTTTTAACAAATCTGTGTCAAAAGAGGGTACAAAACAGCAAAATAATCCCACAGCACACCCCACAACCCCAACCAATAGGGTATTTAATAATGTGAAACCACAGTATAATTGGTTCTGAATAGCCAAGAAATGAAATAAAGTAAGTACCAATAATACAACGTATTTTGTTTTCCAATTTAATGGTATAAATGATCATACCTCCATTATAAGAGGGATTGTGGTATACTGAGGGGCTTTATAGTGAGGGACCATTGTAAATACCTGTTCATCCACCAGAAGGTTATTCTTGATAGAAATGAGGCTCCAACTAAAGGGCATACACTCTGTAATCACATAAAAGCTATATATATATATATATATATATATATATATATATATATATATATATATATATATATATATATATATATAGATTGAGAGAGAGAGAGAGAGAGAGAGAGAGAGAGAGAGAGAGAGAGAGAGAGAGAATTAGAAATATACCAACAACAAAAAAATAACAGAACGGAAAGTGTTATCCCTGGATCCTACAGCAGAATGCTTGATAACATTAATATAATTTTTAAATACGAATAAATAATATTATCATACAGGTTAGAGAATTTTAATTCGCACTCTACGGAGATTCGAACCCAAGTTCGCGGGTTACGACACCCATCGCCTTGCCTGTAAACACCAACCCCTATACCATCTCGACCATGCACACATCACCAAAAAAAAAAAATGATGCTACAAAGTCGGTGTTCTAGGAATTCGTGCGTGGCAGACACATCCGCATGTCGACCCAGTGCCGTAACCCGCGGGTTCAAAATAGTAAGACCTACAAAAATAAGACAATTGTATCTCTTGGTGACAGTATACTGCTTTGGGCATCACATTATATTTCAGTTCAATTTAGTTTACCTCATTATTAAATAAATCAGATATAACTAAATTATTATATTTAAAAAATATATATTCAGAATACACTCATTTATTTACAGGCACATGATCCAATTATAAAAAATATATATATATATATATATATATATATATATATATATATATATATGAAATTATGTATATATTTCATGTAGTAAACATTGATATATATTATATATGTATGCATACATATTTGCATCTTATACGTGCATAACATCTTGGAACAACATCTCACATTATGAAAGAGATCAAGCTATATTGTGGACGTCATATTCTCACCTTCAAAATTTCCTTGTCCGATAGAAGCTGGTGATCAGCGAAGGAATGCAGAAAAACTTGTCCAAAGGTTAAGGCGCAGAAAACAAAGAATAACGTAAACTTTATAGGATATTCATAATATTCCTGAAAGAAAAGTTTCATAAATAATTCCGATTATGACAGTAAATGAAACCATACCATTTATACCGAGAAACAAATCAGTGTTATGCAAAAGACATGTTCTAATATGCAATATTTTTTATGGTTGTTATAATAAGAACAAGGCAGCCGCCCATGTACATGTGTGTGCTTCGAATCAGAAAATGTTTCTTAAATGTGCCAACATGTTAAAAATTCATGGATGGTCTAATAATTATGCGTGGACTTAGAGTTAGGTAATTATAATATTCGTGCATACAATTTGTGACAAAAGGTGTGTATTCATTTTTAAATATGTTGAAACGCAAGCGAAAATAAAACAATTTCAAATATGCATATAGTTATAGACCAGTAGAATCAGAGTAAGTCAGACAATATAAAAATGCTCTCCTATAACATTTCCCAACCCTTTCACACGGGATGGGTCTAAATTCTTTAACCTATGTCGCATCTAAAAACCATCCCAATCATGTTCAAAGATATAAAGTCCCAACCTTAAACGATGTTGGAGGAGTTGCTCAACATTGCACACAAGTTAATACACAAGATAGGACAAGCCGTATCACAACCTCCCCTACCCTTCAATAAAAATATGGGGCGAAAACTACGAATGGAATACTGACCTGTAGAATCATTTTGGAGTACAATGGGATGATCTGGAGTAATGCCGTTATTGTCCAATAAAGAAATAACACTCCAGATGAAATAACTCCTTTTCTTCTCGCCAGTTCTGTGCAAATTAAAATAAGAACCTGAAATTGAAAGATTACAGATTTACAAGAATTAAAATTAGTTGATTTATGTATCACTCTATGGAATAATCGAGTTTTGTTCTAGTATCTGAAGAGTTACTACATGTATAATGAAAATTATATTTCATTGTGCTGAACATGCCTTGCAAACACAAAAACTTTCACATGAGCACATATGCATACCCAAAGTTTTTACTCCCAACTTTTTGTTAAAAGCCATCAACATTACTGAATTTAATCCATGTTTCAAAACAGACCAGTCAATAAAGAACGTACAATTAGGAAAGTGTCCTTAAGTTCTATTTTATAAAATTTGTTTCAAGAGACAAATTTTATATTGAGTTGAGACGTTTTCAGGACGCGTGGCTAGAATAACTCCCTAAAACACTGGTTAATTAAAGTCTTAACCAAGGTCGGATTTAAATTTATAGATTGTAATCAATTACGTATATTATGCATATGCTTGGTGAAGGAAGGATTCTTCTTTTTCTATTCCTAATTTATGTATGTCAAATATCTGAATGGTCTTCGTGCACGTGTTTGATCTATTCACATAGGTGTAATCAGGAGTGTATGGGTAAGCAACTCGGCCCTGGACTTATCTGCCGGGACAGGCCCGGGGTTTTGCTCACACCAGTAAAACACCGGTAAAAACGGATTTTTTTTAACGGCTCACCGGCCCACCGATGCGGCGGTCTGCCGGGACAGGCCCGGGGTTTTGCTCACACCAGTAAAACACCGGTAAAAACGGATTTTTTTGCTGCGTCCCACCGGGATTTGTCCCTGTATGCCCAATGGACAGTACACCACTGGGTGTAATAATGAATCGGGCTTTATAGACTTATATGGTTAGCCCAGACCACCCTATGGTTTTATTTTATAATAAGAAAATGCAGTCAACAACATGTGCTTCTTTCCAGTGTTTCAAAGTATTAAGTTCCCCACCCTCATCCTATATCTGTACTTATGAGCTAAAATCCAAAAAAGCATTATTTGTTAACACTTGTATAATATACATGTTAATAGAACTTTTGAGCAAAACTTCCGTCCGTCGTGTACCAATGAGGCAGAATTTTAAATGTATGTCCCAATAATACAATTACTATTTCAGCTCATTTGTCTGAATTGTAACTCCAAGTCTGGGCGACTTACCAAAGTGATGCCCTCTATAATAGGTCCTACTAAAGCTGCCTGGACAAGACTGTTTTCTTCTGATGAAGTGTTGAGATTCAAGACTTCTGAGACAATTTCCACAATGCATACTATTAACTGAATTAGTGCAAGTATCTGAAATTATATGAAAGAAAAAAAAAATACATAATGTCTCAATACATACACAGATACACACATAAATACATACACACATACATATATACCACAGGCACCTGTAACAATTTGTATTGATATTTAAGATATATTTAAATAACGTCTCTGTATATGCTAGATACATATTGTAAATATCAATAAAATTGTTACAAGTGTCTGCGATACATACATAGATACGTAACGTTACATGCATTGATACGTAACATTACATGCATTGATACGTAACATTACATGCATTGATACGTACGTGCATACGTAGGTGCTCCTGATAGTTCGTAATTGTACAAATGCATCTAGTCACAAAGTTTAAAGTCTCTATACTAAATGATTTAGAGTTTTTCTGAATGCATGCACCGAACATCTCTGTCTGATGCACATACGAGCATTCTCACACTATGTATTCATTTTTCAGCATACAGTGCACGGAAAAGAATAAATTGTAAAATGTACTGAAGTAACTTTTTAAGATAAAAAGTCAGTGCCTTTCATTTTGTGTCCTCTAAAATATTTACTAATCCTTGATTAGTGGAGAGAATGTATCAGTTAAATTTTCGCTGTTTCGCAATTTTTCTTACTAAATCTGAATGAAAGTTTCCAGTGGGATTTTTTATTTATTTATTCACAACGTTATTTTTCCTTGCTTATAAGAGCTATATATGGAGATGAGGTATGGCGTATAGAACACAAGTTATCGAGCGCGCGGGAACGTGTGCTCTATTAGAGCATATTTGACCTTATACGTTTGACTTTTGATCCCCATAACGGAAGCCTTTGCACCTCTCTTGGGAACATTCCACGATGAATATTTGGTAAAACTGTGTTTATTAAATCTGACAATTCAATTTTTTTTTTTTTTTTTTTTTTTTTTTTTAGAGGGTGTGTACCTCAAATTGTCGAATACATTTTATACACTTCTCTTTTTTTTCGAATGTACAAAGAATAAACTTGTCTTCAAATATGCATTTAATTGTTGTCCATCATGAAGTCAATTATTAAAAACGTGTGCACATCTTTAATGATGGAGTCGCTCTAAATCTAGTATGTAAGCATACTATGTCCTTGCCGAGTCCTGATCTATCGACAGCTATAAATCAATCTCTGCTTATTGGCGATTAAAGTGGACCTCTGAAACCAATCATACCGCTAGTCGCGTTTGAATCACCTCTAAATGGTTGTTTGTCAGAATCAGGGAAAAGGAACTAGGACACTTGGGTATGATATAACAAAGACATATTAAAAATAAGATAACTTGGCCATTTCGATCAATTTTGAACCAAATCGTTATTATTTGTAAACTTTCACGACAAATATTTTGTTTTATAGAAATTGATAAGCCAAGTTATATGAGTCAAGTCAAAGAAGCCTATCGAGTAAAGGAGAGAGAAAGTGAATGTTAAAATCCATAAGCACTAATGCATGCTTAATGTGCAATGTTTACAACCATATAATCTATACATATACCTGTTTAGCGATATACTTCCATGTGAAACACTTTGTCGAGCTGTTTTCCTTAGAGGAGATGAGGTGGATGAAATAAAAAGGGGAGGCAATCCATAGCCAAGTACTGGGAATCCCAACCAGAACGGTGTTCTGGAAACACTCAGTGAACTGAGGCCAGGTGTTGTTTGGACCCCAGGTCAAGTTTGTGTTCTGGAAAGAATCCATCAAAATATATTTGATAAAATCAACAACAGACCCTTCTCAGTAAGGTCACTATCAGACGAGTTTAAGCCTCTACGGTCATAAAATTACCTATATGGAGTACAAGCTGGCAGCTGATCCTGTAAAAATCTCAATTTTCAATTTTCAACAAGTCATGCCGAGACAAAACCTACACACTGACAGAAAAATCCAGTGTTCAGCTCTTTTTATTGATATATGTTTTATGTTTCCTTGAAAGCCCAAAAATTTATTCAATCGTCATATTTCCTATATAATTTATAGTAAAGTCTATCAGTCTTACTGAAATGTTGTCACTGATGCCATAATTCTAAAATGGTGTACATATGTATTACAAGTTTTATGTCACATACGTCAGAAAAAAGAAAATCGGATTCCTAGTCCTTGAAATTGGATCTGTTTTCATCTAATATGCAAAATATGTACTAATACTGATTAAACTGTTCAGGTTACACATTCATGAGAGAGAGAGAGAGAGAGAGAGAGAGAGAGAGAGAGAGAGAGAGAGAGAGAGAGAGAGAGAGAGAGAAAGAGCAGTTTTCGTACGACAGTCATTATGTAAACTTTTAATACGGCGAAAGGTTTGTTTTTGAGACCGTCCTTATAAATAAAAAATAAATAAAAAACTTTTCACCAAAAAAAAGTTTAAAAAAAATATATATTCGTTAAGAACGATCGGGGGAAAAAGGCATTCTATAAATTGAATGATACATTATAGGATCGTTCAATGCAGATCAACAGTTTTCGAATCAGTACAACATTTACTGGAACTGAGTTTTCTTCATTAAGTGAAATAGATGGATCCCACCCACCCACCCCCATCCCCCCACCCCTGCGGCCTTTATTGGCCATAAAAAAAGGGAAGGCAATCTTGAACATCATGCTATTTTCAAAAATATTTATATCCTTCTCCACACCAAGCTATATACTCTAAAAAAATATTCGTTTGTAGGTCACAAAACAGATTAAGGAGTATCATACCTCTGGAGTATAATTGTCATCAACAAGGATATTAACTCAAGTATCATTTCAATCGAAAAGTGTCTTCAGCAAGAATAAAATACCTATACGAATCTTATAATCATCAACAGTTAAACAGTTACATGTATTAAATAAGAAAGAAAGAAAAGGAAATTAAGAACAGCTTACCCATAGAGGTTCATCACCACAAAATGTATCCATGCTTCATTAATGTACTGGTTTTGTTTCTAAATTTATCCCTACTGTCATTTATAACGCACTATCCCAGGTATTGCACAACTGTTTGAAAGCTACTGCCCGCTGTTAGGTCAACATTCACACAGTAACTTATCGCATCCAGAGATAGGATATTCAAGTTGTCTATGTGAAATTGAAATAACAACAGAAGTCTAAACTTGCCTTTGTAGTGTGACCTTAATGCATTAACTCAAGATATCCTTCCTGTATAAATACTTGAGGTAGACCATTTTGTTTCTGCATAAATTTGCACTAGCAATCCATACTGAATCTATGTATCTGCAAAACTGTGGGTTAATAATTTTTCTACCCATCATTTTACAAATTAGTACTTTTGGATCGGATGAAACATCTTTACCCCGCTCCGTCTCTGTCTGTCTGTCTCTCGTCAAACTCATTAATAGCGAAGTGGCAACACTCTCGACAAGCACCTTGGTGGTCCAGGTTTGAATCCTCGGTTCCAGTACGTGCGATGGTTAGTCGCTTTCCATGATTGGTGGTTTCCTTAATGTTCTGCGGTTTCCACCACTTTAAGGGCCACCTCGCGCCTCAACCTGTTCCAGCTTTCATAAAACATCTTAAATTTGAGTAAAGGCGTATCTCACACTTGACCGGATGATTATTTCTACAGTACTATCGAGCCATTGCAGTAAATCTACATTATGAAACATAATGGTTGTTTAGGGGCTTAAAAATATTGAGATACTGACCTTAAATTTTACTTTCATAAAATTTTACATTCAAGAGACAAAATTTGGTATAAGTTATTGGAATTAGTTGTATAATTGACATGAATAAAGTTAAATGTTTTGAGCATAACTTCATATTATACTCTTTCATAATGATCTGTAAATCGTTCTATTTTCAAGTCATTACATTTTTGCGAATTCATAAAATTCTGCGATTTTCATATTCCATCACTTGATATTGCTATTCACAATAATAAAATGTTCGTGAATTTATTTTTTTTCTCTAAATTTGCTAAAATTTTGTACAGGAGAAAATTTTATAATTTACAGTAACTTTAAGCCCATACCTGTAATGAGATTAAAACAAACTATATATAATGTTTTGTAAATGAAGTTGTTTTTTTAACATCATTTTCATGACGTACTCGAAAGTTTGAAAAGAGAAAGATGATTTATCTTTTTTAAAAATCTATTCTTGTTGTCTCTAGACTTTTGGAATAGCTTAAAATTATGCATCAATTTTTTCTGACCCGCACAACACCACGATTTTCTTTTCCCTAAAATCTGTTGGAATTATATCGGGGGATAGAGGTAAGAGAAACTCTGCTTGGGGAAAATTATGGGCTGGCACCACGATAATAGAAAGAACAAGAAAGGGAGAGAGGTTATAAAGAAATAAAAATGACACAACTCTGGAATTAAGACAATACGTTTTCCTTCTAATTACCTTACTGAATATAAATGGAAGCAAGGAAGCAAACAAAAAAAAACAAAAAAAACAAAAAAACAAAAAAACAAACACACAAAAAAACACCAAAAAAAAAAGAGAAAATTAACATGTTTAATATCCAAAGATTAGTCTCTATCTCCTTCAATGTAGCCGCTCCTTGGTGTTGCCGAATATTCTAGAAAATAAGTCCCTGTTGTAAACACCGAAGGTAAAGGAGAAGCTACACTTCATGAGAAAACGTCCTCAGTAGAGCCCTTTGCCTGAAAGCTCGCATAAGCTGACGTGTTTCATCTAATTTATCAAGCCCACCGGAGTGGGGGGCAATTGCCCAGGGGTTCGGTGATTTCTATGGGCCCGCCGTCAATTCGGTTATAAAAATTAAACTAATCTTTGCAGTAAATATTAAAATTTGTTCCTTGCAAAAGTCTAAGTTATGGTAGATTACTACAGGTTTTATATGCAAAATTGTACACAGGGTTTTATATAAAAAAAAATTAAACTAGTTTTGGGGCCCATAACTGCTGTGCCCATGGGCCCGGAATTTATGTCGGCGGGCCTGAATTGAACACCCTACTATGCATACGTTTCTATTGCTTTGGAAGAAAATAACATCAAGGAACTGCCTGTGCAGCAGTTAGGAACTATATGTGCATAAGCGACGTTCATCCGAAAGAATGTCGTCATCTGACCCAGGTAACTGATCCAGAAATAATATAACCAACCAGGTGTAGATTTCACTATAAAGACTTAAGTGTGAACTTGGACTTAGGACAAGAATCCAGTGATCTGATTGTCTGCAATTTAAGTGTCACCTAAAAATTTGACCGATCAAATGTGTTTATGTCTAGATTTAACTTAAAGACTTCTGTTGGTGAAACCGGGGCCAGGACTCAATTTCACCAATGTAAGTCTAAAGTTGAGTCTAGACTTAAGACTTTTTATTGGTCAATTTTAAGCCAGGCTTACAATTCAGCCAATCAGATCGCTGAATTATAGATTTAAATCTAAGCCTTGACTGTTGGTGAAATTAAGGCCAGATTAAATACACGTAGAAAAACAAAACAAACACATAAAGATGTTAATATTCCACAGCTTAAAAGCGATAAAGAAAAACAGAGATAGACAGACACAAGACAAAATCAGAATGTAGAGTCTTTCCTTTGTGAAACACCAAAATTAATATCCACAGATCCTGATTTAGAAAGTGAGACATTAAAGAGAGACTATTACACGAGAGGACGAAATGATTGAATCAAATTACAGTTACTGTGAACTATCCTATTCACGATAGAAACAGGAATTTTAAAGCAAGAACATACACTTATCCATGAATATTTCCCTGTATGTATGTATGTATGTATGTATGTATGTATGTATGTACGTACGTATGTATGTATGTATGTATGTATGTATGTATGTATGTATGTGTGTGTGTGTGTGTATGTATGTATGTATGTATGTATGTATGTATGTATGTATGTATGTATGTATGTATGTATGTATGTATGTATTTATTTATGTATGTATGTGTGAATTGGGAAATAAGTCACAAACAAATCCCCATGTATAGTAGTATATTTATTCAGGTATATGGCATCTATTATCCATGTAATGATAATAAATTGGCAGCAAGTCTGCAAACAATAGAAAAACATACAAATCCAAGGGGATACATGACAACGTGTGTGGCAAACAATGCATTACAAATAATTACATTATCATGGTTCACAATATTACTTTACAAACAACACTTCATTCAAGTCATTCACAATATTTGAAAAATACACTCGTGTTGCAAAGCATCAACATTATTGGTACATGTATTCCTGAACTTGGTATACAGAAAATACTATGAATATTTGAAAGGTAAAATAACTGTCAGCATTACTGAAATATTTAAACATTTAGCATTGTATGTTTGTATATAATCATGTATGTATGTATGTATGTATGTATGTATGTATGTATGTATGTATGTATGTATGTATGTATGTATTCAGGCAGGTAGCTAGGTAGGTAGGTAGGTGGGTAGATAGGTAGGTAGGTAGGTAGGTATAGGGTTTAGCGGCACGTCATTACAATACTAGCTTTATCGCAATGGTGAAAACTTAAATTCTAAAATTGTAAAAAGAGTTCAGGAAGATAAACCCTTCCAAATAAACATAAATACGTAGCACTACAGGATGAAAGGTAAAGATGTTAAAACTCTTTGAAAGGTATATAACATAACATATAATGAACGAGTACATTCTCCTTTAGCTCACAACACTGAAAATATAATAACATCAAAATAAAGCAGATTATTTGTGAATAACGTAATTGAGGTTCACTCGAAGGAATGTGCTGTATGTAACAGGAGTCAGCTCAGTTTCTGGTTAGGACAGACATCATTGCAAATCTGCAGACATCATCACGTATGCACAAGCCTGATAACAATTGATATTTGAAATAATAAATACTGCATCGACTTTTTTTTACAAAAATTCAAAATTATTAGGAATATAAAATATATTTCAAGTCCACAGGTATGAAGAAGATTTTCAAAAGTATTTCGACACTAATGTGAGCTGAATTTGGATCGCTCGCTTCATCAGCAATGCGCAAAATCCACAAGACTTTTAATATATTCTCAAATATTTATTTCCAAAAACTTTACTAAAAAAATAAGTCAGCGATATTTAATACACGAGATATAGAAAGAACAATTAGAAGTTCAAACTTGAAATGTAGATGAATTAAATAAATTAGGCAGTAAACTCTTTAAAAAAAAGTAGAAATAGATAATAGTAGTGGCTTTTTTAGGCAATTTAGACAGGTGAGCTGGGGACAAGCCAGCCGGCTCTTCCATACCTGTTGACTTTGCTATTTTTTACCTTACCGGTTACACGCGACCACATGCACAGTTGGGTTTACAAAAGTGTGATCACACACACCGGTGAAGTTTTCAGTTAGACCCTGATTATTGCTTGCCGCTATACTTAAAAAAGTCGTGGGGAAATTCAAAGACGAGTGCGCGGGTAAACATATCATCGAATACGTGGGACTGCGCCCTTAAATGTACTCGATCATGGTCGGATCCAAAAACAAAAAACAGGCCAAAGGAGTTGCCAAGGTTATTGTACGAAAGGATCTTACACACGATATGTATGTGGAATGTCTTCGCGAGCGACGCGAATACACACATACCGCTAACATGATCAGGAGTAAACAGCATCACATGGCCGTATACCAATGCACCAAGCCGAGTTTGTCATCGCTGGACACCAAGCGATGGATATTTCCCGACGGAATTACAACTTACGCGTACAGGCATCAAAATAGATCTTGGTGGCAGTTCCGTATTTTGCGGGAACCACCAACAATTCCTCTCGCGCAAATACTTCGCCCGGTGACGGCGCCAAATGATAACGTGTTGGTTGCCTTGGAAAATCAAACCTATCAGCGATTGTAAATACATCGACGGACCATACCGAGTCAGTAGCACGACGTTGTCCATCTTCAAACTCCCCAGCCGCATACAGATACCGAACAAAATTGTTTCCGAGTGATTCCAATGGCGGTGGTTGTGAAATCATTTTAAAGGTAACAACAGTCTTTCGCCGAATCGCACTTGCGGGTTTTAATCCAATCGGGCGTGTAATTTCATTATTCAGCGCTGTAACGACTGAACAAAGCCGTGTTACCCACTCGTGAGATCGAGCACTTTGAGACCGAGATTTCATTAACAATTCCTGCACGTATTGATGCCCGAATAATCGCTCCGCAATTGTACAGTTAAATCGTTCCACAATAGCCTGGTCAATGTACATTGACATGTCCAACACTGACCAGCACACGGTGCCGAGTCAACAACGGATCCGATAAATTTTTTACCCGGATTCACTTGTAGCAACCGGTGCCAAGTTGACGGCCCGCGTGTGTAAATACGTTCGAATGCATCGTTCGACAGCAGCCGAATCCTTAGACGTCAGCGGCTCCGCTTCCTTGTATCTGCCAGCGATATCTAAAACGGATAACGCGTATTTGTATACTCGTCCGTGTACTCGATCATGTGGGAGAAACAGCAGATCAGCCTGGTGAACTTCGTTAGGTGTTTGGAAATCTTTCTTGGCGCGGGTAGGTAAATCTGCCACAGAGCTTGTTTCGCTAACCATTCTCGACCTGTCCCGTGAATGACGCTGCAGCGCTCGGTAACCTTTTAAAAACGGCTTCACCGCGCCAATACCCGCGAGGGCTGTAGTATATTTTGGCCAAAGTTCGCTCAGAAACAATGTGTGTTTATATCAATGTGCTTTACCTTCAATGCGTGGACTTTTGTCCACGGGAGGCAGATCCGAGTGAACTTTATTCACCACCCAAAACAATCTTGACCTTCATGCCTCCTTTGATGATCCATCTAACGATTCTTTCTCCGAGAGTAGGACTGATCGCATTGAAGTCATGAAAGAGATCTAGGTCTGCACGTTGACGCGCACGGATATCGTTTGATACTTTCTAAGTACAAGGTCCATAGTAATTGTATCAAGGGATGTGCTTTTCACCAGAATATTTACCCCAATGTGTCCCATGTAACTTCGCTAACGCAGCAGCAACATCACCGCCGCCAAGTTTTTTAAAAACCGTGTTTGCGTTTACCGGTGGACCTAGAAGGTCTGGAACTGGAGGTTCTCACAAACGTGAATTTCTTTGCTCTACATTGAACACAAGTTCACGCGATCGCGGATTTACCATTACGTGTTTGAACCCGCGTTGGATTCGCAGTGCGCGTTTTTGTGCGGCATCGCACACAATATCAAGGCATAATTGTGTTATACAACAGTTTAAATTTAAATGGCATGACAAAAAAGGAAACAGGAAGATGCTTTTGGAAAATTCAATGATTTGAAAAGCTCTGCGTCGAGAAAAATCATCAAAGATTTTTCCGTCATTGACTTTCCACGCCGGCGGCACCGAAACCACTCAAGCACAGTTCCGTGTTTCCACACTCAGTTCGTGCGTTGATCATTGGTCCAGCTGGATCAGGGAAAATACATCTGTTGTTGAATATGATTTTACGATGATTGAAGTGAGATCGGTTGTACGTGATTGCGCCGTCGGCGGATGACCAACCGTGTTATAACGTACTCAGGGATTTTGCGAGCGCGCTTGCGTCATCGTTGTTAGGTGGCCGCGCCACCACGTCCACTGTTGATTTATTTTCCACCATCGACGAAGCGCCTACTATTGATGATTTTGATCCAAGCGTAAATAATCTTGTCGTGTACGATGGTTGAAAACCAAATCAATCCCACGCGAATAATTTCCCGAGATCGGCCAAAAAACACAGATCTGATCTATTTGACTCAACGATATGCACACGTGCCTAAAGTAATCCGAGACAACTGTAATATGTTAATGATATTTCGTGGTATTGACGCGCAAGGTCTCTCAAACAGTCATTGGACCTGGTGTGCAGCCGATCACTCGTGGGATGAGTTTGGAAATATGTTTGCGGAAGTCACCCAGGAGCCGTATAGTTTTCTCACTATTGGCTTGACTAATGGGCCGCGCAAGTATCGCGCTGGACTAAACAAATCATATAATAATAACGGAAAAGACCGCCAGTGATGTCATAGCTGAGTATGGTGAGCGACGCGACAAAGCAGTACAGGATCGACTAAATCTTCTTCACAGTTACAAAGATGTCCGTGAACGTATCAAAGATATGTTTGCATCGCGACAGGCCGACCGGGAAGACCTCACAGCGGGCTTTGAACAAACATTTGCACCGTTGATCAAATCTACGCGTGAAACCGCGGAACAAGTGAAGAATGTCGCGGAAACCACCACAGCGATGATTCATCCGATTGCCAGGACAGCCCAAGCCATTGAACAGTTACCAGCACAGATTTCGCGCCCAGAGGTGGCTGTGGCCCCTGTGATCCAAGAAGAGGCGGCCGAGGCAACGGCACCACCCAAGCACAAGTTGTGGACACCACAGACCAATATATTTAACGAGCCTGGCCTCAAAACGATTGAGGAGGATGTCCTAGATTTTCCCAAGCGTTTTCCTTCCAACTGGAGAGAATATGTAGCAGGATCATATTATAAATCATTTAGTAATGATAAAGCATCTGACAATTGGGTTAAGTGGATATATCGGGAGAAGTTTAAAAAGCATTCGGCAATAGGCCCAGAGTGGAAGGAATTTCTCAAAAATGTCAAAGATTATAGAAGTCGACTCCCAAGACAGCGTTTGGAAGAACAGCAACCGTAAGAAGAATACGCTAGTGAAGGTATTGATGATTGCACGACCACAGACCATGAACTCATGGACAGGTTGGAAACGCTCGTTGGATCAGTTCGCGTGGTCAACAACGCACCTGAAGTCGTTAATGAGGCCGCATTGATTTGTCAGCGGTTGCTCACTAATAACATTATGGACCGGTGGACGTTTCGCGCGTTGATGCATGAACTTATTAAATACATCGATGATTTATACCACACCGATGATAAATTCTGAAACACTTTCGGTTTTACGTGAAATCAATCCTGAGTTGCATCAACGAAACCAGAATTGTATGTGACGTTTCCTACACCAATCACTGTGGGACAATCTCGCACACTCGAGATCGCACTTGCATCGTTGCGAGTTTATCGTAGTTGGCCAAATATTCGATCAGAGCCATTTGGGGTTTTTTTCCGCGAATAACTCGTTTGTGTTTTCCTCAGACGATGGCGTCACCTGGAACGTTGTTGGATCAATAAATAATGAGATCCGACGAAGTATCGCATTGGTGAGCGGTAAAGACCCTAAAATTTTCATACGCGACCATGAGGCCACAATCAGCTCTGCCATCTCAATTAAATCTCGTGAGTACGCGGTTGATATCGCGCGGTCGTCGTTGAGAACAGTTCTCGGTTGGAATGAAGACATTAATTAGATTTCCACAAACGAACGAATTTTGCGTTCAGGACCCGACGGTACCAGTTACCATTTCGCGCCAGACATTGTCAGGATCACCACCACGGCTCAGGTTAATTTGACCTGTGACGCCATCAGTGGCAGTTATGAAGTCACAGCCTCAACAACGCGAGCGACGCAGGGTTATGTATTGTTTGGGTTCGTCCCGACTGATGCTCCGGGTGATCTGATATCGACTACTCCAACACCCGTGTATCTTCCATGCAACAATCCCCGGTTAGCACATATTCGTTTTACCCTTGTGGATCAGGACGGGCACATGCTGGATCTGCGAGATGAGACCTTAACAATACAACTGTACATTAGAGATCGACCTGATATTTAATAAAACGACAATTGTACGTGGACGTGTAAGACCGGTGCGTGTTGTTAACGCGAAAAAAACCCGTTTGCGCGGCATATTACGGAACTGACCTTGGCGATGTTGTCCGGGGCTTGTTCAAAGGCGCAGAGTGTTAGCGGCATTGTCTTCGCGCGCTGAACCAATTGCTAAACAAGTTGCAATGCGAGTCGTTGATAGTATCAAAACGTTGCTGGGGATCGGTTAAAAAATCTGGGGTCGCGGGCATTTCAATCGCTTTGAGATCGACTACGACAATTAGTGACTCGATCACCACCAAAATCGGTTACATTACCATCGAGAGAAAAAATGTCAGCCCCGGTAGGTAAAATCATTAATGAAGCCGCTCAACAACGCATAGCAGATTCGACAATTACAAATATGGTAATAGGGAGCGGATTACGGTTGTCTCGCAAAAGGTATTAGACAAAACCGTAAATGTATAAATGATGACTCAACTGAAAGATGTATCCAATCCCGCGTTTGACATGGACGTACCTGTGTTGCGAGATAAAAGCAAGCAGGATTACCAATATTACGCGTACGATGCTAGGGTGCCAAACCAGGACGGATCAATAGAACTTCTGGTTCAGGACACATCTCGGCATTTTCTTCCGTGAGAAGCATTTTTGGAAGTCCAAGGTAAGCTTGTACGCGACAACAATGCTGCATACAGGGTTGATGACAAAGTCAGATTTATTAACAACGGTATCATCGCGTTGTTCAACAGCGCACGTTATCTCATCCACGAAACAAAAATCGAAGCTTGTTTGGACAAAGTTGACATTGCTACGACAATTCTCGGACTCGCTAGATACAGCGATGATTATGCAAGATCCGCTGGCCCGTCTATGATGTTTATCAAAGACATAGACATACATGCAGATCATCTACCGCATATCCAACATCAACTTACGCAGGCTGCTGTTGTGGACCCGCAACCTAATGGTATGCCTGCCAAATGTGGTGTTGGCAGCTCCGCAATAAAAGTTCCAAACCCGAATTTAAAACTTGGCTTTGCGCGACGAAAACAGCTTAACGATAGCGTGGAATTTTCCCGCACGATTCCACTCTCACATATATTTGGATTCTGCAGAGACGTTCGTAAGGTTACTTTCAAGGCCAAACACACAGCCACGTTAACTCGTAAGAACCAAGCTAAAGATACAGTTTGGCATGGTGCTGGTGTCGTCAATAGTAAAGTTGAGTTATCTAAACTTACTTTTTGGATGCCTTCAATAAGTCCCTCAGTAGCTATAGACGAACGTTTGACAGCATTTATCGGGTCTGGCGGAAAATCTACGCTTTCATTCCTCGCGATGACTACAGACTCAACGCAAAGCACGGTTCGAGGAGAATTCTCAAGGCAAATAAGTACCCAACAAGTTATTAGCACACCACGGCACGTTTATATCATTTCAATTCATGGAAAAAATAAACACCCAGACGGTAAGTTCGATGATATTTTCATCACTGGCAGTGACTGAGGTCTCGCCGAGGTTAAATGGTCATCAGGAACCCACACAAAACATTTTGCACGACTTTCAACATAATCAAGTAGCACGTGTGTATCATCAGCTGTTAAAATACATGGACCGAGACCAAAACATTGACACAGGGTTGAAAATTTTATCAACAAGACTTTACTACAGAGTACCCGATTCATTACTTTTCTCTCGAGCATCTAGACCTGGTTAAGCATTCCGTGGTAGATATGTACTTCAAAGCACGTGTAGGACAAGCCGGTAACGCTGAGTATAGATGTATTGCCATGATTCTCTCCGACAAGACTATATTGTTGCAGGGCTTGAGTGGACGAATGAGAATCATTGACGCACCTGTGAAAAATTCATAGAATCAGTAATTAAACCTGTTACATTGTAAATAATAATGTCCTACCACGAAGTTAAGGTTGGCCTTAACGAAGACCTGCTTGCGAAAATCAAAAGCGCAATACAAAACTAGTGTGGGGTCACATTGAAACTTTCTCCTCAAAGGTTAACAGGAATTATCCCCGTGTAGTTGACCCAAACGCAACTTAATCAGCTTCATACGGCCAAACGAAAGAACACCTCGGTGACATTAAATTTATCAAAATCAGAGGTGGCACAAATGCAAAAGACAGGTGGAATATTTCCATTCCTCGCGGCGATTCCAGCGTTGTTATCGGCTGCGGCTCCTGCGGTTGCAAAAGCAGCTGCGTTAGGGGCTGTCAAAACTACATCCTGAATGGGTCTGAAAAAGGCAGTTGGTGGAAAAATCTATGTAAAAAAGGAAAAGGTCTTCGATTATCCAGGCGTGGAAACCAAAGGCTCCCGAGCGGAAGTGGCCTTCGGTTGTGGCCTCGCCGTTGACGGCCGCAGTGCGTCTACTAACCAATTTTGATTTACTACGATGACAAAGTCAGTCAAGCATTTCAGAGGTGTCTTTATGCGGGATGAACTCGCATCGATGGTTCCCCGCACGAGGAAAACCGAAATTATTAACCTGAATTTTACAACTGGACCCGGAACTCACTGTGTCGCATACACGATAACACCTCGACATCTTTTGTACTTTGACACGTACGGGCTTGCACCACCGTGAGAAGTTGTGGATTATTTAATCCGAGGCGGACAAAGTCGTCTACCACTGTTTTATTCAACTCTGCCGTTACAAACTCGGCTGGACGGGCCAATATGCGGTCATCTTGTTGTTGAAGCGTTGCGTGCACTCGCGGGAAGCAAAGCTTTGTCAACACCGACCCCACAAGCGCTTGTTGATTTTAACATTATAGTACACTCAAAAGTATACAAGATGCCTATTAACATTTACGGAAGTTCAACCGCGCAACGACGAGGCGCCGATGTGAACTTGACCAGGTTTGCCACCAAAGCGGAGTTGACTGAGTTTACCCGCCGGGTTGTTGTTGGTGTTGACCCGGGCGAGCTTGTGATTTTCGAAGATCAAACTGGAAAACTTAAAACGTCCAACATGGACTTCAACAACATTGTGCTGAGGCTGCGAGGCGCTGTAGTGAAATACTTTGTCGAAATGAGTGAAATTGGGGGAATCAGAGACTCTAACTTGACGAGGGTCTCTATCAAAGAGTATGTTGATGAAACTGCTGATACAACAAAACAATACGTGCATGAACAGATCGCATACATGCCCGCACCACCATGCGTAATAGTTTCATGGAGCGGAATTACAGGAATATTAACCGGCGAAGTAAAGGAAGAAACTGATGTCACAACCTTATCAAATGGTCGACTTGTTTTCGGGCTTTTGGAAAAAGGTTTTGATAAACCTAAACGTCACAGCTTAAACGTCCGCGTGTCCGGATCATACCTGTTTATCATAACCGGAAATAGAGGTGAACGTTGGAGTAGCATGGGAATGTTAATAAATGATCAGCAGTATCCTGGTCTTAGGTCTTCACTACTAATATCACATATCAACAAACCGGGCACTGTTAACGAATTTAAACATATGCAATATCAACATAATTAGTCGCCGAAGATAAAATTCAGTTGAAGGACTCAACATTTATCATGACGGGTACTTAACCGTCTTTGGCGTATGTGATTAAGATTATATTTATCCTTATACATATAAGTAATGGATTCTGACCGAGGTGATAAGGTTGCAGAATTTACCGACGGGGTGTTGGATCGGTTGACCAGTGATGCTAACATTGATAGCAATTTCGCCCCACTTGCCAACGAATATCTGCTTCAAAATGGTGTTACCAGACCATCGTATACACTCAAATATAGTTTACGCGAGGGTAAAATAAAACCTGCCTAATGTACCAAAACCAACTCGAGGCCAGCTTGGAGTCATAGCATTATCACGCGAAAATGCTCAGCCTTTGACTGCAACACCAGCGAAAACATCCAGGGATTGTTTCTGCAACGATGAAGTAATAGTTACCGCTGAATCTACCCCGATTAAATTTCCCTCTGAGTATGCTAAACCAACGTTGACTCAACTGAGAAGAGAAAGATCTCGACTGTTATTTAACAAGGACGCACTTGTCTGTGTAACAGTTCTCTGGCGAAAACGAGAACCATTTCAGGCACAAAGCACAGGCATAATCTGTGCGTTTCTATCTGAACGTGTCATCCAAGCTCAGGGGTAACAGGCTGATTTGGACCATGGCTAATTCGGCTCAGGCTTATTAGGCCCAAATTACGGGCTGATTCGGCCCAGATTATGGGCTGATTCGGACCATGTGAAATATTATTAAGTTTCGTCTCGGATTTAAATGTGACATATACATTTGTTTAAAATAGTATATTTCTCATTATTTCCCTGGTACTTTGAGAAGTTCAAATCTGCATTTAAGGAAACAAAACACTGATTTTACGCGAGATAATTGCGTTGTTATATATCAAGAAATGAAATAATGTAAGACAGTTTATCTTGCATCGGCAATTTAATAGTGAAATATTTTCAAAGCAGCCCGTTCACCTTTGTGCAAAATTGAAATACATGTAGTTTACTTTATTTTATTGAGAAATAATAAAATTACTAACACTGAAAAAAATCGTGAAAACAGGCTCATGCAGTAATATTTTGTCGTCTATATATATTGGTCTGAGTATGTTATATTCATCTATTATATTTATATCGAACTTATCTTTATCCTGTATATTTTACTATACACTATTAGTGCTAAAAAATACATATGTACTAAAAAGTTAAACTGGGGTCCTGTCAAATGTATGATTTAATTCAATTCAATATCATACATCAATATTATATGTCTATATTCTGCTAATCTTGTGGACCTCGTAATAATGAATGTAAAGAAAATGATAACGTAACGAAAATGGTGATGTTATCTTTGTTGAAAGATGAAATATATTTTACAGATCTTTGTTTAAAGCATAGTATGTTATTTGTTTTCTGTGAATTTATAATGAATCATTTAATTTTATGCAAATTATTGAAAGTGTATACCGTACAAGAGCAAAGATAAAAAAGATGTATATTATTATTTAAATTAGTTTAATTGCAAACAATAATAATGACAGCATCTGACCATCAATGTGCAAAACCTGTTTGATTAATGCCGCTATAATTAAACATCATATTATCACCGTTTGTTTAATACTTTGTTTGATCAGTGTGTCCTTAATTAATTTAATTGCAAACACTAATTATGGGATCATCTGAGCATGAACTGGCAAAACCCGTTTGATCAAAGCCGCTATAATTAAGCACCTCTGATGTCATTTGCCAATTTACTTAATGTAATACCATTAGAACACAAAATATAATGCTGACTTGAAATAACTTTGTGATCTTTGGTTACAAGGAGGCGTTATTATATTATATATGTATTAATATAATAAAATATATTTTCAGAAATCAATATTGAATGGATTTAATATGTGCTTTAAATTAAATATTTCCAAATGTTTCAAAGTTTAAAATGAAAATAAGTTGGATTATTGGTTCGAGATTTTACTCAAAAGATAAAAATTCAACGATAACAGTAAAATGTGTTATACTGTTGTGTTACTCATCAATAATTCTTTACACAAATTTTGTTGGGGTAAATGCAATGCGAAGAAAGCATGATTTGCATGAGAAATCAATAAAAAAAACCATGGGTAAATTTATATGCATTACTGTTTGAGTGTTGAAAGTCGGACATACTGGCCTGATTTATGAAAAGTTTCAAAATGTTTATGATATATTAATTAAAATAATAACATTATATTTTCTTTATTGTAAACATTGAAAAGTTATTTAGGTATTAAAAAATTTAAATGCGATAGCTCATATCTATTTTGTTCTGATTTTGGCTAGAAATTTGCTAAAAAATATCTTATGTAAATTTAAGAGCTGAAAATCAACCTTTTACATTATCTTACTATGTTTGCGAAAACAGTAATAACTACTAAAATAAATCAGGTATGTGTGTTCCATTGTTTTACTTATAATATTTCACATGGTCCGAATCAGCCTGGCATCTGAGCCGAATCAGCCCGTATTTTTGGGCCGAATCAGCCATGGTCCGAATCAGCCAGCATTCACCTCAGGGAGGTACCAGACAACAGGAATGCACAAAATAAATATTCCTCCAAAAGATATTTTATATGATTGCATGACGGTTGTACCAGTGAAGAAAAACAATTGGTTGGAAGTGCGTGTGCATCTTGCACCTGAACAAGGCTATCCTGTCGAGCAATTAGTCTTCACAATGACAATATTAAAAGAAGAATTATAATAGACCCTCACGATTGCCGACGTGAAAAGATAATCAAATCGGAACTGCAACTGCGAAATGAAATTGTTAAGAGAACCGCGTTGCTCGTGAAATACAAACGTGTGTGTGTGGTCGTTGATGCTATTTGTGGACTTGCCGCTGCAGCAACTGTTGGTCTTGGTGTTGCTGGAATCACAGCCATGACAACTATTATAGGTGCGCAAACTGGAATTATCGTTGGGGCCATATCGATAGTAACCGGTGTCGGAGTTGGTTCCAGTAAAATAATTTCACAACGTCTGCATTCGCGAATACGTGTTTATAACATGGGCCGTCTGGCTTGTCCCCAGCTCTGCGGTCTAAAATGCATAAAATGCCACTACTATAATTTTGCAGAAATGTACACTGAGTCGACTATTATCTCCACTCTTGATGTTTTGATATGTCAAGAAAAAGAATGCGTTTGTAATGAGAACTGGTATTTACAAAATCTAACATTCTTCAAGAAAGTGGAGAGAAGTCGAATTGATTTCACAACAGCGCAAAGATTATTGCATTACAAAATATGGAGAGTGAATAACACCTGCGCTCCATCAATTTATCACCTGTGAAAAATTACAAGCTGACTGACTGTTCATGTAAAATGTTTCAAATCCTGACAGTAAACAAGTGTTTCAATTCAAACAAAAATTAATTTAGTTATCACATAACATATTAACATTTCTTAAGTTAAAAACACAATTCATAAAATAGATATAAATATTCATATTGTAATATTTGCAAAAAAACTAAATCAAAGGAGGCAAAAAGTATGAAACCTGATCTAGATTGTCAAAGGGTAATAAATATAAATTTATACTATGAATTTATACCGTGAAGAGTTCAATTCATGTATGTATGTATGTATGTATGTATGTATGTATGTATGTATGTATGTATGTATGTATGTATGTATGTATGTGTTTGTATGCATGCATGCATGCATGTATGTATGTATGTATGTATGTATTTATGTATGTATGTATGTATGTATGTATGTATGTATGTCTGGTCCTTTGAACTCGAAGGACGAAAAACAACAACAACAACATGTATGTACTCTCACTTGGATGGGAGGGTAGGATTAAAGGGAGAACTTGTAAAAGCTTGAAGATGTTCTGCCTGGTACTTTGATACAGTTTACTACTTAAACATTTGAAAATAATTTTAAAAAATCTCACAGATGATCTGCCGCGATCAGGTGCTATTTATATCAGAATAATTAAAGCAACATATTAACATAAAGGAACTTAACTGAACTATTATTTGAACTTCTAACTACAGCTGCTACTCCTATCCTCAATACATACATTGGAAGATTACTGTCTGATATTAGGATCTTATTGCTGGTGTAGTTAGTGTGTATGTTGTCAGCAATCTAAACTTCCTCAGCCTATTCCACAGTTTCATTGGGTGTTATTCACCTTGAATGCAGTGGTTTTGTGATGGGAATTTCCCTGTATTGGTGTGCATCAGAGATGCACAACCATATTTTGGTTTGGTTGGGCTAAGCCTACTTGCACTTATTTTGCCTAATATGCACTCCTGAGCTCCAGCATCCAGAACCGTTGTTTGTGAATCCAGCATCACAGAGCCTCGTTTTCGGTGAACAACTATATCAAAGCTGTTACTTGTGTACGGGATCATCCATGAACCTTTCATAAAGCTACACATATTTTATTAGCAGACGAGAACAAAAATGATGCTATACCACAATAGTTTTCTCAATTTTATTAAACTATAAAAATCCAATATATAATATTCTTCAATTTCTTTTTTCGACGCAAACAAAAACAGCATCAGCACGACATATTCCATCTTAAGACATGTACGTCCTAACTTTCTGCTTGATTTTTCTATAGCAGTAAGTGCATATATGTAAATCTGATGAGCATGATTCACAGACCACGTGGTGAGTGCAGGGGAGGAACAAGATATTTCGTTGTTTAGTTTTGCACTCTGTGCATTGTAACAATTTCTTCAAATGTTTGTTCTCGGACATCATTTCTTCAGCAGCTGCCAATAGAAGAAGATAAGTTAACATTATGATTTCTAATTTCATAACTTTGTCTTTGTCATTTTAACGATATTGTCCACTTAAAGAATGACTTTAAGGGCATTACAACTAAAATGTTATACAATTTTCATCTCCAGAATTTTGATTTAACAAAATAAAATTCTGGGTTTTTGTGTTTTCCCGTAATTGTTAACAATAACATGATTTCCCTCCCCGTCATTATACTGCTGTTTTCTTACAGTTCGGGGGAAAATACTATTCATCATATCAATCAAAGTGTGCGTTAGCATGTTCTTCAATTAAAAAATGGCTAGCAGATATATATACCAGAAAGACCTATAAACAAATAAGCATCTCACAAAGCAAAACCAGGAGACAGATTGATATTATAACTATTATGGCTTCAGTTGTTGCTTAGGAATACGTGTACTTTACACACACACACACACACTTATGATTACTCAAAAATAGTTTTGACCCTATACAGTGACGCTTTCTTTCACAACTTGTCATTCAGATAAGACCTTTATTGGCACGAGAGTCTAAACCAAACCCTGATAACTGTTGATAATGTAAGTTATGTTTACAGTTTTTCGCCTTTCACTCAACATCCAAGTGCATAGCCAGCGGAAGAAAAAACAATCTGGTACAGCTTAAACAAAGCGCAACTGGGCCAAATGAAGAGAATTAAAGGCTCCAAAAAAAAATAAATATACCCAATAGGACAGTAATAAGACATTGCACCGATTTTCACAGCTTAAGTTGTTACTGCTTACTGTACAATGAAATAGAAATACGGCTATATACGAAGGGTATTTAAAAAGTTCTGAATACCAGTGCACTGTGCAACAAAGCTCTTTATTAGTGAACAGTATGTCAGTACATCCCCTTAAAGTACTTTACATACACCTCAACACACTATCTCAGTCTGATTATTCAATTAGTATATGCCACTTCCAACAGCATAGCGGCTTTCATATCGTGTGCCTCTCAACGAATCTTTGAAAACGGGATTCAGCCAAAAATCACTTGGAGATAAATCATGGCTGTATAGAGCATGTGGCAAAGTTTGGATGCTGTGCTTCTTTAGGAAGTCTGTCGCGATGGCAGATTTATGCGCCGGTGTGCTGTCATGGAGTATATGGATACCTCAGGTACCAGTGCGTGGACGGGTGTTTCAGTAGTGTTCCACAACCTTTGGCAATACTCTAGAGGCATAAAAATGTCCAGTGACACTAGCTGAGTCAGACACAGGTACCTGGATAACCAGGCCTTTTAAATAAAAAATTAATGTGTATAAAACTCTATTGACAGTACGACTACATGTCGCGATTTGTGGTTTCTGCTTGTTTTCTCTGATTTAAACTTTATGATTTTCTCTTGATATAGGTTCAAAAAAGTAAATCCATGTTTAATCGCACGTGACAGTCTCATTCAAACGTCTTTGATCACTCTTTTCATATTTGGCGGGGTAGCTGTTTTGGTAGTTTCAACCCGAGTCTGTTCTTAATCTAGCACAAAACTTTTAAAGCTTCCAATGATTCTTCAATATATTAAAAACAGCTGACAAATTAATGCCCGTGATGAAAGAAATAGTTTCCACTGAGTATCAAGCATCTTCATTAATTGCCCACTTCACAGCAGCCACTTCATGCTAACCAATCGCAGACAAAGGTCTGCCAGAACGTGAGTCATCTTCAATTGATTTGCGACTGTCTTTAAAACTATGAAACCTCCTCAAAATTGTAGGATATGACAGAGAATTACTTATAAAAACTCTATCCAAGTCGGCCTTGATATTAGTGGGAGAATACCCTAAGAACACCCGGATTTTACAGTATGATCTTTGCTCAGTAGCAGAATTGTTCTCCTTCTGTGACATTTGTAGGTCACTGTCAATTACCTATGTTATGTCACATGCATATATTGGCAGGTTTGTGGAAAGCTGCACGTGCAGCACAGATCATTTTAAAGAATGTTATTTTGTCTATTGATCAGCGTTAAATTTATTGACAGGTTAAAAAAAAAGTTATAACAAAATATTCATCAGTTTTCAAATACCCCTTATTATATGTCACAAGTATGTGATTGTTGTAAGGCAGGCCTCTTTGCTTGTGTTACCTGTACCCCACCTAAGGCATGTCTATGCCCATGCAGGAAATAAATACCGACGACGACGAAAAACTTGCATGATTAATTCTGAGTACTTGAGACATACAAAAATTCATTTATCTTAGATTTTCTTTTGCATTCTCACAACTTCTGTTCTACTGCTGCTGCACTTACCCGGGATGTTCCCAACAGATGGTGGACAGTCGGCAGCCAGCTTGGAATCTATTAGTTCTCCAAGCGTTTCCTTTCTCAGTATGATATCAGCAATTTCCTGACCTGTAAAATCTTGTTTGCCTGCAATATAGTAAAGATAACTCTTGGTAGAGTGATGATTCTTTAAGAAAGCTCTCTCTGAATTACATGTTTAGAGCTTTAGAAGTATTTAGTAGCCATTCACAGTATCATTAATTACTCTGAGACTTCAACCATATTCGTGCAGCTACATATAACGTTTTCAGTGAGAGAATAGATCTGAAACTTTAAATAAAAATGAAATATTAAAGAAAGAGGCTGTTTGTTTCAATGTATATATATATATATATATATATATATATATATATATATATATATATATATATATATATATATATATATATATATTATATATATATATATATATATATATAGGTCTGTGTGTGTGTGTGTGTGTTACACTTTTAAAACTTCCAAATACTTTTCATAGCCCTTAATTACAGGCAAAGAGGTCTGCATGATATTTTCTATTTAAGTCATGAAAGTTTTCAAATATCCTCAAGATCTTACTCAAAAAAGGACAATGACCGCAAAAGGAAAATTGATAAGAAAGTGAAAAAAATATGTACAATATATTTACAAATTATTTGCTTTGATTCAGTGAGATATTTGAGTTGATTCAAATTCTTATTTATGCTATGTTTTATTTAGACCTTGCTAACATCAATTTCATACGTCGCAGCTTCTGAGAAAAGGTTATCTTCCTTAAACAACTACATCTCATATCCATACTTTACCAACAGTCATTTTTACTTATATTGTGACCTCTTTAAACAGTCATCCACACATACAACCAACATTTTTTTATTCTTAACTTGGCCCGAAACAGCCATTGCATTGTACATCAAGCATCGATATTTCATTAATTTAAAAAAAAAAAATGAGTTTTGCAAGTGAATTACATCATTCTTAACTGCAAATTGTGCTTTTCCCCGGGGTGGCAAAGTGCTCTAAAGCGCTCGCCTTTACAGATCACTCACATCTCACCTCTGTCCGCTTGGGTTCGGGTCTCAGTTCGGCCAACGTGGGTATGTAAGAAAGCTTTTTACCAGTAGCTACCCGTGGGGTGGTGGTTCTTCCTGGGTTCTTCCTTCACCAAATATACTGCCTACCATGTACAGCCTATCATATGCTGAAAAATGGCATTTAACCCACAAAACACAAACACAAATTGTGCTTTACCTTTCTTTAAAATGTCATTGATTGCCACTGCGACATGTCTCTTTGAATATCCCATTTCAAGGACAAACTGAGCAGCTTCGTTTTCCAGGACACTTGGCTCTGTGATTTCGTTTGAGGCTGAAACAAAGAATGAAAATAAAGGCGTCAAATCTTTACTTAAGGGGGGGGGGGGGGCATATTTTGATAAAACCGGGATTAAGTATCTTGACATGTGGGTCACGGTTGTTTGGTTTGCTTGTTTCTAGATATTTACTAAGTTTGGCTCTAGAGGTCAGGGAGGTGAAACGATTGAAAAATGTTGAACAATGCAAAGTCTGGGGACATACAGCTTCCCCTTTCATTATATACACACAATCTGTACAAATCATATAAATACCCATGAAAGTCAACTACTCTCTTTAACCATGTCAGTCTGTGCATCTTGTCTCTGTCATAATATAACTGACTCAATATTTATATGTATGTAGGAAGGAGTTAGGTTGGAAGGTAGTTAGCTAAGTAAGAAGGTAAAATATTTCCCATTTTTTCCTTCATTATGTCTCTACCTTACCTGAGTCAGCATTTGTGTTACTGTTTTCTACCCCTCCCCAAGTTGCACCTCTATGCACAGTGTAGTCCTCCTGTAAAAAGATGTTATACAGAAAAATTATCAACCAAGTTTTAAACGTCAACTGGAGAAAACAGTGAATAATAAAACTCGCTTGGAACCCTGAGGTTCGGATTCAGTCTAAGGTATGATCATGTATATTGGTTAATGGTTGCCCTTCTATGGTCAGGTTTTTTTTTAAAGTTTATTATATTTTATTTATTATCCATTTATTATTTTTTTAAAATCATTATTATTAATTTATTTATTTTGCTAGGAGGGGAGAGCAAGTAAAAACTTTAAATCAAGTGTACATGTAGAATCCTAGATCAAGACCATACCTGAATTGTGTCAGCTGAGTCAGCATAATTGCAAAAGTATGAAGTCCCCAGGCTCCAGCGAATGATTCATTAATAATGTTCAGAATAAAGAAGTATATGTAGCTACCTGTGCTTGCCAAATTCCTGCATCCCAATGTAAAACAGAAAAATTGCAATGGGGACGAGTTTCACATCGTCTGATACCCATGTAGGTGGTTACAGCACTGCCACCGTTCCTGCCATTTTGTATTCACAAAATTGCAACATATAGCAGTGGAGAAAATGTATCAACAGATTTATCAATTTTGTAACTGCTCTTGATATCACTTATAAAAAAAAAAAGAATCGATCGTGACTATTGCATCTTGCAGAGGAGAAAGTAATGAAATTTATTAAACCGGGAAGACACAAACCAAAAACACAAATGAGCAAAGGAAGCGTTGATGGACATTGATTCATGCAAGACACAACTATATCAGAAAGCAAAGAATTGTTAATCAACAGACTTGAAGAAAATAAATCTCGGACAATCCAAGACGGTGCGCCAGGCAGATGAGTTATAGGAAAAAAGAATTTGAAATTGAAAAGACGAAACTGGCATAAATAGCTGGTGAAACTAGTGGGGAAAAACAATGACTAGAAAACATATTCCAATGAGTCATGTCTTTAGGTGCATACTGTAAACACTCTAAATGACAACCATGAACACGAGTCAATGTAAATACAATTCAAATAACAATTCTTGTTGATAATGGTTCAAGTATTAACGTCATGGGTTTGCCTATGTATGAAAATTTTAAGGCAGAACTTTAACTGACAAAGTCCAAAACAAAAGTGTTTGTTATGGATCTAAAAAATATATTAATTAAAATCGTATACAGGAAGATTCCAAGGAAAAGGAAAATTTAAGGACCACCATGTTAAGTTAGACATAGGAAAGAGTGTGAAACCCGTGGCTCAGCCCAATAGAAAAATATCCTTATCAAATCAAAGGGATCTATGATCACAGCAAACGTGTATGTGCTTCCTCCATACCTCCTTCAATATATACCAGGAACTTCGCACCATGGGTATTATTTATTCTGTGCATACATTACATGTGGGCAAGTGTCCTGGTCAGCTATTGTAAATACAGCACCAAATCTTAAAACTGAAACAAAACATAAGCAGAGGTAGTTTTCCTAAATAATGTTACCAATCTTTCATCAGTGATGCAAAGAAAGAGGGAAAAAAATTATAAAAGAACTGCAGTATTTCCAATATTTTATGTATGAAGAGACTTCAAATACATAAAACACAATGGAAAGAAATAATGTCTATAATAAGAAACAAGAGATAAACACCTGACACGCAATTGAAGAAATATAAACTTATTATGGCAAACATATTGAAAAAACAAATTTAAAATTCAATGCTTGCAAAACCACTCATTAATATGTCTTTGACCAGAAACTGCAATGATCCAAGACAAATTGATGATTTACATCGTCATCTGATTCTTCTGTCATCCTCCGCACAAGGTTGATAAATTCTTCACCCTTTACATGGCGAACATATGCGCATTGTGGAAACCATCGTGCATGCTCAACCCAAGGATCGTCATCAGGATCCCAATTCTTCAAACCACCATCACAAGCAAAGCACCGAACTATGTCCTGGAGTCCTGCAGAAGGGTGAACATAAGATAATAAAAATGAATATTTTTTTAAGTAAACATGCACTAGATAAAGAAAGTACATCTTCAAACACAAGGAATGATATTTGTCAAATCATGGACACAAAACACAGACTAAAAGCTTTTAATCTTGAATTCTACTTAGGTTGTCTAGGTATGTGTAGCGTTTAACTGCTGGAAAACAGTAATAACATTTATATACCGTCAAGTTTGTGCTGTGGGCTATTGAAATTGAATTTTTATTTTTGATGTTTTGGTACCAAATTTAAGTATTTATGCAACAAATGTCGTGAGAATTTTGAACAGTGCTAGTTCAACAAAATAATAACAAGTTACTTGCAGCATAGAACACTAAGTTCAGCTTGTTTTATCCATTTTTGCCATGACTAGTATATAATAACAACCCCTGAGCCTGAGTTGGATCCAAACTCAAATTTATTGGATCAAAAGTATAATGTCAAACACCAGAACAATTCACACTGAATCTCCATTATCAACCTTTGCATCCTGTCAGAGATAAGTGACTCATTGCCACTGCTTACTGATAAACAGAGCAGCTCTTAGTCTGTGATTTTAACCTACCGGATATAAAGTGGGGTACATTGACCATTGGATCGAATAATACAGACATAAATTCAATGAAATAATCATTGAAATTGTCAGTGGTAACTACCTTCAACAGATAGCACGGAAAGCAAGAAGGGGAATAACCTACTTGATATTGTTCTCACTACCAACAATGATATGATATATATGTATATATACACACCAATTATCTTGATACTTTGGTGGTGATTTTTGTGAAAGAGTATTCCTATATATGCATGCTCTGATATTTGTTTTGTAGAAATGTCATTAATTTCCATACATATTGGCATGTTATCTTCAAGAGATATATGTAAACAATATTTCCTTTTCTTTTGTATGTTCTTTTTCTTTTCTTAGCTTCTTCATCTTACAGTGATGCAAAATATTTGCCTAGAACTGCATACAATTTTTGTCTCATAATAAAATGGTTGAAATATTGTCCCAATATATTTGTATTACACGTATGTGTCATTTATCTTTATGTAAATAAAACCTTTATAAAAATATAAGCCCTTGTGATTGTAATGACAAATTTGAAAGTGTGAGAAAGGAGGGAATCCAGACAACACAATTGCTCTTTGACAGAGGAAAAAGGTCCATGTATTATGTTTTCATGGTCTCATTAACATTTGAGAAACGTAAAACTTGAAATTTTGTGCAAAGGTGAATGAAAATATTTTGAAATAATGACTTTCATTTACGGATAGCACTGCCAATGTGCTCTATCACTTCAAATGGAACAGAAACTGTCCTTTTGTTTGCTTTTTTCCTCTAGTTATTTAAATTTTACATACATAAAAAGGTCATTTTAAATTGCTAACAAATGAAACGAGCAGAATGTTACGATATGGATCAACATTGCTTCTGCAATAAAATAGTTTTCAACATCTTCTAAAGAATCGATGTACAAATTTTTGTAGTTTTAGGATATGAAAGTAGGGTGGGTGGGTGTAAGATGACATGCCTCTTGTATAAATGTTTGTCTTCTCTAACATTAAAGCTATTACTATGTATTTCAAATGTATAAAGCTGTATACATTATCTATTTTTTTCTGTCTATATGTGTTTGCTTAACACATCTGTAATGAGCATTTCATAAAATAATCAACAAGAAAGTTTTCCTCCAGTAATGATGTTTCTGTCTTCTGGACTCTTGTCTACATGAGAATTGCAATGTTATAGATATGTTCACCGCAGTTGCTTCCGTTACAACACAGCTAGAATAATGACTTTACAAATAAGTAACTCTTCTGACATTTGAGTGTGTAATCCTATTGTCTTCTGAACATTTCTATTGGCATTTATTAATTTGTAGCAAAAGATATATAATTCAGAGAATTTCAGGATACGATGAATACGATAGTCTTTTTCCCACTTATGTGTCTTGAAGACTGGTAAATCTACAAAGCTCCAATAATCTAGAAACGTGGCATGAAGAAGATCTGAAGGATAGTCAATCCCATTTAATATAAATATTCTTAAAATAATATACGGGAAAGAGCTTTTACAAAAGTAAATTGCTGAAATTCTTAAAACTGAAAAAGAAAATTTCACAGACATTTGAGGCTTGATATTTTAGAGATTAAGAGGTTAAATTCAAATAAATTGCTAGTGATTTTAGAACAGGAAGTTCTTATAAATTGACTTCTTGTGTGTGTTTTTTATATTTGGAGACGGAAGTTTACTATGAAATACATAATTCAAATATTGAAATATACACACCTTTTTGACAGCTTGCTTGTCATATTATTAATATTATACATTATATATATATATATATTATTAATTTGATACATTAGAGTAAAAATAAACAACAGCAATATGATACAATATGCCAAAAAAATAGTTGGCTTGAGTGACCAATCTGCAGCATTAACTACTGTGAAAAACAGGGAAAATTGCAACATGAACATGTACGGAAGGTCTATTATTTTAATATATATGCTGTTCACCGACTGACACCGACTGATATCTACTGATATCAAGGCCTCAGAATTTTTCAAGTCCAATTCATCATCTGGATCTGTAAAGGAAAGCTAATGACTTCAAGAACAATTTGAACTTGATAATACAAAACATGTCTCATAGAAACAGCTTAGTTGTAGGTGGAACCTGACTTGGGTCAAAACAGACCTCAAGTGTTTATGTAGATGAATAAAAATGGATGGGCCAAAGCCAATGGACATAACAGGAACAGCAAACTTTAGCACCAGACTCTCAGGACTGAGAAAGAAGCTAAAACTCATCTAGCCAAATCCCATAGCAACAATGACTCATCTAGCAAAATCCCATAGCAACAATGACTACAATATCCTTACTACAAATGTAATGGAAAACCGTAAGAAATTATACTGTGAGATAAACATGAAGAAAAAGACAGTAGTTCTATTCCTCCACTGAAGTTTCAACACAAAGTTTTATGCACCAGTACTCTACTGAAATTACTAATGCACAAAATGATCAGTATATTTTAATTTTCAACAGAAAACTGAATGAAATTATACCTTCAAAAGTACCCTGTCCCAATCAGACAATGCCCAGAACACAGTAGTTGCTTACTGATTGGACTCTGCTAAAGTGAATGGTCCTGACTGAATACCTACGTGCATATTGAAACTTTGTACAACAGAACTGGCTACTAGTGTTTATAAATGTGACTTGCAAAAACAAAACAAGATTACCAAAATGTAATAAATCCAAAGAAGTGCAGCCCACTTCATTAGTAGAAAACCATATATAAGATATGCAAGTATCACACAAATGTTGGAAACTTTAATGTGACTTTCTCAACAAACTAGAGAAAAGAAAAGACACTCAGTCAACTCTCATATGACATTTCTTCGACAGATAGCTGTAATGTTTCACCCTATGTGCAAAAACCAAGAAGATCAGTTAGATCACATCCCGACCTCTTCATACAAATCCGTTGTAATACAGATGCCAACCACTACAGCTACTTTCCCAGGACTCTCTGTGAATGGAGTAAATGCTCTCATTATATGCTTCAACAAGTAGTCATGAAGAGAAACTGTAGTCTGTTGTCCATTAAGAGGTAGATTGCCTACTCCTTGTATGAATTTTAGCTCTTTTTAACGTCGCTTATCTCACATGGACATGATATCCAAGAGCTCAGTAGAAGAAAAAGAACAATTGTTTTCTAAGCCAAACTTTAATGACCCCAGAATAGGAACACATCTAATCCGTGTCAGACATCAGTATACTTGATACTTTTGTAGTAAAGCAAAATACATTTGAATTCTGAAACTTCCATTATCAGTGGATTGATTTCAATATATATTCTGAACTGCCCCATGAATTGCTTCCTTCCATTACTTATTTTATGGGAGGGTTTAGAATAGTATAAAGAATGGTTGCAGTTCTTTGAGGTTGTTAAATGTTTTGAGGTCTAACCAGTTAGATTTCATACATACCTGTATAATAGAATCCAGCATCTGCTACTTGGGCTGGCGTTTGTACAACGTCTGAAGGCCAGCGCGAAAAGGTGTACAGGCGGTCTGTGAGATCAACATTCTCTGGAGACTGGACACGTCCAAGAACATGAAGCAAGTCATCATTTCTGGTCAGTTGTCGAGCAACATCCTGGTGTCTGACAAATTCTGTATTAAGAACAAAAAATTATATTTTTTTTGTGTTGATCATTGTATGTGCCAGTAAATATTATATGTATTAAAGAAAAAACCTAATCATACCCTGTATATCCTGGAAAAGTGATACTACTAATACCAGCAATGGCTAAAACATCTTGATAACTTCTTTTAATCATATTTCGTTATATTTTTACACATCAAGCTGACCAGTGAGATGAATTCATGCAGTTTTACAAGATTCTATTCTTCTTTAATTAGCCACACCTACCCACTCATCTAACTATCTATTTGTCTATCCCAATACCTCAAAGGAAAGACTTTGTATGAGGATTATATTAGTTTGTTAATGTTTTTGCTATACATCAATGTCATTATAAAGGCATTTGAACAATATATATCTATATATATATATATCAGTGACTTATCGTACTTCATTTTTGCTTTGTGCAATGATAGTCATTAGCAAAATAAATGTATCACAAAATAAACTTACAAACTTAGTGGGTTTTACACATCACATTGATAATGAAATAATAAATTTGGCAGTTATATATATATATATATATATATATATATATATATATATATATATATATATATATATATATATATATATATATAGTGCATAATCTCAGTGATCAGTATAATTATATACCAGTAACACTTGTCTCACTCTGTTCGTGGTGGTGTTGCTGATGCTGGGCAGAAGTGCTGGCCCCTGATAGTCCTGGACAGGATGGTCTACTCTGCTGTATACCAGATGGTGTGGGCAACCTATAGTCAGTGGCAGAAGCTGTTGCATTGTTGGAACTGTTGCGAGTTCGTTCAAAACTGCTTCCAGTGATGCAGATTTCATGTTTCGAAGCCTCCTGCGAGACATCCACTTCTAATCTAATGTTTGATGTGCCATCATGGCTGACAAATTGGCCTGAGATCATTGTATATGTAGAGTCTTCATACTCCATGGGAGTATGAGCATTTCCAGAATAAGAATTTGGAGTATCATATAAATAACGTTCATCTTGAATGGAAAGAGACTGTAAACCAAGTCTAATATCGTTTTGGTCCGTGATTTGATTAGGTCGTTCTACCATATCTCTTATAGATTCTTGCAAGGACATTACCGTAGTAGGATTGTCATCATTATACCGAGGATAAGGAGGATTGGTATTGTGAGCACCATGTAAGGGATAAACGCTGCAGACCTGATAAACATTATACACTGGATCTGTCTGACCCACAGAGGCATTCTTTGAAATTGCCTGACTGTCCACATCATAACGAGGTGTGACTACCTTCAATTTCTTAGCAGACATGATTTGACTTCTGATAGAGTCTGTGCCCTTCCACAGTTTGTCACAAGTCATAACACAGTTTGAACAAGGTAATGATTCATAACGTCTAATATAATGATGGAGTTTTGCAGAAAAGCTATAATTTTGTTCATCAACGTTTTTATTTTTAGTTTTAGGTTTAAATGAAGAATCTTCGGAATTATATTCCATGAATGAAATGCGAAAGTTTATTTCATCTAAGTAAATGCAAAGCATTTTTATCACGTTTTGTATCATAGAGTGGCTGCAAAGGAAAAAATTATTCTCCTGACACAAAAGTATAAAGGAAATATCTGATTCCTTCGAGGAAGACATTTTTGAAGCTGAATGCCAAATGTGGCCACTTGAAACACGATGAAAACAGTTTTTTATTCTATCCATGAATTTCACCTGTCTGAGTATCACCATACAAAGGCTATCTTCGTTATCCCATTTAAAACAGATGAATTGTCCTCCAAAGTGAATCCTCAATTTGCAACCCAGCTCTTGGGCGCTGAACTCACGTTTGTCCAAGAGATATCTACAATTTGTGATGTGGATTGAATGTGCCATTTGAAAGGTCAGAATGTTTCTTCAAACTATGAAGACTTAAATACCTGAAACAAAAAGATGTATACTTTGTCTTGCAGTTTACAGTTTTTATTTCATTCAGCTAACTAATTCTTCCCTTGTTCATACACTCCTGTACACAGTATGAAGTTGTGGCTAAATTTAAATGTTCAGGCATACATTTCTGTAGCATGGTGTAAATGCAAAAAGGTGACATTTTCACAGGTAAGGTAATAACAAATCGGAAGACACATGTGGGTTCTTCCAAAAGGTAAAATATGTTTGTACATTAAACATGGACTGGCGCAGAAACAGAGTAGGCAGCTAGACATATATGTACGCCTAGTGACCAGACAGCAGTTCAAAGTTGCATGTGAATACATCGCTCAGATTTAATAGTTTTCTATGAAGTGCATGAACAACTCGCAACGCAAATGTGTAGTCGTGAACGAGTTAGATTGTCTACTAAAGTTTTGCTTGCAACTGTAGCCTTCTGTTGATTAACACTTGGCCTAGCTCATGTTAATAAACAGTGTGCCACATGTGTAGGATTATACAGATAACTGTTATGGTCAATGCACCTACTCCCCGAATACAAAAATATGGAGTTGTATTATATTAAAGCAATATCAGTGGACCCCTTATTCTTGAAGCTTTTGAACATGAAACTCAGCTCAAAAATTCAAAATTGGTTCTGATAATTGGAGTTCCTCTCCTTTTCTAAATGTAGCCCTCCAAATTAAGAAAGTCCTGAAGATTATATAACCTTTATTTCCATTACAGTTACAGATCCTCACACATTTTACTTTGAAGCTGAGAATGATTTTGTATTTATTTATTTTTATGATGAATATCTTTCAAGAACACCAGAAGAATATGGAACCAGTTTGAATCGACTGAGGTTCTGTTCAAGGCTTACATTGATCTGCGCATTTTCTCTGAATAAACAATTGTCATTAATATCAAGTCAGTGAGTTGAGGCCAATCTGAATGTTAAATTCATACAAAATTTTGACTTGATATGAGTGATTCAGAGTAGCAGAGAGTTTACTTTTACATAACAATCTGTTAAAAAAAAACTTGTCCATCTTTAAAAAATAGGAAAGCGTGCCTCTAGATTTATAGGTGTTTCATGTAACAATATCAGAAACTTATTACAAAATACTATCTAATTTATTCTACTTTGGAAACATTTTGGAAGCTAATGGAAAGTTCATCAACTTTACACCAACAGCATTCCACATCAACGATTAGTCTCTATTTCAATCCATTCTTCTGTGTGTCTGTATATTTATTTTCTACACTGATGTTACATATTGACTGGCTACTATATTTGAACTTTCAAAAAATAGGACACATATATATATATATATATATATATATATATATATATATATATATATATATATATATATATATATATATATATATATATATATATATGTGTGTGTGTGTGTGTGTGTGTGTGTGTGTGTGTGTGTGTGTGTGTGTGTGTTTATATATAAGAGACAAAGAGATGTCCGGAAAAAGGACGTATGGTAGCCCTAATCAGGTTGTAAACAAATTTTTTAACTGACAAAAGATCCTGGAATAATTATATGGATACAAAATAACTGCTCATTATTTTACAAATGTGTGTGTGTATGTGTGTGGACAAAAAAAACTGATCACACAGCTTCTATAACCTAATGCATCCACATGTATTTGCCTAGCCTGTTATAAACATGAAAATAGGTTTAACAAAAACGAAAATAGGTTACTCACGAGTCTGGACAGTGATGAATCTGCCAATCACTTTCAATCAGTCCATGAATGCATTAAAATCTTAGTCATTTTTATGCCTAAAACTACTTCCTAGCTTAACTTTGAATATTGACCTTCCATTCAGAATACATATGTCCATTTTGGTAAAATATGTTGACAATGCTAGGAATGTTCAATACCTTAAATACCATTGGTTGAATTACTTGTTTGATGATGACGTATTACTATGCCCATGCAGGAGAACCCCTTGTTCTATATATAGCAACGTACCAGGAACCCAAAGATTGTATTCATACGCTGAAAGAAGCGTTGAAAAGGATACTAAGTAATAAATTATAAGCAAAATGACAAAAATAATGAATAAAATTTGTAGACATAGCAATTATAGAGTTTAATGACGTCTTTTTTCTGAGTTTATCGTGGTATAAACTGTCAGTTGCCGAATCATACAGCTTAAATAACGCCCATCGGGCGTTATTTGCTGTTTGATTTGGCACCGGACATTTATACCACGATAAACTCAGAAAAAAACATTAAACTCTTATATATATATATATATATATATATATATATATATATATATATATATATATATATATATATATATATATATATATATATATATATATATATGGGGGGGTGTACACCAATTATCTTGATACTTTGGTGAAGATTTTTGAGAATGATTATGCCTATATATGCATACTGCATGCACTCATATTTGTTTTGTAGAATTGTAAATATTGTCAATATTATAATATATAAATTGATCTGTCATCTTTAATATATATATATATATATATATATATATATATATATATATATATATATATATATATATATATATATATATAATATTTCCTTTCCTATTCAAACCTCTCTTTTCTAAGCCTCTTTCCGTTCATCTTAAAGTGACGAAAAAATAACTGTCTTGAACTGTGTACATATTTTTGTCTTATGGTTGAAATATTGTCCCAATATGTATGTATTACATGTATGTATCATCTATCTATATGTCAAGAAAACCCGAACATCTATCTTTATGTCAAGAAAACCCGAAGGAAAAAAAATAATAAAAAAGTTACCTCTCTTTGTTAGAAATCTGTACCTAACAGTTGATGAAGATGATTAACTTCTTTTTTTCCTGTACATAGTTACTCTTTCTTTCGTTTCATGTTATGGACCTTTATTCTCCCCCCACCCACTTATTATCATTATTTTAGTTCCTTTATTTTCAGACTGACTTTATTTAGTATCTTCGACAGTAAACTTACTCATATGATGAACATATAAAACGAAAATGTATAATTTCACGAAATTGTAAAATTTTAAAACTTGTAGTTTTCTGCTGTCTTTTTTAAATCACGATACCCCATTATAAAAGAGATCAAACTACAGCAAGGGTCAGTGTGAACTCGGCTGACGTCAAGGAAAGTTAATCCTTACCAGGATCTCATTCTTGGGTCTGAGATAGGTTTGACGCAATAATTGACAGGTGAAGCTTCATATCCAATTGATTACCTATCAAATCTAACTGGTTTTCTTACCTCGTTTGACATAGGTAGATAACGAAGTTCCACGTACCTGACGAATCAAAGCTCCTTCGTAACATATGGTACCTACCCTTTCCACTGTACCGGTGTATTTTTTATTTTTTTTTTTCAAATCGGCTTTTGAAATATCCTTTTCAGAGAGATCGACATCGCGGTCATCCAAATCTCTACAGTTTGCACCAGACGGAGGACTTATTTTTTCATGCACCTCACACTAACTACTGATTAACTTTGGTTCAGGAAAAACGATAAATTGCATTAATAGGCTAAATTTAAAATACCAGTGAGACATTGAAATAAACCGGAATTTCCTCTCATAATTTTCCGAATTTAAGTATTGACTGGTAAATGATCTAAAGATAGGAGGAAAGGAGGAAACCGATAGTTTGAACTCCACAATCTTGGAACTTATCCTATAGACTAGAAAAAGGAAAGTGAAAGACGAGGACGAATATTGGCAGGTCAAATAGTATTAATGAATATGATACAGTGTAATGATTTGATCCATGATAACAAGTCTCAATCATGTAAACGCCTCAATTTATATCCAGTGGTTTTGGCGAAATTATGCTTTCATAATCAGTTTTAGCTTTTGGTGGTTTCCCACATTGGGAAAACTCCGCTGTCATATGACATCCTAGATAGACCTTGCAGCGAATAAAGTACACTCAAAGCAAATCATAATCACGATCCATGAGTAGGATGGAAAAGCTTGTACGAATCGAAAGAGAAAGACGATTCTAAGCGGCAAATAACCATGTTATGCATGAATAAATACTTAAAATAACTTTTGAAGGCTTATTTATTCAATGAATTACGTATACACTGGTTATTTTGGTTCTATTGTTTCGGTTCCTTTGCAGGTGCTGCCATGTTTTATTTGTCAGTTGGGTTTTACTTCTGTTTTTTTTTCAGACCCTACGTGTGGAAAACTTCTTTGACGGAGGTCATGTGAGATTTGGAGTTAAGTCTGCAAATAAGATAAATTAAGGAATGACTAACAAGTCCCACGTCTGAAATACATATTTTTTAAACAAACATGACAAGATCACGTACGCACAATTTAACTCGTGACCTTGTCTTTTTATTTTGTCTGTGCAAGTGAAAATATATTTACACGTCTTCTAAGAGTAGTAGAAACAATTTTCATATGCGTAAAACATAAAAATGACAGCTATATTACTAATCTTTTACATTCATCGAATAATGGGTACCATATAATAATCGTACTTTATATTATTAGACAAAAATGGAAATACTTAAAGTATGTCATGTAAAAAGGGTAGGAAACACTAATATATTTGAAATTTTTGAAATGTTACGAGTGTACAAAGTACAGCACAAATGTATTCTTATTGATGACGGTGGCTTTCACCTTTGATTTTTCCGTATTCTAAATTCTGGTAACCCATGGGTAGCCCGTGCCCTCTGTTTAACTGGAATTCTGCCGATGGGTGTTATCAAGTGCAATATTGATTAATGACTTCATCATACGCTGTGTCCATTCTCTGGCCGAATATATATATAGATCACAGAGAGAGAGAGAGAGAGAGAGAGAGAGAGAGAGAGAGAGAGAGAGAGAGAGAGAGAGAGAGAGAGAGAGAGAGAGTACATTTTCCAAATTGATTAACTTCGCGAATAAAATTAAATGATGGACATTGAAAATTGCTTGTATTTATCACGCCATCATGAACAACGAAAAAAAAAAAAAATGAGAAAGAAGAATAAAATTGCGAAAAGACAAAATTGAACCATCCCCCACCCCCATAAAAAAAAAAATCTTTTTAACCATTGCTCCAAAGATGAAATTATTACAGTAGCCAATATTCACTATTATTTCATTATTTTGCAGGTACGAAATCCGCAAAAATAACTCGTCCAAACACAATATAAATATGTTCCAGAAAATAAAGCAAACTTATATTTCCATGTAAATGTATATTGAACTGTTAAAACGTATTGCATTTTCAAGGCAGTTTTCCCCCAGCAGGTGAATAATGGTAGTTTTCCATCACCAGCGCAATTAAAAAGAAATCAGTTTTACATTTCAAACTGTTCACAAATATTCCTTAGATCAGTAACTATAGATAGTGTTCTCAATTATCGCCCTCCTTTCATAATGGTCCCAACCGTGTGACAAAATGAGGTAGATTAGTTCTGTTAAAATAGCATCACAGCAGGATGACAGTTAAATGTGTCGAAATTGAGTGTCAGCATTTATCTTGATAAATGATGCAATATTAAAAAGAAAGAAAGAAAGAAAGAAAGAAAGAAAGAAAGAAAGAAAGAAAGAAAGAAACCGTGGTAGGGAAAGGGACGCATAAGTAAAACATGTTGCACAGGATAAAAAAGAGAGCTGGTCAATTTCAATCAGCGAGAAAGCCCAATCTGATTCAAATCGAGATCTACTCATAATGTCGGAGATCTCTGTTTTAATCAGATTGAGACGTGGTCATACAATACATCAATTAGACAATATTATCTCGTGTGACATCAGATATATCGTAGAGTAGGGAGCTGAAAGGGAAAAGAAAACGCACGCTAAAGCGGCCTCGATTTCTCTTCTGAAACCCTTTCGTCGCTCCACTCTACGATATTTCTTGTATTCCACTTTAGCTAACTAATACTTAGACAACTTGTAAAACGACGAGTGTAACCAAATGAACAAACAACATAACAAATCACACCAGATGTCATATCAGTTTGAACATTGATAGCAAGCAATCAATACATGGAAGCAAAACAAAAGCTTTACATTTGCAATGCAGCTTGGAAATTACCTGTTTTCTTCGGCGGGACCCGCTATAAACGATTAAGTTGCTCTCGAACTATGTGCCATGCACATATATATATATATATATATATATATATATATATATATATATATACACACACACACACATGTGATAGGGTTATTCTGAGTCAGTGATATAGTTAGGTATCTATTTTTAGATTTGGATTTCCAGAATTGGGTATAGGTCAAGGAGGCCTTATTGTTCACTTATGTTATTCCCCGTGGTATCAGTAACTCGACGAGAATATTCTTCTTATTCCTTTATTCACTATTACACATCTATTCATCTATCAGTGAACGAATACACTTCTGCCTTTTACATCCAACCCGATCTTAACCCCTCCAATATTCCAACTCCACTGCCCCCAGTCTTTGTGATCCTGACTTCTCATCTTAGATCATGCCCTCATTAGCTTCATAATTAGCTTGGGTTTGGGGCACCGTGACCACCATTAGATTCATAATTATCTTGGGTCTGGGTCACCTTGACAAGTAGGCGTGTAAATTATGCCAAATTGTATTATGCCCCAAAACGCGCGTGTTTTGAAACAGGCGCGCTGTATTGAAGCGAAAACTGAATCATGTGGTAATAAAAGGTAAAAGTCGTAGAGCAAATGAAACAATAGGGAAGTTGAGCGACATACTGCATTCAATTGAATAAACACCTGTCAGCCTAAGCCTAATTTATAGGTCGGAGGAGAGCTTGATTTTCGAATCGTTTCGATCAAACGGCATCGTTTTGGTTATTGCATACAGTGTATACGTTTAGAAATTTTGGTAAACGTTTCAGCCTTTTTGCCGTGTTAGTGCTGTCAGGTCTACTTAAATCGACCCGATCGTCGTGTGTGTGTGTGTGTGTGTGTGTGTGTGAGATTATGTGATTTTATAAATGACACACATAACATTGAGGATGAGCAACTGTTATTCACTAGTATGTTACGTGCTGTGAAGGCTATAAGACAAGTTAATCATATCAAAGGAGACGTCCTGTCCTTTATCAGTATGTCGACCGGTTTGTAAAATACGATTACAAATCGGAGGCCTACTCACACGAACTAAAACAAGCAAACGAAACATCGCATTCATAATATATTTTTTTATATTCGTCGCGTATTCTTGCACGTATCTATCTCTATTTTTTTTAATTAGTTACGGACATTTACAAGATTTCGATTGAGAAAAGTGGATCTTACTTACATTTGGTATCAGTTATATATCAAGAAGAATTGATCAACCGTTTAAGAAGAAGAATTGTATTTCATACATATCTGATTTGAATAGTATTCATCTTAATATAGTGTGCAAATAATTTAGTAAATGCAATATATATATATATATATATATATATATATATATAGAGAGAGAGAGAGAGAGAGAGAGAGAGAGAGAGAGAGAGAGAGAGAGAGAGAGAGAGATGCAATCTGAGGAATATAGCCTCGAATAAAAACGTGTACATCTCAAGTATTATCACAAGCGATATGTTCCGGTACGATGCTGGCGGTAAGGAAAAGCAATTATATCAGTTCGTCTCAGACCACGGGCATGGAACTTACGTGGCGACGCCCTATGTCAATTAAATTTCTGCCTATATCTTGTATATCTGATCAGACACAAATTTGCATATTCCTATAATAGCTAAGAATTTAACGAAGACTGATCTATTGATAACAGGTTAAAATGCCAGATGTTTTTTTTTCCTTTAATTTGGCATTGTGAATTCCAGGCTTTTCAATGTATGTAGTATATAACAAACTGAAACTAAAGCTTATTTTGCCCTTTTCAAACAAGGGTTGAAGCTCCGCTACGAAAAAAAAAGTAAGAGTTTAGATACGATACACCAGGAAGATATTAAAATGAAGGAAACTAAGCTTTGCCATGTAATGTACAATTTGTTGTGTTTACATGTATAGATTATAGTGTTTGTACTGTTGGATATTTGTGGGAGAGACCGAAGTAACAATAAAGCGAGCTTGCGAGCTCCATGTACTTCGGGCGCGACCATAGTATCCAACCAAGACTGGATTAAGGTGGTCGGAAGCCCTGTAGCAATTTCAACCCTCCCTCTCCCTAGCCCCTGACCATTTCACAACGTAGCGAGCCCCCCCCCCCCCCCTTTTCAGGGCGGGGTCCTTCGAGCAAATGCTCCATTTGCTCCCTCTTTAATCCTGCCTTGTATCCATACAGTACAAAGACTATAATTTATTTATTATTTACCCATATCTGGTTACAAATAAATTGTATTTAAATTGCTTTAAAAGAAGTACAGAGAACTCAAATATGTTTGAAGAGAAATCTTGTTTTAAGTAATTTTGTGACTGAAAGACGGATAAATACATAGTATGATGTGACGTAACTTTACTTACTCTTGCGTCACGATAGACCTGATGTGACGTCATGCTATGTAGAAACAAGCATATTGGGTCCTACAAATCGGAACATTCTCGTCTCTTTCTGATGCGCGTTGAATAACTTCGACTTTCTGACAGAGACTCGGAGGTGATCGAGGTGATTGTTCCCAAATTGGTAAAATCTTCCCGGAAGAACATACAGCTAGATGTGCGAAAGATAGATCCTCGTAAAAAGATCGATCTTGAAAATAACACTCGATGGTGGTTGAATTATCCATGAAATACCTGAACTTGAAAGTGTTAATGTTATGCCTGTAATTAAAAGTAATAATTCAGTTTCCATCATCTTAAACTATTGTTTACGTTGCTATTATTGATTACACTTCATCGAGTGTAGTGACGTCAATTAAACAATGTGACATAATAACAACCACGGGCTTGAAGGGAGTTCATAATGGCCACTATTTACATGCGAGGTCTTTCTCTAACAGGTGATTTAAAAGGCCGAGGACGTTCCAAATGATGTACTAAGTATGTTTAACAGCACCCACTAAGTGACTGACAACGTCCAATAAGTTGCAAATGTACTGAATCATCCAATGCAATTTTTTGCATATGAAATCATGAACTGAGTATATAATAATGTTGGATATTGTGGGGAGAGAGGAGCAGCGGAAGAAGAATATTAAATATATCTAAATATGGAAATACAGATTAGAATAACATACATAAGGGCAGATATATTTCCTAAATGGGAGAAGAAAGTAGTTCCAAAAGTGATATCGTCACTGTGTCCATAAAAGTGGTATTGCCACTGTGTCCATAAAAGTGGTATTGCCCCTTTGGTGATATAATTTTTCTCCCACTGATATATTTCAGTATCTCGATATGAAATATATAATAAATAGTATGACGTGACGATATTTTACGTACTATAGCTTTATGATTGATCTGCGTATTAGCTGATCTGCAACCAAATTATTCGGGCCTACGTGTGCAGCACCAATAGGTACTTAACGACGCCTAATAAGTGGAAAATGTGCAGGATCATCCCAAGACATGCATTTGAATGGGAAGTCACGCGTTTGATATATAAAAATAAATGTTGATGCTATTGGCGGATCCAAGACTCGTTTTGGTGTGGGTGGTGTTGTGGGATGGAAGAAATGAAACAGGTGGACTGGTAAATCATATTATATATTAACATTGCTGATATTATTTGTAGATTTTCACCATCGTCAATAGATAAAGAAATGTAGCTGATTCTGCGTGGAGTGTATTTTTTCTCTGCTTTTGCAGTTTTGTTTTTATTGTATTTTTTATTTTGTGTTTTGTTTTTTTTTTGGGGGGGGGGGGGGGCCTTTTTTTTTTGATTTCATGTGTAGACTAGTTCTCTTCCGTCTCATTATTTAGATATTTTAGATTTTTTTTTTCGTGATTTTGCGTGAAGTGTTTGTTTTATCCTTGTAATTGTTTCATTCTTCCTGGCGAAGGGCTTGCCTAGTCCGAAAACTTGGGAAACCATAATAGTTCATGTATCGTTATCAACGTCCGTGTCATTATCAAATGACAATTAGATCCACTGAATAAAGTGGGATCCATATGCTGTTTCGATAAATCTGCAACCCGTCTTTGAAGCACACGCAAAATATGACAAACTTAAACTGATAATTGTACTTTTGACATGTATGTGTCATTTGTAATATACAGTATATTTCCCCGCTTATTAGATTTTTTTTTCTTTCATGGTATATCAAGATCTTTTACGTTGTTTACATCTTCCGGTTATTTACTATGCACAGTGTACATGGACAATTCCATTCAAATTCGTTTTTCTTATCGTAACTCTGATCCTTTCGTAGGTTGTTTAATGCAAACAAGAGGCCTAAGTTGGCATGATATAGGTCATATGACTTATATAGCTTAACAGTTGCTCATTTTACTCAGCAGGGTTATCTAGTACCGTAATAATACAGCCGTTTTCAAACGGGTAATTTTTTATGTGTTTGTGCGTGTCTTCTCTCTCTCTCTCTCTTTCTTTCTCTCTCTCTCTCTCTCTCTCTCTCTCTCTCTCTCTCTCTCTCTCTCTCTCTCTCTCTCTCTGTAATCAGTCATTAAATTATGTCTTTATTCAAAGTTTGGAATCAAATGTGTAGCGGGCGCACAACGGAAAAGACGCATGGTGCACGTTTAACTTGTAAAATGAGATGATAGAACCAATGCGCTATGAACATAAAAAAAACACACTCAGCACATTGCTTTTTTGTCAAGCTATAAACGTAACACATATTGCAAAAGGAGTAATCGTTTAGACCTATCATAAAGACAGTGCGTATTATTTATATCAGGTACCTGTATTACGGTTAGCTTTATAGTTCCCTATGTATATTGTCTTGCCAAAATATAATGAAAGCACTCTGCCCAGTGGCAGCTTTATAAGTTTGATAATAGAACCAAATTTTGCTGCTTTATTTACATTATTTGCTTTTATGCAATGGTTCTATCTTTTCACATGAGTGACATCTAAAAGATCTACTACATCAACAGTAATTACGACTATTAAAGAAGTAAGGGAAATAACTCTTGCAAGCGTGTCCATTCTGTTCGAGTTACTTCTCTTGAGCATCAACATCTGTTTTGAGCGCCCTCTTGAATTTGTTTGCAGTAAAGAAGAAAGAAGCAAAAATAATGTTTAGTGAAATGCTTCGCAAATTAAGTGTTATAAATTTAGAATTGAACACAAAATAGTATAATCTTGTATTGTTAGCAACATTTGGCATGCATATATGATCAGTTACTTAAATTTAAAACGACGGCATTAAAGAGTAGTGTTATGTATGATGTTTATATAATATTATAAATATTTTAGGAAATTATAAATGTTTCTTCACTTTAATATTTGCTTAAATCTTAATGTTATCAGGAAAAACATGTTTAACTAGTGTCCTTGAATTAGGTTGTTTTGATCAATATGTTTTCTCAATTTGAAGGTCAAGGTTGAATTTTGTTTACAGTTAGAATTCCATTAATATGACTCATATTCTAGAACATTCTGTCATGTGACCAATCTTTATATATGCCATGTTTGGTGGACATTTATTCAGTTTTGACATTACCATCAGTCTTGTAAAGAGCTATTACAGTTGTGAAAATTCATTCCAAATTCTAAGAGAGGAATTATTTTAAATATTCATTGGATTATAACAGTGCTCATAAAATTTTGGATTTTGGATTTTTAATTGATGATTTTGGAATTTAAGTGAACTTATTCAGAGATTTTGGAATACTTCATTTTGACATCAGCACATCAAGATTTCTAGTACATCAGGACTTTGGAGACCATTAGCACATCATAACATTCAAGGACACAGCCGTGAATTCGGAACATTCTATATTTAGGACTTGTGATTAGAACAATCATTCTTATTGGATTATTAGGATTTCAAAACACATTACTGTAAGTGACTTTTTGATTTTTCATTTTAATTATCTAGTAATAAATTGCTTGTTGATTTTTACTTGATTTGTTGGTTTCACTTTCTTTCTGTTACATTTTTCTTAGACCATAGAGTCGTAACAGAAATTGGGGGCTCGTCGTTCCGGGATCTGAATTTCTTTAAAGCATATTAGAGATATTAAATTTATCTTTGAAATTCATATTGATTTTGTCTTGGAATATTGTTTTTGTCTTTGGCAAAGATTTTTAAATAGAGAAATTTTTTTGTGTGAAACCAAAAAGCATTTACAATGGCATCTAATGTTCAGAATTTCATTTCAAAACCTACCCAGGAGGGGTTAGAGTGCATGAGAAAGGATGAGTTGCTCGAGCTTGCCAGAAAATACAGTCTATCTGAGGCAAAAGTATCATTGACAAAACAGGAGATAAAGATTATTTTGATTCAGTATTTAGTAGGAAAGGGAATTTTTGATAGCAGTGCTTTAAGTTTGAAGAGAAAGCCTGTATCTGGTTCTGACAGGAAATTAAGGGAATTAGAGTTAAAGAACCAGATTGATTTAGAATTGGCAAAGCTTCAGATTCAGAGAGAGAGAGAGAGAGAAAGAAAGAAGAGAGGCAGATACAGATGGAGAGAGAGAAGGAAGAGAGGCAGATACAAATGCAGAAAGAAGAGAGGCAGATACAGATGGAGAGAGAGAAGGAAGAGAGGCAGATACAAATGCAGAAAGAAGAGAGGCAGATACAGATGGAGAGAGAGAAGGAAGAGAGGCAGATACAAATGCAGAAAGAAGAGAGGCAGATACAAATGCAGATGCAAAGAGAAGAAAGGGAAATGCAATTTAAATTAAGAGAATTAGAACTGGCAAACAGAGCACACTCCACTCCTTTAAACACAAGTTCAGGTTTTGATGCTACTAGATATATTAGGTTAGTACCCCCTTTTCAGGAAAAAGAAGTAGATAAATACTTTCTTCATTTCGAGAAAATAGCTGAAAACTTGAAATGGCCCAGAGAGCATTGGACTTTGTTATTACAAAGTGTACTTATTGGCAAAGCTCGTGAAGTCTACACTTCACTGTCAGTACAACAAAGCACTGATTATGATGTGGTTAAGGAGTACATCTTGAAAGCTTATGAGTTGGTACCAGAGGCATATCGACAAAGGTTTAGGAATTGTAGAAAAGAAACTGGACAAACTCATGTCGAATTTGCAAGGGATAAAGAACAACTATTTGATAGGTGGTGCTCAGCCAAGAAAGTTGATCAAGGTTATGATAACCTCAGACAGCTCGTATTAATTGAAGAGTTCAAGAGGTGCATCCATAGTGATGTTAAAACCTGTCTTGACGAGCAGAATGTGGAAACTTTGGAAAATGCTGCTCGTATGGCTGATGATTATTCCTTGACTCACAAAATTTCATTTGGTAATAAATCGTCCTCTCAGCAGTTTTCTGGTAAAAAACCATTTCAGTCTCATTCGAGTACTTCCAAATTTCACAACAGCACAACTGTTAGGAATCAAACATCTGATAAGTCTGATCAGAAATCCTTATCTCTTCCTACGTGCACTTATTGAAAAACGAAAGGGAACGTTATTTCTGATTGCTTCAAGTTGAAAAATAAGCAACAGAGAAAAGACAGCTTTTCCAAATGCTCTTATTTCTACGAGGTCAAGGTCACGGTCTTGTATTGAAAGCAATACATTTGTTGGGTCAAACAAACCCCAGTCTGATTCTATTTTAGAGGCTTATGAACCATTCATGTCAGAAGGTTCTATATCACTTATTGGTGATTCTGCCAAACCTACCCCAATTAAAATATTAAGGGACACTGGAGCTTCTCAGAGTCTTTTATTATCAGGTACTTTGCCTTTGTCTGAGGAGTCTTCTTCAAGTGAAAGTGTTCTTGTTCAGGGAGTAGAGTGCGGCTTTGTAAATGTTCCTCTCCATTGTGTAAATTTGGCATCAGACTTAGTTTCTGGACCTGTGACTGTTGGGGCAGTGACTTCTTTACCCATAGAGGGTGTTCATTTATTACTAGGCAATGACCTAGCTGGAGATAAGGTTGTGGTTAATCCACTTGTAACTGACAAGCCTTGTTTGGATCAGAAAGTTGATCCTGTCGAAACTGAAATCCCTGATTTGTACCCTGCTTGTGCAGTTACTAGAGCTATGGCAAAAAGAGCTCTTGAGAGTGATGTTGATCAGGATATTATTCCTTTAGCTGACACATGTATTGGTCAGTTTTTTTATGAGGTCACTTTTTCCTCAGGTATTGATCAATCAAATGGTATTGATCACAGTGATCCTCTTATGGCAACTCATTCTCTTTGTTCTAATCAGGATGACAAACGACAATCCCTTGTCGTTGAACAGGAGCAAGATCCCGAGATATCTTGTTTGTTTCAGAGGGCTATTAGTGAAACTGAAGCCACACAAGTTCCAGTGTGTTACTTTGTGAAAAATGGGGTCCTCATGAGGAAATGGAGACCACCTGATGTACCCGCTGGTGACGAGTGGTCAGTGAGCTATCAAATTGTTATTCCTAAGTCATATCGACAGGAAATTCTTAATTTAGCCAATGAAACTCCTTTGGCTGGTCATTTAGGAGTCCGTAAGACTTATCACAAGATCTTGAATCATTTTTATTGGCAGAAACTGAAAAGTGATGTTTCTAAATACTGCAGATCTTGTCACACTTGTCAAATGGTAGGAAAACCCAATCAGAAGATACCTAAGGCTCATCTGCAACCTATTCCTGCATTTGATGAACCATTTAGTAGAATAATAGTAGACGGTGTTGGTCCTTTACCTAAAACCAAGTCAGGCAACCAATACTTGTTGACCATCATGTGTACATCTACAAGATTTCCAGAAGCAATTCCTCTGAGAAATATAAAAACTAAAACTATTGTGAAAGCTTTGGTGAAGTTTTTTACACTTGTTGGCCTTCCCAAATCTGTCCAGTCGGATCAAGGGTCAAATTTTATGTCTGGAATTTTCCAGCAAGTTATGCATGAATTAGGCATCCAACAGTTTAAATCTTCTGCCTATCACCCTGAAAATCAAGGTGCTTTGGAAAGATTTCATCAAACTTTGAAGAATATGATTCGATCATATTGCTTTGATACAGAAAAGGATTGGGATGAGGGTGTTCATTTGTTGTTGTTTGCTGTTAGGGAATCAGTTCAAGAGTCGTTGGGTTTTAGTCCCTTTGAACTAGTTTTTGGTCATACTGTCCGTGGACCATTGAAATTATTGAAAGAGAAACTTCTTTCAAATGAAGACTCAAAGAATAATCTTCTTGATTATGTCTCTGATTTCAAATACAAGTTGTCAAAGGCCTGTGAAGTAGCAAGAACTAATCTTCACACTACCCAGTCAAAAATGAAATTAAGGTATGACAGAAATTCACAGGAAAGGAGTTTTAAACCTGGTGACAAAGTTCTGGCTCTCTTTCCCATACCTCAGAATCCTCTTCAGGCTAAATTTTATGGTCCTTATACCGTTGAAAAGAAAGTAAATGACTTAAATTATATCATTAACACTCCTGGGAGACGGAAACAGAAACAACTTTGTCATATAAATATGTTAAAGGAATATTTTGACAGAGATAGCCCAGCTAATTATTCAGTTAATTTAGTTGTACCTGTCCCACACAGTGAAGATATCAACGATGGAGTACAATCAGACTATAGTGACTCTGGTATAACCAATCTTCGGAATTCAGAAATATTGAACAACCTAGACCAGAAACTTTCACATCTACAACAACAGGAAAGAGATGAACTAAAACAGCTATTACATGAATATGAGCACTTGTTTCCTGATGTTCCAACACGAACAAGTAAAATTTATCATGACGTTGACATTGTAGATTCTGCGCCTGTGAAACAGCATCCTTATAGGATGAATCCTCTCAAACAGAACTATCTGAAGAAAGAAATTCAGTATTTACTGGAGAATGATTTCATAGAACCAAGTAAAAGTAACTGGAGTTCACCATGTGTTCTTGTTCCCAAGCCAGATAATACATTCCGTATATGTACTGACTATAGAAAAGTCAACAGTGTCACCAAAACTGATTCATTTCCAATCCCAAGAATGGACGATTGCATTGATAAAATTGGAAATGCGGAATATGTCACCAAGTTTGACCTTTTAAAAGGATTCTGGCAAATTCCACTGACGGAAAGGGCAAAAGAAATTTCAGCATTTGTAACTCCAAATGGACTTTATCAATATAAAGTCATGCCGTTTGGAATGAAAAATTCGCCAGCAACGTTTCAACGTCTGATGAACATGATAACATTTGGTCTTGATAATTGTGACGCTTATATCGATGATGTCATTATCTACACCTGGGAAGATCATTTGGAAACCATTCGAAAATTCTTTGATCGACTCAGCGATGCGAATCTGACAATTAATTTGAGCAAAAGTGAGTTTTGCCATGCTTGTGTCACATTTTTAGGACATATTGTGGGACAAGGTCAAGTTAAACCTATAGAAGCTAAGGTCAAAGCTATCTCTGAATTTCAAGTTCCAATTTGTAAAAAGCAACTGATGCGATTTCTAGGTATGGCTGGATATTATCGGAAATTTTGTTCCAATTTTTCCAAAATTGCTGAACCTTTGACAAGTTTATTGAGTAAGAAAGCCAAATTTTATTGGTCTGACAAGTGTCAGGAATCTTTTGACAAGTTAAAGGCCATGCTTAAGAATGCACCAGTTCTTTCTGCACCAAATTTCAGCCAATCATTTAAATTATCTGTTGATGCAAGTGATGTAGGGGTTGGTGGAGTATTGATTCAGGAAGACAAAAGTGGTGTTGATCACCCTGTGTGTTATTTTTCTAAAAAACTAAACAAGCACCAGAAAAATTATTCCACAATTGAGAAGGAATGTTTGGCTTTGATATTGGCTTTACAGCATTTTGAAGTGTATGTTACCTCAGCTCTTTCTCCAATTATTGTGTACAGTGATCACAATCCCCTTACTTTCATCAACAAAATGAAAGATAAAAATCGGAGATTGTTGAGATGGAGTTTGATATTGCAAGAATATAACATTGACATTAGACACATCAGGGGAAAAGACAATGGGATTGCAGATGCACTCTCACGTGCCTAGAAATGTAATATTGCTTGATGTAATTAAGTCCAGTATCATAAAACATGTTCTTATGTAATTTTGGTTATTATAGTATTAGATGTATATTCAAAAGAAAGCTTTATTTCATAAATCTTTCTTTTTCTTTATGAGGGGAGGTGTTATGTATGATGTTTATATAATATTATAAATATTTTAGGAAATTATAAATGTTTCTTCACTTTAATATTTGCTTAAATCTTAATGTTATCAGGAAAAACATGTTTAACTAGTGTCCTTGAATTAGGTTGTTTTGATCAATATGTTTTCTCAATTTGAAGGTCAAGGTTGAATTTTGTTTACAGTTAGAATTCCATTAATATGACTCATATTCTAGAACATTCTGTCATGTGACCAATCTTTATATATGCCATGTTTGGTGGACATTTATTCAGTTTTGACATTACCATCAGTCTTGTAAAGAGCTATTACAGTTGTGAAAATTCATTCCAAATTCTAAGAGAGGAATTATTTTAAATATTCATTGGATTATAACAGTGCTCATAAAATTTTGGATTTTGGATTTTTAATTGATGATTTTGGAATTTAAGTGAACTTATTCAGAGATTTTGGAATACTTCATTTTGACATCAGCACATCAAGATTTCTAGTACATCAGGACTTTGGAGACCATTAGCACATCATAACATTCAAGGACACAGCCGTGAATTCGGAACATTCTATATTTAGGACTTGTGATTAGAACAATCATTCTTATTGGATTATTAGGATTTCAAAACACATTACTGTAAGTGACTTTTTGATTTTTCATTTTAATTATCTAGTAATAAATTGCTTGTTGATTTTTACTTGATTTGTTGGTTTCACTTTCTTTCTGTTACATTTTTCTTAGACCATAGAGTCGTAACAGAAATTGGGGGCTCGTCGTTCCGGGATCTGAATTTCTTTAAAGCATATTAGAGATATTAAATTTATCTTTGAAATTCATATTGATTTTGTCTTGGAATATTGTTTTTGTCTTTGGCAAAGATTTTTAAATAGAGAAATTTTTTTGTGTGAAACCAAAAAGCATTTACAATGGCATCTAATGTTCAGAATTTCATTTCAAAACCTACCCAGGAGGGGTTAGAGTGCATGAGAAAGGATGAGTTGCTCGAGCTTGCCAGAAAATACAGTCTATCTGAGGCAAAAGTATCATTGACAAAACAGGAGATAAAGATTATTTTGATTCAGTATTTAGTAGGAAAGGGAATTTTTGATAGCAGTGCTTTAAGTTTGAAGAGAAAGCCTGTATCTGGTTCTGACAGGAAATTAAGGGAATTAGAGTTAAAGAACCAGATTGATTTAGAATTGGCAAAGCTTCAGATTCAGAGAGAGAGAGAGAGAGAAAGAAAGAAGAGAGGCAGATACAGATGGAGAGAGAGAAGGAAGAGAGGCAGATACAAATGCAGAAAGAAGAGAGGCAGATACAGATGGAGAGAGAGAAGGAAGAGAGGCAGATACAAATGCAGAAAGAAGAGAGGCAGATACAGATGGAGAGAGAGAAGGAAGAGAGGCAGATACAAATGCAGAAAGAAGAGAGGCAGATACAAATGCAGATGCAAAGAGAAGAAAGGGAAATGCAATTTAAATTAAGAGAATTAGAACTGGCAAACAGAGCACACTCCACTCCTTTAAACACAAGTTCAGGTTTTGATGCTACTAGATATATTAGGTTAGTACCCCCTTTTCAGGAAAAAGAAGTAGATAAATACTTTCTTCATTTCGAGAAAATAGCTGAAAACTTGAAATGGCCCAGAGAGCATTGGACTTTGTTATTACAAAGTGTACTTATTGGCAAAGCTCGTGAAGTCTACACTTCACTGTCAGTACAACAAAGCACTGATTATGATGTGGTTAAGGAGTACATCTTGAAAGCTTATGAGTTGGTACCAGAGGCATATCGACAAAGGTTTAGGAATTGTAGAAAAGAAACTGGACAAACTCATGTCGAATTTGCAAGGGATAAAGAACAACTATTTGATAGGTGGTGCTCAGCCAAGAAAGTTGATCAAGGTTATGATAACCTCAGACAGCTCGTATTAATTGAAGAGTTCAAGAGGTGCATCCATAGTGATGTTAAAACCTGTCTTGACGAGCAGAATGTGGAAACTTTGGAAAATGCTGCTCGTATGGCTGATGATTATTCCTTGACTCACAAAATTTCATTTGGTAATAAATCGTCCTCTCAGCAGTTTTCTGGTAAAAAACCATTTCAGTCTCATTCGAGTACTTCCAAATTTCACAACAGCACAACTGTTAGGAATCAAACATCTGATAAGTCTGATCAGAAATCCTTATCTCTTCCTACGTGCACTTATTGAAAAACGAAAGGGAACGTTATTTCTGATTGCTTCAAGTTGAAAAATAAGCAACAGAGAAAAGACAGCTTTTCCAAATGCTCTTATTTCTACGAGGTCAAGGTCACGGTCTTGTATTGAAAGCAATACATTTGTTGGGTCAAACAAACCCCAGTCTGATTCTATTTTAGAGGCTTATGAACCATTCATGTCAGAAGGTTCTATATCACTTATTGGTGATTCTGCCAAACCTACCCCAATTAAAATATTAAGGGACACTGGAGCTTCTCAGAGTCTTTTATTATCAGGTACTTTGCCTTTGTCTGAGGAGTCTTCTTCAAGTGAAAGTGTTCTTGTTCAGGGAGTAGAGTGCGGCTTTGTAAATGTTCCTCTCCATTGTGTAAATTTGGCATCAGACTTAGTTTCTGGACCTGTGACTGTTGGGGCAGTGACTTCTTTACCCATAGAGGGTGTTCATTTATTACTAGGCAATGACCTAGCTGGAGATAAGGTTGTGGTTAATCCACTTGTAACTGACAAGCCTTGTTTGGATCAGAAAGTTGATCCTGTCGAAACTGAAATCCCTGATTTGTACCCTGCTTGTGCAGTTACTAGAGCTATGGCAAAAAGAGCTCTTGAGAGTGATGTTGATCAGGATATTATTCCTTTAGCTGACACATGTATTGGTCAGTTTTTTTATGAGGTCACTTTTTCCTCAGGTATTGATCAATCAAATGGTATTGATCACAGTGATCCTCTTATGGCAACTCATTCTCTTTGTTCTAATCAGGATGACAAACGACAATCCCTTGTCGTTGAACAGGAGCAAGATCCCGAGATATCTTGTTTGTTTCAGAGGGCTATTAGTGAAACTGAAGCCACACAAGTTCCAGTGTGTTACTTTGTGAAAAATGGGGTCCTCATGAGGAAATGGAGACCACCTGATGTACCCGCTGGTGACGAGTGGTCAGTGAGCTATCAAATTGTTATTCCTAAGTCATATCGACAGGAAATTCTTAATTTAGCCAATGAAACTCCTTTGGCTGGTCATTTAGGAGTCCGTAAGACTTATCACAAGATCTTGAATCATTTTTATTGGCAGAAACTGAAAAGTGATGTTTCTAAATACTGCAGATCTTGTCACACTTGTCAAATGGTAGGAAAACCCAATCAGAAGATACCTAAGGCTCATCTGCAACCTATTCCTGCATTTGATGAACCATTTAGTAGAATAATAGTAGACGGTGTTGGTCCTTTACCTAAAACCAAGTCAGGCAACCAATACTTGTTGACCATCATGTGTACATCTACAAGATTTCCAGAAGCAATTCCTCTGAGAAATATAAAAACTAAAACTATTGTGAAAGCTTTGGTGAAGTTTTTTACACTTGTTGGCCTTCCCAAATCTGTCCAGTCGGATCAAGGGTCAAATTTTATGTCTGGAATTTTCCAGCAAGTTATGCATGAATTAGGCATCCAACAGTTTAAATCTTCTGCCTATCACCCTGAAAATCAAGGTGCTTTGGAAAGATTTCATCAAACTTTGAAGAATATGATTCGATCATATTGCTTTGATACAGAAAAGGATTGGGATGAGGGTGTTCATTTGTTGTTGTTTGCTGTTAGGGAATCAGTTCAAGAGTCGTTGGGTTTTAGTCCCTTTGAACTAGTTTTTGGTCATACTGTCCGTGGACCATTGAAATTATTGAAAGAGAAACTTCTTTCAAATGAAGACTCAAAGAATAATCTTCTTGATTATGTCTCTGATTTCAAATACAAGTTGTCAAAGGCCTGTGAAGTAGCAAGAACTAATCTTCACACTACCCAGTCAAAAATGAAATTAAGGTATGACAGAAATTCACAGGAAAGGAGTTTTAAACCTGGTGACAAAGTTCTGGCTCTCTTTCCCATACCTCAGAATCCTCTTCAGGCTAAATTTTATGGTCCTTATACCGTTGAAAAGAAAGTAAATGACTTAAATTATATCATTAACACTCCTGGGAGACGGAAACAGAAACAACTTTGTCATATAAATATGTTAAAGGAATATTTTGACAGAGATAGCCCAGCTAATTATTCAGTTAATTTAGTTGTACCTGTCCCACACAGTGAAGATATCAACGATGGAGTACAATCAGACTATAGTGACTCTGGTATAACCAATCTTCGGAATTCAGAAATATTGAACAACCTAGACCAGAAACTTTCACATCTACAACAACAGGAAAGAGATGAACTAAAACAGCTATTACATGAATATGAGCACTTGTTTCCTGATGTTCCAACACGAACAAGTAAAATTTATCATGACGTTGACATTGTAGATTCTGCGCCTGTGAAACAGCATCCTTATAGGATGAATCCTCTCAAACAGAACTATCTGAAGAAAGAAATTCAGTATTTACTGGAGAATGATTTCATAGAACCAAGTAAAAGTAACTGGAGTTCACCATGTGTTCTTGTTCCCAAGCCAGATAATACATTCCGTATATGTACTGACTATAGAAAAGTCAACAGTGTCACCAAAACTGATTCATTTCCAATCCCAAGAATGGACGATTGCATTGATAAAATTGGAAATGCGGAATATGTCACCAAGTTTGACCTTTTAAAAGGATTCTGGCAAATTCCACTGACGGAAAGGGCAAAAGAAATTTCAGCATTTGTAACTCCAAATGGACTTTATCAATATAAAGTCATGCCGTTTGGAATGAAAAATTCGCCAGCAACGTTTCAACGTCTGATGAACATGATAACATTTGGTCTTGATAATTGTGACGCTTATATCGATGATGTCATTATCTACACCTGGGAAGATCATTTGGAAACCATTCGAAAATTCTTTGATCGACTCAGCGATGCGAATCTGACAATTAATTTGAGCAAAAGTGAGTTTTGCCATGCTTGTGTCACATTTTTAGGACATATTGTGGGACAAGGTCAAGTTAAACCTATAGAAGCTAAGGTCAAAGCTATCTCTGAATTTCAAGTTCCAATTTGTAAAAAGCAACTGATGCGATTTCTAGGTATGGCTGGATATTATCGGAAATTTTGTTCCAATTTTTCCAAAATTGCTGAACCTTTGACAAGTTTATTGAGTAAGAAAGCCAAATTTTATTGGTCTGACAAGTGTCAGGAATCTTTTGACAAGTTAAAGGCCATGCTTAAGAATGCACCAGTTCTTTCTGCACCAAATTTCAGCCAATCATTTAAATTATCTGTTGATGCAAGTGATGTAGGGGTTGGTGGAGTATTGATTCAGGAAGACAAAAGTGGTGTTGATCACCCTGTGTGTTATTTTTCTAAAAAACTAAACAAGCACCAGAAAAATTATTCCACAATTGAGAAGGAATGTTTGGCTTTGATATTGGCTTTACAGCATTTTGAAGTGTATGTTACCTCAGCTCTTTCTCCAATTATTGTGTACAGTGATCACAATCCCCTTACTTTCATCAACAAAATGAAAGATAAAAATCGGAGATTGTTGAGATGGAGTTTGATATTGCAAGAATATAACATTGACATTAGACACATCAGGGGAAAAGACAATGGGATTGCAGATGCACTCTCACGTGCCTAGAAATGTAATATTGCTTGATGTAATTAAGTCCAGTATCATAAAACATGTTCTTATGTAATTTTGGTTATTATAGTATTAGATGTATATTCAAAAGAAAGCTTTATTTCATAAATCTTTCTTTTTCTTTATGAGGGGAGGTGTTATGTATGATGTTTATATAATATTATAAATATTTTAGGAAATTATAAATGTTTCTTCACTTTAATATTTGCTTAAATCTTAATGTTATCAGGAAAAACATGTTTAACTAGTGTCCTTGAATTAGGTTGTTTTGATCAATATGTTTTCTCAATTTGAAGGTCAAGGTTGAATTTTGTTTACAGTTAGAATTCCATTAATATGACTCATATTCTAGAACATTCTGTCATGTGACCAATCTTTATATATGCCATGTTTGGTGGACATTTATTCAGTTTTGACATTACCATCAGTCTTGTAAAGAGCTATTACAGTTGTGAAAATTCATTCCAAATTCTAAGAGAGGAATTATTTTAAATATTCATTGGATTATAACAGTGCTCATAAAATTTTGGATTTTGGATTTTTAATTGATGATTTTGGAATTTAAGTGAACTTATTCAGAGATTTTGGAATACTTCATTTTGACATCAGCACATCAAGATTTCTAGTACATCAGGACTTTGGAGACCATTAGCACATCATAACATTCAAGGACACAGCCGTGAATTCGGAACATTCTATATTTAGGACTTGTGATTAGAACAATCATTCTTATTGGATTATTAGGATTTCAAAACACATTACTGTAAGTGACTTTTTGATTTTTCATTTTAATTATCTAGTAATAAATTGCTTGTTGATTTTTACTTGATTTGTTGGTTTCACTTTCTTTCTGTTACATTTTTCTTAGACCATAGAGTCGTAACAGTAGAAAGTCTATTTCGCTGGTTGATGAGGCTGATCAAATTGACTAAGCCGTCTTCAACATGGCGCTAAACAAAGCTGTCAATCAACAACATATCGTCACGGCTATTAAACTAAAAGAGACCCTTTCTTGTAAAAGTACTCTATTAAGAAATTAGGTGATATGTAGTTGCTATTAGATCTTTAGATTTTGTAATTAAATTAATGTTAGTCTTAATTGCATTTTACTGTTGTCAACTTTACCAATACCACTACCACCATCACCACCCCATTCCCGACCTTTGTTTAAGATCTGGCAAATTAACACGTACTCACCCATGACAGCATTTCTGTCCAAAAATAAATGCATGGTAAACAACGTCAATGAATAATACCAACTTTATTAGTTGTATGTTCTATTCATAATCCCTTAATCTCTACAGTACTTAGGTTGCATTGTTCTGTCACATAGTGACCTAAAGTAGAACTTATATCATAACTGACAGGTATAACAGAAGAGAAACAGTAATAGGAATAACGCTGATGGATATAATGGAGCCGTCAACACATGCAGCTAAGATAAAATAATACGAAGAAGAAGATCTGATCATGATGATGCTGATGTTGTAAAAATAATTTTAAATTATTTTTTTTTTTAAATCGGCAGTGTTGACACTTTCAACTCGGACCTTCTGGCAGCATTACCCTTTTGACCATCCTTCTACCCCCAAATCCTCAAAGGTTCACCATCCTTTTCCGTAGAGGCATACAGTACTGATCTAAAGGTCCTGGGCGCTTCCTCAGTAAATATTAGTGATTTAAAATATCCCCGCTGAGCTGTCCAAAACTAGATTGTTGCGGCTGAGTTACTTTGTTGATAAAAAGAAGATTTTTGATTAGAATACGCAGGTCCAAGAATATCTATTGAATCAAAGAATTTACAATCTGCCCATCTCTATCCAGATAAATTATTGGTAAATACATAGCAAAGAAATAGAGATAGGAAAAATATGTGCGCCGTTTTCAACCCGGCCTCAACCCAATCTACGCCTCACTCCTTGTGGTCTTGTTCCCCAAAAGTCAGGACGTCAAAGATTAATTACACATTTGCTTCACCCAGCTGGGTTCAGTGTGAATGACTTCATTGACCCTTGTTTTCATTTGCTGCTTACTCTTCACTTGATCGCAGTTTATAAATAATTCAAAAACATTCTCCATGTTCCCATTGCAGATGACAAGGCGAAAGGTCCAACAACAGTTTTATCTCTTTGGGTTTTGAAATTTACTCAATAAAGATGCAAGTTCGCATCCCAAATGAAAACCTGGTAGTTTTCAAATATCCCTTAACTGATACCTTGGACAAAATGAAAGCTACCCCAAAGAATTACACTCCCAGTGACCTCTGGACTTTTGGTACACGGGCCATTCCAGCATCTAGGTCTTTCAATATATTTTATGGAGCTATGGCAGCAGCAAAAAGAGTCATACCATCACATTAGAGATTCCAGAGGGATGCAGGAAGATATCCATGTCTAGCTATCATTTCTAGAAAGTTTCACTGGAATTTGCTACATGACAAATATAGAACGAGTTGATAGTAATCAGTTACAGCAGTTTACTGATAGTGCTGGATTTATGACATAATTGCAAGTGCACTGGTATTTCCAGTTATGGCCTAGGAACTGGGACGATCACATTTTTAATGATATAGTTTACGTGGCATTGATCTCTGCAGTTTAAGCAGTTTTCTTTATTTGATGATTACGGCTTTCCAACCAAAATTTAGTTCTTAATCTGGATAGCAAAGAGATATCCAGATCTGATATAGTCGAGTCTTTTGTACGTCCATTGGTCTTTAGAACCTGATAAAATAACGTTAGATAAATGCTAGGCATGTTCAAGGCAATAACAAAGGAACTGCTGACTCTTTTTCAAGACTGTTGTGGGAAAGAGTCCGAACCCTAACCCCATCAGCAGAAAAAGTCCATTGGCAATTCACCTGAGAGTTTTACGAGATTTTACGGCGGAATTTAATTGATTGGCGAGGGCATCCATAGCAAACAAAAATGAAAAAATATCGATTTTCGGTCGTTCATGAACTTAGAAGCATGTTTCTGCTTCCATGCTCTTGGTCAGCACCTTTATATCATATTAATAATTACTTGGCTTATTTGTCAACATCAGGTATATCTTATTCCACTGCTAAATGCTATTTGGCGGAAATCAGATTTTACTTAATGATTAACCGTTTGCGTTGATAATATTCAGTGTTTTATAATTGGTAAAATGTTAGAAGGTTTGTGCCGCTCCAGTAATCTTCATAAAAATAGCTGTTACATTAAACTCCCTTTGGTAACAAGATTACTCAGTGTTATTCCTCAGGTATATAAATCTCGTTACGAAACATTAATGTTTTCTACAGCATTTACTTTGGCTTTTTTTTTTTTTGCTTGCATGCGAGTTGGCAAGATGATACTAGGGACAAACAACAATGATGATAGGGCACTAGCTCTTGATGACATTAAGATTCGTGCTGTAGACTCACTGATCCACTTGTGACACTCAAAAACAGACCAACAAGTGAGGAAACCCTCGTTGCAATCACCGGGAAGTTGATACTGTTTTTTGTTTCTTTATGCACCATGAACAATTCTTAAGTTTGCGCCCCATGCCAACTATTTTTCCATTATAATGGTTCCCGCATCTGGGTAGTTGGTCATCCATCATAAAACAGGCTTTTTCATATGCGGCCACTAAACCAGATGGAACAGATATTGGCCCACAACGACGATGAGTCATAATGTGGTGGCATGGGATGAGCGGAAAGTTGCGGGAACAAGTGGAACTACATATACAAGCATTGCTGTATTTTGATATAACTCCAGATATACTTGTCATTTATTGTGGTGCAAATAATATAGGCAGCATACAGTTGCACACTTTAATAGTCATCATGAAAGAACAATGCTGATGGCTTATTATCCAACACTCTATTTGTTTGGTCACAATTGTGGCCACGCAAACATTGGGGATTTGTTGATGATGCGATTGCAGCAGAGCGCACACGCACCAGAATCAAATAGTTCCACAGCAATTGCCGTCATTAAAAAAAGTGAAGATTCATAGGTTCATTGATGGATTGATGATGTTTTTCACCTTTCAAAGCAAGGAAATTAAATCATTTTAAATTGCTTGCAGGAGCATTGCTTACATTCCTTACCACAAATCAACGAGTTTTCCCTTGAAAAGTTAGGATGGGACTAATTGTCCACGGCTTGTGTTTTGCGAAGAATTTTACCCCACTTCAGGGGCGGATGGACTCGCAACGGCCTCTGTTTATCCATATGGCAGAATGTTTGCAAAACACACAGAATATCAAGACATAGCTATTGAAACTGATTAAATATTAATTAGGGCCGTGGTCAACTGATTTCCAGGTTCCACAAGTAATGTTGAGAAAGGACGACTGATAACCAGAGTCCCTACTATAAAATGGATACTTTAACAATTAATAATTTGGTGATTCATATGCTTTACATTGTTTCGAAAGTTGAAAGAAAATTGCTGTTCAAATGGTGTTTAATGTGTTGAAAGTAAATTGCTGTTCAAATGGTGTTTAATGTGTTGAAAGTAAATTGCTGTTCAAATGGTGTTTAATCTGTTGAAAGCAAATTGCTGTTCAAATGGTGTTTAATGTGTTTAAAGTAAATTGCTGCTCAAATGGTGTTTAATGTGTTGAAAGTAGATTGCTGTTTAAATGGTGTTTAATGTGTTGAAAGTAAATTGCTGTTCAAATGGTGTTTAATATGTTGCCCCAACGTTGGTTGACTTGAATGTTGAGCTCGTCAATATTCAGTTATTTTCGTACATCAAATAATATGAAACTAATGTCGTGGTCAAATACTACCAAATAATTAATATTTATTTTACAGCATTTGTTGTCCATGTCGTAATGTTCTCTTTCTTTAAGCTTTGCTATTGTATAACCGATATTCATGTGCAAATCTGTAACGATCAGCTGCTTAGTTTTTCTTATGTCTTTCAGACATGTTTGCTCATGAAATAAGCCTATAGCAACATTTTTATGCAGAATTTGAATAAAAGTATAATGCAAGTAAAGAAGGTACAATGAGACGTATGGAATAATTTCTAAATTTCGCCAGGTACTGTGTGACCCGATATGTCATTTTACTTTGAAAATGAATACTATTTCGTTGTATCTGTCAAATCAACATTTTAGTCTGAAAGTCATACTCTTCTTAGTTTCGTTCAACCAAAACTCTCGCGTAGCTCAGCGTAATTTTCAAAGGTCTGGGGAAATAAATAAATAAATAAATAAATATATAAATATTGTGTAATGTGTAACGCTTGAATGAGGATTCCGAAAATCTGGAAAAGCGATTTGATTGACTGATGAGATGACGACATAATACGTCATTGTGGTGATGTGATGAGGTCATGTTTCACATATACGGTTTCATTGGCTGATTGAGACACTCCTCCTGAACAGGCATCTTTTTACAAAGTAAGGAGCCGCTGTAGCTCAGTTGCTAGATCGTCGGACTCGTAATCCAAGGATCGCGGGTTCGATACCCGCCCAGGCCAGCCCGGGTCGGTTGCCTCAGTGTGTCCTTGGGAAAGGCACTTAGCTACCATTTCCTCGACATGATATAGCTGATAATGTGTTAAAAGTGCCGTTTAAACCCACAAAAACAAAACAAAAACAAACTATTTACAAAGTGATGGTTAAATATATCCTTGTAAGCTTATACAATAATTTGGCTTGAATGGTTGCAGAAAGTATGTCTAAATAAAGTTTAAGACAGCGAGAAATGTCTTTGTAGTTTTACAACTTTTGACCAAAAAGCCTTATATCGGTAACAGCGATCAATAAAGCATTTATCCTTGTATGGCGAAGACCTCACGGAGCCACGCGAGAGTCTGGTTGAACGAGACTATGCCCACCTCAGACCGTTTTACTTTTTCACTCTTATTTATTTTGCCATAAAAATAACTTGCTCAAGTCAAGTCACGTTTAAGTGAGGTAAGTAATCAAATTATTCTTTTTGTTTCTGTATTTACATCGTTACTGTTAGCGTGCAAACAATAATTTATTTGCAACAATTTTAGATCTATTGTACAAAACCATTGCGGACATGCCTACATAATGTTTTACTTCCTTGGCGCAAACTATGACCTAAGAAACCTTTTGATCCGTTGGTTCCTCTACATTGCAAAGTATAGTGTTTATTTTCGTACATAAACAGAAGGATTGATAGATAGATGGACGAATAGCTGAATGCAACAGTTAGTGTGCGTCGATAGATATATAGATAGACAGATAGATAGATTGATTGATTGACTGATTGTACATGACATCTTATTTGGAAGGAAAGAGACAAAATTCCAAGTATGTTATTTGATTATGAATAAAACGATTCTCTGTAAAGAACAATAAATATGGACATTTTGATTGATATGTTTATTGAGAAGATTACAAGACAGGAAGAGCAGTTATAAATAATAACATAAAAAGAACAAACACAAATTTATCAATCCTTACATTCTTTTTTAAAATGGGTGTAAATATGAATTGGTCATGTTAAAATATACATAAAATGTACAGAAAAATGACGAGGTTTTGGGATATTTCTAAAAGTATTAAGTCATACATTGCATCATCCTGAAAGTAAAGTCTTAATAAAAAAAATCCTTTCATCTTAATTTATGATGATGGATTAGTTCCTGTAAGACAGTTTACATCTTTAAAGACAGCCGAGAAAAGTAAATACTGAAATACTTATCGCTAAACATAGTGCATACATATCCAAGTCGAGTGATCAAAAATTAAGAAATAAGTATACTGACGAACTTTAAAAATGTAACAAGTACAGTAACAGGAATAATTTGTTTGCATTTACTGTGAAGTTATTTGTTTTAGTGGGCATCAATTTGGGTGTTTTTGTGGGCATCAATTTGGGTGTTTTTGTGAACAGAATGACATTGCAGTCGGTACTCAGATTCTTACGCTGGGAAGGGGTCCTATTTATTTCAACAGAAAATTGTTAGCTGGAACTTTGATTATGTTGTTTGTAGCAACCATGAAATCCAAGAAAATTGACCCCAAAACAAACAGAAAAAATGTTAATTTACAGTATTCAAATACTAAAAATGCATTTTCTCTTTAAAAGCCTAGTTGATTCCAATCTTGGAAGCATTTGAGAGTCCGAATATAATAGTGTGTATTACAGGCGTTTTGCAAAAAGAACCCATAGGGTTACTCTATACAACTCGAGGATATGCCTCAACCGGCTTTAGCGTTTATCCTGACTGACTTGTTACGTTTTTTCTAATTCCATCAGTATATATATATATATATATATATATATATATATATATATATATATATATATATATATATATACATACTAGTAACTTACATACCCGACAAAAAACAAGAATCCTGCTGAATGCCAAGTCTCGCTTGTTCCCCCGGTACATGCTTTAAAAAGCCTACAATAGTCACTGTAGTGGAGCGAGGTAAAGTTGGTAACTGTGACTTAAAGTAACGAGAAGCAGTATGTGTCATAATGAACAAACCAGTTGACTTTGTGAATGTTCATGCAAGTCCTTCTGTAAAATAAAGTCAAATGCCAAGTTTATTATAATCGATGAAGGGTGAGTAAAAGGCCACGGCGAAGAACATTGTGTAGGAATGAGTAGTGCCCTAAAATGAAAAAAGTTCCAGACCAATATAGCTTAATGCCAAAAATAAATTACGCCAATAGCCATACAGACGAATACAAGAACTAATTCGTGGTGGAAGTAATAAAAATGCTTAGTCTGTGCAGGTGACACAGAAAATAAATATAAAATTCGTGCAAAGCGATAACTTGTAATGTGTGTACCAAAATGCACAGATTTTTGTTTTGTACTTCTTTATGGTATGATGTATATTTTCTCATCTTACTGTTCAGTGATGACTCCCAATGACAACATTCTTTTAAATGATACAGAATCAGTCTTAGTGTAACACAAAAACTGGTAACTAGGAGCAGGTGTAGTCAAGCCGTATGTTGTAGCCAGTTATGGATCCTACAGCCTATTTCTGGTAACAATTTTACCGTAAACATTTTGAAAGAAAAAAAAAAAAGATTAACAATACACAAAACTACATACATCAAACAAGTACTGTTCCCCGACTCAGAACAAAACACATATGCTGTTTTGTTATAGGACTCTAGAACGTCCTCTTTATTAAATTTGGTTTGTTACATTTGGTTAATTCGAAGTAGATTCTATTTCTTGAAGGAAAAGAGTACTTGCTTCATAGACAGTCTTTCTCATCTTCATACAAGAAAGGTTTACCATAACAGGACAATGGTGTAACCGGCACTCGCGATGTAAATAGAGCAGTCTGTCCTACAATATTTGACTGTCTGTCCCATGTTTAAACAAGAGAAAGTTAGTCTATACTTGAAGAATGGTGTACCCGTTATGTACTGTAAACATAATCTATTTTTATCGATGATATCATATCTTCTTCCCACTTTCTGTGCATGCGGGGAGGGGGGTGGGGAGAACGGGAAAATGGGGGGGCGGGTACGGATATATGTAAAATAGCAGGTTTAAAATAAAATGCATGATCTAACAAAAAATAATATTTTCCTTCAAATAAATTTATATTATCAATCAGACATCCTTCTTAAGTCTGACATGGATATGATAGGGTCTGCACGAATAAACTGAACTCATTACAGGGTTTCGACTCCAAACAGATTTACTAAATTTTCATTATCAATGTTAATAGCTAAAATTAAGGGCTACACTTAAGCAGAATATAGTTTTCAAATATATTTCAGTTAGATATATACGGCGAGCATAATTGCTTTGGCAAAGTACGCCAAACACCTTTTTATGGCTAAATTTATATAGCTACGTTTCCTAGATACTGTTGCATGTATGGTCATCCAACTTGATGTGCGCATTCACCTTTAGTGCTTATGTTGACGCCCATAAAAAGTAAACTGTGGTTGCAATGACCTAATTTTCTTGCTAAACTGGCTATGCTAAGTTTTCGGATAATGTACTGTACCAGCGAAGCAGACGAGACATAGCATTATACAGAATTTCCTGTTGGTTGATTCTTAACACTGACCTTCAAATTTGTATCCAGTTAAAAGCACGAAAGAAGAGAAACATCTTTAATTTGGATTGATGTCATAAATGGGAAACAAGGTAAATACTTTTCATGCAATATTTTACTCGCGTATTATTTTGGCACTTTTCAAAAGAACCAATTTTATTATTGTGTTTATAACAAGAGGGGGTACCTCCTTTGCACTTACCAAATATTCGTATCTATACAGTACGAATGAAAAGCAAAGCAAACTGGGAATTACAGAGGTTAGATTCGGTGCATCTGAATATGTTGACTCGCGGACGTGAGTGAAAACACCTAAATTGTTCCAATCTGGGTGTTCGATGTGGAAATAGGGATTGATCATCCATATCGAACACCAGATCAACTATATAAGATTAAACGGGTATGTAATAAGAAAAAATGAAAAAGAAAACATGAAAAGACTATTATTTGGTCCAAATACAACTTGACTGTAGTGTGCTTAGCTATTGGCACCATCAGTAGCAATTTGATTAATACTCTTTTGTGTTATGCTTCTTTTTAAAGAGTGGTGTTAAGCCACCTTCGCATATTTATATCCTGTTTAACCCCCGATATCATATTGTACAGGCAGTCTCTAGGAAAAGATTACATAAAAGCAATACGATTAAATGATTTTAGCAATCTGATTACCACTGACTTTTAAATAAAATTCTATTCCTCTCGTTATACGTTCTGTATCTTCTTGAAGCAAGGCTTAATAGAAAAAATGATCTTGAATTTTTGTCTTGCTTTTAACGTACTCTTCTATTTCGAGAACAATAAATGGGTGTTTATAATTTGCGTTTTAATATCTCAATATACAATTTTCCTTTTCACGCTGAATCCTAGCAACTGCCTGTCATTACGAATCATATGACTCCAAAAGGATATGTAAGGAATCATATGACTCCAAAAGGATATGTAAGGAATCATATGACTCCAAAAGGATATGTAAGGAATCATATGACTCCAAAAGGATATGTAAGGAATCATATGACTCCAAAAGGATATGTAAACAATAAGAGGGTTAAGGATATATAGCGTAAGCCACGAGTTTACCTGGAAAATATGCAGAGGTGATCCTTGATGGAGTATTTCCAATCTTGTTGTAGGTATTTGTTGATCCTGATTTAAAATCCTACCTGAACGTTAATGTCGTTTTTCATTTAGATTGTGATGAAAGGAGCTAAAAAACAAAAAGAATTGTATAGCATTATCCCTTTGGGAAACTATGTTGTTTTAAAAATTTGACAATGATAAAGAGAACATTGCTTTCTCTTCTTACAACAATTCACTCATATATATAATTTTTGCCTCGTATATTTGATGGCACATACGTTAAATACTGAATACAGTTCCTGCTTTTCACCTCATCTTGCATAATTCCTAGGTGAACCGCCTTTACAATAGTGCTTTTTGTGAAAGCTTTCTTCTACATACAACCACATATACATGACATACTTATATTATCTTTGAAATTCTCACTTCTCTCTAACACTTATTTTCGGATAGATAATTAAATAACCTGTATGCTATAATGACAATTTGGAGTAGCACGGTATGTAAATATTATGCGTATGCTAACACATCATATGGGTAGCATATATCATGCTGGAGGAAAGTATTTACTTCATGGTACAAAAGTTGCTTTAAAGGGATGAACATATCAGGCTCGATAACAGGTAGCAAATTCATTATTGTGAGGCAAATAATACGTTTCTATTTTCATATTGGTTTAAAGCTGTGGTGCAAACTGGAATTATAAGTCAGCTATTTTGATTGTTGTTTCATTTGAGACCAAGAGCACTGAAAGAGCGATACATTTTGTATTTACCACACATCTAAAAAAGTGAAAACGAATACATTTGTTGATTGCGGTAACACTAATAGCAGTTTCTTTTTTCAGTCACTGAAAGGAAGCAAGAATGTTACCTCATAAAGCAAAATAGGGGATGCAAATTGTACTAACCTTTTGTTTCCACAAAAGCTTAATTGGATCATTTTATAGTGTTTTATACCTCTCTATTTCTGATATATTCTAGCGATACTATTTAAATTGCTTTTGCTTTCTTCAGCACGATGAGTCTAAATTAAATCTCTCTCTCTCTCTCTTTTTAAAAGTTAATAGACACAATTTTTTTAAAAGTATGGATATTGAAATAATTTTTACACTTCTAACTGATAACTAAGTAAGATTTTGTTTTTGTTGGTTTTAACGGCAATTTTAAAACATTATTGTCTATGTCATGCCGAGGAAATGGGAGATAAGTGCTTTTCCGAAGGACACACCGATGCAGCCAACCTAGGCTGGTCTGCCGAACCCGCTACCTTTGGCAAAAGAACCCCAAAACCCAAAATATCGGTTATGGAGTCTTTAATCATAATTCTTTTTCTCACCTGTATTAAGTACAGGTGACTGTAAAGGGAAGAAAAGCTTGAAATTGTTTTTGTTTTTTAAATAATTAAGCACAGTGTTTAGCATACAAATACCATGAAAGTAAAACATTCGCATACTATAAAAATTACAAAAAGTATGTGCGTGTTATCATGCACATGTTATGTAGTATGCACATGATGTGTCTAATATGTATAATGCATGTTCTTTTTGCACGCTGCATTGTATGGGAATTACTTTATACCCAGGTGACTTCCTTCAGCATATGCAGGTTATTTAACGGCTGTCACAATATGCTCATGTTTCGAAACTGTCATTCGACTGCAATTGAAAGAATTGCAATAGACATTTCATAAATATTTATTACAATCTGAACGTTTAGGAACACTTCCGTGAATTATAAAACATCATTGCTTGAAAATTCAAGACTTCATGTGTATAAAACTAATGATATACAGTGACAATTTGTAAATTAGGTTTGCCAGAAAGTTAAAAAAATCAAAAGTAACATTTTCTTTCTGTGTCTAGTATTAAATATTATTAACAATACAAATATACCATGATTGAAATTTATAGAATGTTTAATAACGCAATCAATTAGTACCAAACGTAATCTGCATAGTATAACTGTATAATAAAGGAATATTATCCGCCTCATTTCAACTAATAAAGGAATATTAGCCGTCTCATTTCAAGTTATAAAGGGATATTATCCATCTCATTTCAAATAATAAAGGAAAAGGAACCGTATAAAATCGTTTGGCCTGTTTCAAAATGTTATTCAGTGGCTATAGAAATACCCACACTAGACTTCGCATATTTACATCTTAATACAATCTTCAAAGAATCAGATTTAAAACATATACTTATCTAAACCAACAATCTAACAATTCCAAAATAAAATTCTGTAAATATCTATCAGAAAAAAATCCATATAATTGAAATTTATAATCGATACCAAAGCTAACTTAAAAACAAATTCATTAAAATTATAAAAGAAGAAATCCAAGCCCTGTTGCACTTAACCTGCATACAGAATGTTTCACCGTCTGGGAGAAACACTGAAAAGGCATATTCCTCAATAATAAACAAAAGGAAGCTAACAACGTTTATTGTATGAAGCAAGAAAACCAAACAACTAGAATAAGACTACCGAGTATCATTAGGAATACCTTATTCTCCCTGAATCACAAAAACATGTACAATTACCCGCCTTCAAAAGAAACAAGAATGAGAAATTTCCAATGTATATGGTCTTGCTCTGAGAATGTGGAGTCAGTAAGGAACTCATTATTTCCCCGAGTATCAACAACTATATTGAGAAGATCTGGCAAAATCCTTTAAATCCATTCATATGGGCTGTTTTAAAAAATATAAAAGATATTGCCGAAAGGCTGTTACATACACCATATTGGATGTATCATTCGGGTAAAGTCTACAATTTGTTCATCTACTGATTCATGCCAAACGTGACAACGAATACAACTGAAAAGATGTGTAAAAGGTCCTACTTTGCATAAATCAAACGTACATTCACATTAGTGTTTGATAAATGTATTAAAAAATATGTAATAAAGTTTCTGACGACATATGGGAAATTGGTTGCAATGTCAACAATATTTTAAAATCAATTTCTGCAACTCTGCATCATAGAAAAATAAACAAAAAGAACAGAATATGATTTGGTAGATGTACATCATAGACCGAATTTTTTTTAATATTAAAATTCACTTTAGTTGCCAATGAAAAATGTTGCAGTCAATAGCACTGGGATTGCAAAACCTAGCTGCAAAGTGGCATGCCTTCTCTAGAAAAATGTGTGAATGCGAAAGAGAGAAGGAATGACAGGGATATAACAGAAAAAGAGATATGTGAACTGCTCCATTTCTATTCCACAGGACATATCAATCTATTGCTTCATTCTGTCCTGAAAGAAAATAACATAAAAGTGCCCACCATAAGGGTTTCATAGCTCTCCTGGAGCGCCCGTGCACTAAATAATAACAGACAGACAAATACCAGAATTCTAGGTAAGATATTCAGTTAGATTAGACATCATTTGATGCCTAAGATTTTTCTTTCTCAAGATTTATCAAGATTCACCAGCAAACCATCGAATATCTCATAGTTATTGCTATTTGCTCGGAATTTTGTTGCATAATTTATTTCAAAAGATTTATCCGTTGTGATCTATATTAATATTAGCAACTTATATCCTCAATCTGAAGTGTACTTCTCTGCACAATCGATGCTGAACTCTTATTAACAGTCATAATGCTTTGTGTCATGACAGCGATGGTATATAACACATGGATTGGAAGCTCCAGGGAGCTTCTAGATATCACCCGTTCCATTTTCATATGCAAATGAGCTTCTCAGTGGTAGGTTGCTCAGTAATGTTAAAGGCACACACGGGGTAAATTTGCCCTCACGCTTTAAACCTAGCAGGGTTTACCTAGGTCACCGGTTGAAGTCAGCTGTAACAGTGGTATGTTAGAAAGTAATTTATATTTTCTATCTTTCCTTTTTTAAATTAAGATTTAAAATTTTGCTAACATCAGTACCAACACAAACATAAACTCTTCCCCTCCCATCTGATATATTTTTTTCAAACGATACTGAATATGATCTCTTTTTGTTACTCTTAAGTGAACCTTAATTTCACTTTTTAAGTATCAACATGGCCAAATTAAATAAATTATCGAGTTAAAATGAGTAACAATGCTTTTTTCAATGTACTCCGAGTTTATAAACGTGAATTTTATTAATGTATCTTGGATATACATTCTTTTAGTGGTTTAAAAAAGCCAAGGTGCAAATTTGCTATGGAAATTCAAGATTTATCTTTAACCTCTCTTTATTCCATAACGTTTGCTTAAATGTCAAAATATCTTACACCAATGAACACTCATATACTTTTATTTCAGATACCTTTATTTCCTAGGTTAATGACGAAATATATGAGCAGTGAGATTGACAAAATATGTGGTATGAATGACCTTCTTTGGCTTTTACAAAAATCAACTTTATGATGTTACAGTGCACTCGGAACCTCATTTGCATAACTATGGGGCACGGGTGATATTTGGAGTACTAGGTATGGAGCTTTCAATTCCCTGTATGTTAGTCTCAGGCTATGTTCAGTTGAGTAGATGAGCACATGATGCACGTGCATTGCTTTATTTATAGTAGAGATAATTTCATAAATAGATAAGGATAATTAGAACATATAATTATGAAAACACATGATAATCTCGTGTAATAAAATGACCTTTTTGTATTGGAATGTATAAATCAATGTTCGGGCACACAATAGGAATTGATCATGAAAGAGAAGAAAACATTTTCAAAATCTACATTTTCTGCCCTAGGTCTGTTTGCCTTTGACATAACCCAGATATTGTCTGTATTGCATGAACAGTTCACGAGTAGGGTGGCATGTCCTCAATTCAGGTCATTCCAGGTACAGAACAGTAAGCAATGCTATGTTTGCAGTATACACATGTATGATGCCAAACTTTGCAGTGCTAGGAAGTGAACTCATCCTACCTTTACGCGTAGCCCTATTTCATAATTTCGATACAGATGACAAAAAATTAAAAAAATTGTTTTGGTAAGGAACATTTTCAAATTTCTTGTTTAGTTATGTATACCTATTAGAACAAGCAATGTGGTATTAAAACTTTGTTACATTTAGTGGATTTTCAGAAAAAGTGAAAAAAGCTGTTTATAGTAGGAATCAAACAGACTATATATGAAACCAGTCATAATTTATAATACATAAAGAATTTGTCACAGGCATCAATATCATGCAATCGTCAGGATCCAACATTGATGTGTAATTTATGTTTTTAAACCATATATTTCTTTCAGAATTTGACCGTTGGCCATCATTTTATGTTTGGAATCCTAAGACCTTCAAACACACACTGAGTCTCAGAAAATTTTTAATATATAACGTTCAAGATTGCAATTTGTAGTACTTGTTATGAAACATTTGCATAACATTGTAGAAATGTAATTGATTCACCTGATGGTGCATCTATATCTATAAAGTGAAGATCAAAAATAAGGAATACGTTAGACGGCAGGCTATTTTTAATAATTTAAATTTGACTATTTTATTTTAATTTTACTGAAGCATATTTTACAGTCTATAATTGCCCGTAATTCCGTTGTAGTTCCAATAGCAAAACATCATACCTAAAACACAAAAATCATTTTCTCGCTTGTAACAAATGTTATTCTATCATTTATATCTCAAACTTATCTTCAGTAAACTCATATTCTCTGAAATATTTATGCGTAAAGCCTGATGAAATGTAATCATGAATAAGAAATTAATTGTGAAGAAACAAGCTAAAACATGGCGCTTGCCGAACGCAAAACAACAAACTGATGATACTGTTACTATCATTCCTCAGTATTTGCTGACATTATTCGCAGGCGAGACAAAAGACGACCTTACCGGGATTTTTTAGATTTGTAGTGAAAACTCCGTCCAACTCTTCTCCGACAGCAGCATGTGATATAAAGGGTCCTTGCTCCTAAATTCAAAGGTAAATGCATATAGCTGCAATTGAAGACTTAAATAATGTGAAAGTTAAATAACTGTACTTAACATATCACGATAATTGTAGACGTTTATCCGCATAGTGGTGATGATAAATACATTGGAATATGTATTCTGTGCACAGAATAGATTTTTATGCAAGGGATGAGTCCAGCAAATTAAAATATGAACAGCATATTTTCAATTACTCTATAATTACTTTCCTTAAAATGGATATCAAATTATGGTATGCTATAGACAATATACATACAATAAATTGAAAAAAGACAAAAGTATATTGTTATTATTTTGGAACATTTATATTTATATTCCATTCTTCTTAAACGTGCCATCATCTTTCAACCTAAATAATACAAGAATCCTACCGAAATTCTACATTCTCGTTGCATGCTGATAGGTGACTAAAGGTGAATAATGGACAACATTAATTGCACGCAGAAAAATTGATGATGTTACTTCTTATTTAATTTATTTTCTTCTTGTTATTATTGTTTGCATGGCTGATTGAAAAAGAATTATATCACAATATTCATCAAACATATGACTGCAAAAGTTGGTATTAGTAGATAAGAAATGTGAGAGCTAGATCAGTTGTTAAATAAAAAAATAGTAGAATCTTGTTGATGTGGGACAACACATACAATAAAACTGATTAACTGATATATATATATATATATATATATATATATATATATATATATATATATATATATTATCGTGCTATAAAAACCTTACTACTATAATAATTACAGTGTTAGTAACTGATTTCATTAGCTCACTAGACCATTCATATTTTTATCAGTCAAAAACACTATCGGGTCCCTATGCCACTCATGTTTTAAAACAAAACAATACACTCGGCTTCCCAGGTAGATTTGTGCTTTATTGGTTGCAATTAATAATGGAATGCTGAAATCATACTTAGCTGAGTGAGTCAATTTGTACGTTAATATAGACTTGCAATTACAGTGTTATAAATACTGAATGCATTAGCCCACATGCTATGAGAGAGTTTATCAGACTGAGAAAGTTGAGTTTGAGTATTGCTTCTGCCATAAAAGTTTTCTATTTAAATCGAGTACCATCTCAAAATCTAAAGTTGGCCACACACACAAAAAACAGATCAAAATATACACTCTGTGATCAAAATAATAAGAAAAAGGTTTAAAATTCCGGCTATGATACAGAAAACAAAAAGTTGCTATGTGAACGCATGAAGCAACTTAGAAGTCAGAATGACTCAAGGGAGAGGCTGGTCTTGTGCGGGGTTCATGCATAAGTGTCTCATGACACAATGGTAAAGCAAATACAGGCCACTGCAATTATGCCAAAAATACCATGTGAACACATGAAGCAACTTAGAAGTGAGAAAGACTGTAGGGAGGAGCTGGTCTCATGTGGAACCTATGCACAACGATCTGCAGGACCTAATAGCAACACCAATAGAAAAAAAGTCTGAAATGAGGACAAAGTAGGATCACGAAATGTAGAGAAAGATCTGTAACATAAAATGTGGCTGCCCCATGGAGTGGTAAGTGGTCCAGTTCTGAAAAAATGTCACAGGTGCAGAGTTTGATATACTGAGGTGGATATTTTGCAAAAATGTATGACAAATTTCAATAGTTAAAGATTTCTAAATGAAAGGTGAAAATTACGTATTTGTGAAATGAAAAAGATCTGATGAATCGTTAATAGTTAGGAGCCGGCAGAAAACATCATTCCATTAAAATTAATGTTGGGAAGAAGCAAAATAGTAAATAGAGAGCAGTATAGGTGAGCACGAAACCTTCCAGTTTTTGAAATATATTGAGTTTTTAGAATGTTACACGTGTGAAAGAAACAGCGCATTAGAAAACAAAGGCATTAAAACATGTACAGAATACGAAGCGTTTTGGATGAAGTTGATTCAAGCTACATTTCCAAAAAGCTGAAAAGCAAATATAATGTATAAAACTGCAAACTGGCCCTCGAGAGTTTGAATAAGATAAAAGATAATGAAAATCACATAGACATTGACGTACTCATCATAACATTTAGACTATTTTCAAATTTCATTTAAAGAATACATAGCGGCGAATCACGCAACCAATCAATCAATTGTGCATTTATTTATTTATTTATTTTTTGGGGGGGACAAAGTTTTATCATAATCACCTTTATTGCATACATACAACGTTCAATCACAAATAATTACTACAAAATTAACCAGAAACAGTTGATATTGGAGGAGTTGGTACGACATCTAGATTAAATAAAAACCAGTATACCTTTCACAGTGGGGAGATATAAAAAAAATTTGAAGCCTCAGTTTTCAGAGACACTTGGTAGTACTTGATATATCAAAGAAGAATAGCTAATTTGCATGCACTTTAAATTGTGTAGCATCTACACAGAACAATGACCTCTCTGGATTGGTTTCACAAATCAATATACAACATATGCAAAAATTAGAACTAAATTGCAGTTGTCTCATTTGGCATCATAGCAACATCCCAAGCAATCAAAACCTGGAAAAAACTGAATTCATTCATCAGAACAATGCAGCGTGAATTACAGTACATTAAGGTAAATATGCAAGACGTTAAACGTTGCACTTATGGCGAGCAAAGGTTTCAGAAACAAAAAGGCACGAGAAAGCACAAATGCAATACTTACAACATTTCGGGAATATAATAGTTGTTGCTAGCTTTGGTCTGCACAGTATCCGACGTCGCAATATCTTGTTTGTTTTGCAACTGCAATTTTTACAGGTTTTGGCAATGACCCCAAGTTGCAAATGGCAAAAGCCCATACCAATCAGCAACAAAAGGTTTGATATAGGCAGTGTCCCAGATAATACCCTTTCCTCTTTTTGCTAGTCTGTTTGCTCATCTTTTAACTTCTTTACACGACATCCTCCATTTGTTTGAGATCCTCATCAATTTGTGTTAATTTATTTTTGTTGAATTCTTTGCAAAATAAAATGTCTGTTCAAACTTAATTCTATGTCATGTAGTTTGTGGAACAAATTGTCAGTGCTAACTTGTTTGAAAGTAGATTGCATGCTTCTTCAAACGACATATTTTTATCAACTGTGACTATACTTTTGTCTAGAATGTCTTTAAACTCTAGTTGCTGAATCTTCTCTTGTAACTTTTCTCTTGTTGAAGTAATTGCTGGAAAAGGCTTGCGTAAAGAGTTGAATTCTTCTAATTTCTCAGGATGTTAGCTCTTAAAATAAAAATTCTCACTCAAAAGCGCTAAAAGTTACAGACTAATTCTCACTGAATGCTATCTTTTGTCACTAAGTGGGACAATTAAGCAAACCTGTCTGTTAAAGACAGTGACTAACAAAGCCCTAATCTTTGTTTAATTCTGTTTCAGCTCTTGATCTAATCCCTCATACTGCTATATATGCATTGTGCTTCCTCTAGCATTTTTCTTAACAGAATAATGTTTTATGCTCGTTCACAATTGTTAACGATTCATCATATACTTTCCATTACACAAACACACACAAACAAACGCACACTTTACCTTTCATTTAACTATCTGTAATCTTTGAACTTTGTCGTAATTTTGTTGGCAAAATGCCAATCTCAGTATCTAAAACTCCGCCCCTTGGGATAGTTATATCAGAATTGCACCACTTACTTTGCACAGGCGGAGGCTACATTTCCTATTGCAGTTCTTTTTCAACACTTCGTGATCATACTTTGTCCTCAGTTCGGACTTTTTCTATTTTTGTTGCTATCGGGTCACGCAGTTCTTTATGCGTAAGTCTCACATAATACAACTTTAATTCGAAGACCATAAGACTAGCACCCATGGTTTGCCATTGTGTCACGCGGCTATCATGCATGAACCCTTCACAATACCAGCTTCTCCCTAGAGTGAGTCTCACTTTTAAGTTGATTCATGCTTTTACATAACAAATTTGTATTTTTTGTGTATAAACATTTTCCTTATTATTTTGATCATTTTATCTGCTTTTTATGCCGCCAACTTTGGATACTGAGATGGTACTAAATTTAAATAGAAAAATATTTTGGCGGAAGCAAGATTCGAACTGTAAAATTTATTGATGTGAAATACAACGCTCATACTATCTAAGCTAATGCAGTCAGTTACAAACACCGTCATTGAAGATTTATATTAACGTACAAAGTGACTCCTTCATCTAGGTATGACTTTAGCATTCCATTATGATTGAAATGCGCAGTCAAAATATCACAAAAACGTACCATTATTTAATTTAACAAATGGCCTAGCTTCCCCATTTGTTTGTCTTTTGATATCGTCAATAGCTTCTATATTTAGATGATTAACTGAAAATAACAATCATGTGCAAAGATATATAAGCTAAATATCTCTTGTATCAGTTATACAATTTTGATTAGCAAGACAAACTCCAAATAGGAGAAACTACTGTATATAATATCACTTCAATTCGAAGACCAATTGCATTATAATTTCTTGAGGATGCATTTAAAGTGGTTGGATTGTGCTGTATAGATATTTCTATAGATAGACAGATTTAGAATAGATACATAAATATCTCCTAGCTTACCTGGCCAATGCCAGAACTTTCCGAATGTCGTTCACCATGACCATTTGGTACAGTAGCTGTTGGAGATTCTGTGTTTTCCACTCTGTGTCCTGAAAGTATATTATTAATAAATTATGTTACTCTATTTAACAAAATTACAATAAATTTAGATCATTGTATTTAAGCAAAGATTGAAAAGACTTACACAAAGCTCGCTGCATTGAAACAAAACATTTGTTGTTGTTGTAAAAATGGCTTGCAAAAATGCAAATTTATCTCATGTCTTATTTCTCCCTTGTATATGCTTTACAACCGATAATGGAATTGTTGAAATAATTCTAACCGATAAATGTACTAAGATTTAACTAGTAATGTATGGCTCACCAATAATATGTTAACATTTAAGTAATAATGAAAAACATAATTTTAATAGATAATGCAATAACGTCCTTTACAGATAATGTAACACTATTTTAACCGATAACGTAATAACTAAATATATCGTCGAATATAATAAAATTTTAAAACACACACACACACACATACATATATATATATATATATGAGTGTGCGTGTGTTTGGTGTTGCTGTTGTTGTTGTTGTTGGAAAGTCTAGAGAGATTGGGGATGACGCATGAATGCAATTTTTTTAACATTTCATAAAATATGAAAGGTTCTTCGCCAACCACCTTGTTGGTCTAATGAATCTTCAATGAGACAAAAATAACTGCAATAGCATGATTATCTCTCATTATGTTTGGTTATTTTATAGTGCTGTAATTTCCCTGTGAGTAACCTTTAATTAATGCAATATGTACACAAGGATTAAAATTAACGAGCCCTTGCAACGTTGTACGTATTGCAGATAGTTTCAGCTTACAAATTTTGCTAAGAATAATTAGTTACATGTTGGTATAAGAAATGGTTTGAGCTTATCATGGTCTGTTATAAAAGGGTCCTAGAAGCTCATGAAATGCTTCTCGTATCTTGAAAAAGCGAAATTGTTTTCATATAGCTGCATAAATGGGTGTACGGGTTAATGCGCAGATAAACGAATCAAACGGGTAATGCTAATAAGAGCATGTTTGTGAGAGATATTAACAGTACACACTTTTCAATCTTGTACAATCTTAGCTATGATCAGCATCATCTAATATTTGCTAATGATAAGGCAAGATAACTTTCAACAAATCTTATTTGTTACTTGTCTATTCCTTAAGTACATACGTTTGTTGCTTGAGGAAGACTTTATATTTTTTTTAAAATGTTTTTATTTTGCGCTCCAATGTTTCATCATGAACATGCATTAATTACTGATAGAAAAAACAAGGAAGGAAAATGCAACTTTTGGAAATCAATCTCAACGTGAATAATGTAGTATAATCTTTCGTCATTATTTTTGAATAAACCGCATTATCACCAACATTCTCAAAGAGTTATTACATTATCGGTTTAACTCAATTTACATTATCTGCATTATATTGCATTATATATTACAATTGATTTATATTATTGGTGAAATTATCTCAGATTACAGGTTGAGCCCCATATAATTTTCACTACATTATCAATTAATGTATTATTATCAATAATTATTGCATTTTAGGTTTTAACGCATGTGTAAGTAACACTTTTAGCTAAAGGATTTGCCAGTCACCGAACATACATTAATACAATTTTAGCCTTATGCTGGAAGTGTAAAAATGTATGTGCATCTTCATAAGTCCATTTTCACAAATATTATTTAATAAGCACTCATGGTTACCTGTGAAAACTTCATTATTTCTGTCCAGAGGGATACCTGATGGCACCCTCATTTTATCTACTCCAAATATTTGATCCTGGAAGAATAAAAAGTGGAAAATTATACAGTATTAAAAGATGAAGACAGCCCCGAAAATGACTCATAAATTTGCGAAATTGGTTTTGCATTTCTTTTTCAATTTGCAGAATGAATATGAGAAATTTCAGAACAGATTCATCAGGTCAGTACTTCAAAGAAAATTTATTTCAATTCACAATTAAATTAAAGAACATGAATAAACACTGATATAAACTCAAATAGCACGTGCAAACAATGTACAAGTTACCCATTTAACTTAATGAAGGAATGTTATAACTCTGTACTTTACCTTTATCTCTGCTAGCAATGCCGGTTGCTGGAGCTCAGGAAGAAGTCTGCAATAAGGGGCCCACCGCACATGTTCCAAAAATGGGTCCATTTCAACAGTCCATGTTTCGATGATAACTCCACAGATGTAACACTGCACAGAGTATCCATGTTCTAACCAGAACAAACAAGGTATGTGTGAATATATGATATTGCGCTCGTTATATTACACATGTAGCTCGAAAACATGCCATGTAGTTGGTTTCTTTTTGTTATCATTGCGGATGGTTCTAGTATTTATTTTATGAGTAGAATAGGTAACAAGAGAAACGTGCATATGCATTTTTGTGTTGCGAATTCAATACACATTTGCTACTGAGAGAGAGAGAGGGGGGGGGGTATCGTCATCCATACTTTAAACCTACCCATTTGAAAATGAGATTTACCCAAATGTAGCATTCATGTATATACGCCCACGATATAAGCAATTTGCCAAGTTATACATGAGTATGGATTCAAAATTGGAATAGATAATCTTAATATGAAGTAATTAATTTGTTATAGCACTGGATACTCAAGATTTTGAGATAAGTAGTCAGGAGTATAAGTTTCTGTAACGGCAGCAATAGCAGTGAAAACAGTGGTACAAGTACTGATAGCGGCAACACTAGTAGAAGTAGTAGAGATAATGTGTCTGCTTTTGTAGTAGTAATAGTAGTACTAGCAGTGGTGGTGGTGATAGCGTCAGTGGCATTAGTAGCAGAAGTAGCATGAATTGGAAAGAAAAATAGCCTCTAATTATCTAACTTTGAAAACAGACATACAGTCGTCACTAGCCGCATAGTCAAATTGAGATTTTAGCTGGATTAGTAGACATATCATATTAGAATTTTTATACAGAAGTAAACAAATAAATGCAATAGTTACCTGTGCAGAAAAATCCGTTTTCTACCAAACTCCTTATATTCATGCCTTGACACCCTCTCCACGTTCTGAAACTGTCCAATCGAATTTTATCGTCAGCCATGTTAGGAAACCTGCAATCGGGTCTGAAGGTCTGCTCATTATTGATCTGGCACCTGAGAGACATTTGGTACCAGCGGGTATAATTTGGAGACTGTTCAGTATTTCGCCAGGCGTTAGGAGTCTGTAATGTACAAATGTTGTTCAGAGAACATTGTTATTTGAAAATCACAAGACATTAAAATAATTATTTATGATATAGAAACATTTTAGAAAGGGAACGAAACAATGAATAGCTTCCAAAAATGTATATGTTTGTTTTTTAAAAAGCCGCATATAATGCTGCCTAATTTTGATCGTGTATATAAGATTTCCACATATATAATTAAGCTGTCAACAATATTGACGTCGGTTTATATTACCTTTGACTTCTCTAAAAGAGTTGAATGTTATGATGCTGAACTACGTAGCAACATCAGTGATATACAATTATGATACAAAATATATTCACCGTGTAGGAACGCCCAAGATTACAGCATAGGTATGCAGTCCGATACACCTTTAAAAAAAGTGACAACTGCAGAAACGAAAAGGAAAGATTAAAGACAAAAATTGCCGTTATGACCCGATTTTGAAGGGGAAAAAAAATCAGTTACAGAACATGTACCTGGTGCAGAGATCTATAAACATACCAGGATTAAGTGACATAGGTTGTAAAGGGAAGAGTGTGTAATCTTGGACGAATTTGTGAAACATGCCAACCTCAACATAATGACTTTTACAACGATTGATACTTAGGATCAAATTATAATATCGCCACAAAACACACCAAAATGTGGCTCTACCAGGAGGATGCATAAAATGGAAGGTCACTAGTCTGGCGATATTTGACTATGATTAATAATAATAATAATAATAAGCAGGAGTAGAAGAAAACCAAGAATATGTAGATATGGCTTGAAAGTAATAAAAAAAAAGATCGATGATAAAAAAGAAGAGTGAAGACATAAAGACAGTTACCAATTCGGTGTACGTGATTGCAAAGCTGGCATTACAACTGACATGAGTATAACTATATGAAAGAAAGTTCTACAACAAATACAGCAAATGTGAATATTAGAGGTACAAACAGCGGAGAATCTTAAAATGAAACATCAAGTAAGAAACCTGCAATCTAGGAGCTTTCTAAAGACTGTAAGCAAGCAAATAAATTAAACAGCAAAACAAGATATCTCGTTAAACAAGATTAATTATTTCCTTACCGATTAAGTAGCAATCTTTTTGCAACAGTGTCTGAGAAACTATGCCTTGCACCCTTGCTCAGTGTACTATCCTCAGTAGGCTACTGCCGATGGTACAGTGGGCAGGGGTACGGGGCTACTGAGAAACTGAGGAAAATGCCACACTAAAGGCAAATAACTGGAGAACGAAAATAGGTCGCAATCAACTGGTTTTGTCTGGAGGCATAGTAGTACTTCATGAAAGATCTACATATCAAATCAAATATACAATTTCTAGTAATCGTGTCTAAGAAACTGAGCTAAACTTTTGCCACGATGGTGACCCCAGACGGAAGCACATACTTACGGACTGACAGATAGACATCATCAATATATAGACCGGAGCTGCTTTGCAATTTAACCAAATTGTATGCGCAAGCATACTATCACAGTTAATTGTAATTTGTTCGCATATCATTCTGATTTTTTTTTCATTGTGTACATTAGACAAAGGGTTAAAAACAGAGATATGAAAGATAGGCCTGCATTTCAGGGTAAGTGGTCTATAGCAGTGGGTCCCGACCTGTAGGCCGCGGACCCTGGTGGACCGCAGGGTTATTCCAATGGTCCGCGAATTCACATAGTTTTGCAGCAAGTATTGCTCCTCCAGCCAGGTCTTGCTTTCGTCTGTTATCCCCGCCGCTGCGAGCAAGGCATGTTCGAATTTAGCGCGCCAAGCTGCTAAATGTTTTTCCCCGCCACAGCCTAAAAGTACAACTACATGTATTAGCATGTGGGGGTCCGTGCAATTTTTTGAGGTTGAAAAGGGGTCCTCATACTCAAAAAGGTTGGAAACCACTGGTCTATAGGAGTAGTACCCACCGTCTATATTTTAAAATACATACATCGCAACCTAGCATGCAACTCCTAAGCAACTCGAATTATTGTTCGTATGTTTTAAACTTAATTATCTTTTTTCTTTAATTTTGATATTAACTTTGATGGTGAATATAAACCTGGAAGCCAACTTAAATTCAAGCATTATCACATGAAGCGCACAAATTATACAAATCACACTTGGTATCATATACAAGACTAGTGCTCACGAAAATTTGAGATAGAATAATTTATTTTTAGAAGCAAAGCAGCAAAAGCAGCTTCTTTGAAATTTGATAGGAATAAATTCATGTTGCTCATGTGGTTTCATTCTAATTGTGTTTCTACGTCATTAGTCGTATGTAAAAATAAATAATACTGAATCGTAAAAGCTACACCAATGTAAGTATAGATCCGTGTAGAACGTTCGGATGTGATACATTGTGCGAAGGCATTGATATTGCCCACGGTAAATTATTTAAATTTCCAATGGCATTCATTCACTTTATGATATCAGTTTGAAAAAATATGTACGGTGGAAGTTTGTCATAACAATCAAAACTTCTGCAGGTATATGTGAAAAACAATAATATCATGTGGCTTGCTCGAAATGTCTCGACAGTATTCGTGATAGAGGTCTATTAATCTCGAGATGTCTCGACAGTATTCGTGATACAGGTCTATTAATCTCGGCGTGGAAAGATGAAACAAAACCCACCGTGAGCGCGTATTTTAACGCTTATGTCATGTTTATTTTTATCAATTTCATGTTAGATATACTTCTTATGTTATTACGATCAATACTCTGCTTTTTAAAATAAATGTTTTAGAAAACTTGGACACTGTGGAGTCATTGAAACAGAAAAAATTCAGTTATTTCTGATTATTGTGTATATGTACCATGTTGTAAAACTTTTGTACGCAGTCTCCTCGTACTTACGTACAAAGTATTTCAACATAAATATGGCAACAAGCTAGTTAGTTTCGTATTCCAGATCAAATATCAGTCGCTGGTCTTGATTTTATAGTAAGATAGTACAGTTGTGCAGCTACTTGGTACATTATATAGGATCAATAAACTATAAGACATCTATTGTTATCAAAGTTTTCTATATTTCATGGGTTCTCATTACTCATTACAATCTCTTTCCATTTTAAACATAAATCAGTGTGATCGCTTAAGTCTACGGAGGATAGCTGTTAATAATAATTATTTTACAAATTCCTATGGGACAACCAATATTCATTAATGGTGCCTGCCTCCTGAGTGGTGTAAGATGGTGCCTGTCTGAAGAGGTGTAAGAAATTACCTGCGCTATAAGCGTGCATAAAAAACTAGTTACGGTCTACTAAACTGATGAAGTATATTAGAGCTTAAACATTAGGCATTGCATGTCAGTTTGACATACTGAAATTCTATCCAATATGCACTTCAATTGCAGTATTGTTCTGCCAAATCTAGTCACTTTATCTATAAGTATCACTTAAGGTGTACATAAAAGCACTTTTTACGAAGATTGCTACGTAAACAGTTCTTCAAAGACCTTCACGCACTGCTTATTTTTTATATACTTTCTAAGATAAAATTGAGTATTTCTAAATAGAAAATGTAAAAGTAACAGAATAAACATTTATGGAAATTACTAGAAATGTCAGAAGAACAATTAGTACAAGTTATTAACATGATTAAATAAGTGTGACGAATAATAAATCGTATGAGCAACCAATGATAGATAGATCGACAGACAGACAGAAACGACATGCGGATAGATAGATACATAGACAGAGAGAACTAAAAGCTCATTAGGTTGCTATCGTTGTTATGTCTTTCAAAGCTTTATAGATATAATTGTCAAGGTTACAAATCACCTGTTTCAGCATGAGCTTAATAATCCAATACATTTAAACATACTTGGTCTACTTCAATAATATTTTGAGTATAACCTTTTTTCCTATATCGTAATCCTTACAGCTAAACAAAAATCTCCAATGTCACCATTGTCACATACTAAGCGGCATCTTACGTTTCATTTATTTTTATTACCACTATATCTACCAGTTTTAATCTTCATTCGGTGTGATGAAACGTGCAGTCTAGCTAGAACAGATATATGTTTACTTTTACAAAGTATATCAAGAGACTGTTAAAAAGAAAGTGCTGACTTTACATTTCGCTTTTATGACATAAACGTTTTAGAGAAGTAGTCAATAACATATTCAAATAAGTAGTTATTGTGTACTCGAACTTTGAAAATTTACTTAAAAGCACCATTATTAACAGAATTAGGAAACATCCACTAAAAAGACAGAGTCCTAATAGGACAGACTATTTTTAAAGAAGTGAACCTAATTTAAATTAGATCTATTTACAGTATCACAGAATGCAAAGTTTTCAAGCAAAAGAACATTATCTGTATTCCAAATATGGAGCCAATATTTCGTAATTCTAACAGATCAACCGCATAGAAGAGGAAGCCTACACAATTCATCATAAACAGTTTCATCTAATGTTGAGATTTTCTCATTAAGAATATATTTTAAACAATTAAATTGAACTATCTCTATAGAATCTGATTTAAGAAAACCCCCAACTTCTCATGGGTAATAAAGTACCAAATTTACAAAAGCGTCCAAATGTAGTAGTTTTCAGAAAATGTAAGGAAAAAACTTTACAAATGTGAAATAACAATGTTCTAAGATTGTACACCTTTGACTGCGATGTTCTGAAGGGCCTAACAAACTTTTCGTTACTAGATATATTTAGTTTAGTAAAGATATGTACACTTTTAAATAAAAAACCTTAATCAAATAACCCGACTAGCTCCTGACATAATTTTTTGGTATTGTACCACTTTTTCACAATACTATAATAATTGGTTTTACTTTTTTGCAATAAATCCCCACCTTCTGCAATAGTTATTAGGCTTATCAAGCATTGATTTTCAGTTCTTCCATAGATTCAGCTAAAAGAACGTCAGCAGCAAGCATAATAATACAGATGAATATTTGATCACGAGAAAGTCCCAATGAATTACACATCTGTAGATAATGTTCCACATCATCAATAAACAAACAGAATGGCATTAGTAATTAATACATTAAGAATTGAAATAGTTCTCCAAAGGTCCAAAGTGTTAAACATAAGATTTCACACATGAAAACGTAAAAATTAGTTTTTTAAACATATCGCCGATAAATATCATTTTAAAAATTGTTGTACCATAATCGTTTTCAGTAAATACAACTTAAAGCTTTCCAAAAGCGCGAGAAGCCCACTCCGGCACCGCGCCAAAAAACATGAGAAGTCTACATCGGCTCCACGTCTAGCACATAAGCGCGAGGAGCCCATTCCTACTACCATTCCCACACTGACGGATAATGAAGAGCATGCATACACCATAGAGGTGGAAGTCTATCTTCGAGAAAAAAAAGAAAAGTGATGGGACTTGGACTCAGACCTTTCGAAAGGGTGGCGTAATGCTTACACAGAAATGCGCCAATCGCTTTCACAAAGCACTGCATGATCCTGCTTCAAGTGACACAAATGTTGTTACTAACCTCTTTATTGTTATGGACGAGCTAAGCTGGCTGGAGACCCGTGACTCCCTTCAGCCGGAGGTTCGTATTATCTTCATACGCGAAGAAAAGAAAGAGCCTTCGCTTTATTGGCCAAAGTAGGAGACACGCGAGGGTGGTAAAGATCAGCCCTCTGTATTATTCCAGAGGGTGGACAACTTACGGTCTCTCTGAGATAGTCCGGACTTTCGTCCTAACCGCTCAGTGCGTTTCTAGGTCAGCACAAGACTGCTTTTGAGAACCGACGACTAACGAGCGACTGTGGAAGCTTGCCTGCCCATGCTAATCTTTTCCCGCGGACGATGCAGAAGTTTTGCTGCGCAAGTGGCGCCTACGTGGTTTTACTATCGACATTCAAGGCAATGTGGTCAGTAGGTTTGAGCCTGAGCGCCGTTACACATACATTAGTGCAAGAGGCGAAGCGCTGACCTTTGCACTTATGCTGCATAACAGTCATGTTTATGTTGTAAACAAGGATGTTGACACCTTTAAGCAGCTTTACGCCAACAAACCTGTCCAGGTAGAACCTCCACCACCAAAGACCAGGGATCAACTCAGCGAGATGTGGCCGCACCCTAGCAACGCCGAAGAGAAGGTTATTCCTGTCGACTCTGCCAGTGACATCGTGAAAGACCTCCACCTTGCTGCTCAAGAGCAAGCGGACACAAGAGCGATCTGCATTACCGAGAGAAGCCACAGGATCTTATCCGTGACTTGTTCCATTCTCCAAAATATCGAGCCCTGCAGTTTGGTATGTCGCAATGGTATTGTGGATGGCTTTTCCGTTCAGGAAGGTAATCAATAGCGAGAGTTCAGGGCGCGGCATGTTATGGGATGGGTCGAAAAGTTCTCCAGCAAACTGACGCCATTGGCTGCGCTCGTACACTACAGTCAAGACGCGTTTACTGTGTTATGTATGATGTTTATATAATATTATAAATATTTTAGGAAATTATAAATGTTTTTTGTCTTTAATATTTGCTTAAATCTTTATGTTTGTTAGGAAAACATGTATAACTAGTGTCCTTGAATTAGGTTGTTTTGATCAATATGTTTTCTCAATTTGAATGTCAAGGTTGATTTTTGTTTACAAGTAAAAATTCCATTAAGATGACACACATTCTAGAACATTCTGTCATGTGACCAATCTAGAACATTCTGTCATGTGACCAATCTTTATATATACCATGTTTGGTAGACATTTTTTTAGTTCGACATTACCATCAGTCTTGTAAAGAGCTATTACAGTTGTGAAAATTCATTCCAAATTCTAAGAGAGGAATTATTTTAATTATTCATTGGATTATTAACAGTGCTCACAAAATTTTGGATTTTGGATATTTTTTGATTGACAATTTTGGAATTTATGTGAACTTATTCAGAGATTTTGGAATACTTCATTTTGACTTCAGCACATCAAGATTTCTAGTACATCAGGACTTTGGAGACCATTGGCACATAATAACATTCAAGGACACATTCTATATTTAGGACTTGTGATTAGAACAATCATTCTTATTGGATTATTAGGATTTCAAAACACATTACTGTAAGTGACTTTTTGATTTTTCATTTTAATTATCTAGTAATAAATTGCTTGTTGATTTTTTACTTGATTTGTTGGTTTCACTTTCTTTCTGTTACATTTTTCTTAGACCATAGAGTCGTAACAGAAATTGGGGGATCGTCGTTCCGGGATTGAATTTCTTTAAAGCATATTAGAAATATTAAATTTATCTTTGAAATTCATATTGATTTTGTCTCGGAATTTTTTTTTGTCTTTGGCAAAGATTTTATATAAAGAAATTTTTTGTGTGTGTGAAACCAACAAGCATTTAAAATGGCATCTAATTTCAGAATTTCATTTCAAAACCTATCCAGGAGGGGATAGAGTGCATGAGAAAGTTAATTGAAGAGTTCAAAAGGTGCATCCATAGTGATGTTAAAACCTATCTTGACGAGCGGAATGTGGAAACTTTGGAAAATGCTGCTCGTATGGCTGATGATTGTTCCTTGACTCACAAAATTTCATTTGGCAATAAGTCGTCCTCTCAGCAGTTTTCTGGTAAAAAACCATTTCAATCTAATTCGAGTACTTCCAAATTTCACAACAGCACAACTGTTAGGAATCAAACATCTGATAAGACTGAATAGGAATCCTTATCTCTTCCTACGTGCACTTATTGTAAAACGAAAGGGCACGTTATTTCTGATTGCTTCAAGTTGAAAAATAAGCAACAGAGTAAAGACAGAGCTTTTCCAAATGCTCTTATTTCTACGAGGTCAAGGTCACGGTCTTGTATTGAAAGCAATACATTTGTTGGGTCAAACAAACCCCAGTCTGATTCTATTTTAGAGGTTTATGAACCATTCATGTCAGAAGGTTCTATATCACTTATTGGTGATTCTGCCAAACCTATCCCAATTAAAATATTAAGGGACACTGGAGCTTCTCAGAGTCTTTTATTATCAGGTACTTTGCCTTTGTCTGAGGAGTCTTCTTCAAGTGAAAGTGTTCTTGTTCAGGGAGTTGAGTGCGGCTTTGTAAATGTTCCTCTTCATTGTGTAAATTTGGCATCAGACTTAGTTTCTGGACCTGTGACTGTTGGGGCAGTGACTTCTTTACCCATAGAGGGTGTTCATTTATTACTAGGCAATGACCTAGCTGGAGATAAGGTTGTGGTTAATCCACTTGTAACTGACAAGCCTTGTTTGGATCAGAAAGTTGATCCTGTCGAAACTGAAATCCCTGATTTGTACCCTGCTTGTGCAGTTACTAGAGCTATGGCAAAAAGAGCTCTTGAGAGTGATGTTGATCAGGATATTATTCCTTTAGCTGACACATGTATTGGTCAGTTTTTTGATGAGGTCACTTTTTTCTCAGGTATTGATCAATCAAATGGTATTGATCACAGTGATCCTCTTATGGCAACTCATTCTCTTTGTTCTAATCAGGATGACAAACGACAATCCCTTGTCGTTGAACAGGAGCAAGATCCCGAGATATCTTGTTTGTTTCAGAGGGCTATTAGTGAAACTGAAGCCACACAAGTTCCAGTGTGTTACTTTGTGAAAAATGGGGTCCTTATGAGGAAATGGAGACCACCTGATGTACCCGCTGGTGACGGGTGGTCAGTGAGCTATCAAATTGTTGTTCCTAAGTCATATCGACAGGAAATTCTTAATTTAGCCCATGAAACCCCTTTAGCTGGTCATTTAGGAGTCCGTAAGACTTATCACAAGATCTTGAATCATTTTTATTGGCCGAAACTCAAAAGTGATGTTTCTAAATACTGCAGATCTTGTCACACTTGTCAAATGGTAGGAAAACCCAATCAGAAGATACCAAAGGCTCATCTGCAACCTATTCCTGCATTTGATGAACCATTTAGTAGAATAATGGTAGATTGTGTTGGTCCTTTACCTAAAACCAAGTCAGGCAACCAATACTTGTTGACCATCATGTGTACATCTACAAGATTTCCAGAAGCAATTCCTCTGAGAAATATAAAAACTAAAACTATTGTGAAAGCTTTGGTGAAGTTTTTTACATTTGTTGGCCTTCCCAAATCTGTCCAGTCAGATCAAGGGTCAAATTTTATGTCTGGAATTTTCCAACAAGTTATGCATGAATTAGGCATCCAACAGTTTAAATCTTCTGCCTATCACCCTGAAAGTCAAGGTGCTTTGGAAAGATTTCATCAAACTTTGAAGAATATGATTCGATCATATTGCTTTGATACAGAAAAGGATTGGGATGAGGGTGTTCATTTGTTGTTGTTTGCTGTTAGGGAATCAGTTCAAGAGTCGTTGGGTTTTAGTCCCTTTGAACTAGTTTTTGGTCATACTGTCCGTGGACCATTGAAATTATTGAAAGAGAAACTTCTTTCAAATGAAGACTCGAAGATTAATCTTCTTGATTATGTTTCTGATTTCAAATACAAGTTGTCAAAGGCCTGTGAAGTAGCAAGAACTAATCTTCACACTACCCAGTCAAAAATGAAATTAAGGTATGACATAAATTCACAGGAAAGGAGTTTTAAACCTGGTGACAAAGTTCTGGCTCTCTTTCCCATACCTCAGAATCCTCTTCAGGCTAAATTTTTTGGTCCTTATACCGTTGAAAAGAAAGTAAATGACTTAAATTATATCATTAACACTCCTGGGAGACGGAAACAGAAACAACTTTGTCATATAAATATGTTAAAGGAATATTTTGACAGAGATAGCTCAGCTAATTATTCTGTTAATTTAGTTGTACCTGTCCCACACAGTGAAGATATCAACGATGGAGTACAATCAGACTATAGTGACTCTGGTATAACCAATCTTCGGAATTCAGAAATATTGAACAACCTAGACCAGAAACTTTCACATTTACAACAACAGGAAGGAAATGAACTAAAACAGCTATTACATGACTATGAGCACTTGTTTCCTGATGTTCCAACACGAACAAGTAAAATTTATCATGACGTTGACATTGTAGATTCTGCGCCTGTGAAACAGCATCCTTATAAGATGAATCCTCTCAAACAGAACTATCTGAAGAAAGAAATTCAGTATATACTGGAGAATGATTTCATAGAACCAAGTAAAAGTAACTGGAGTTCACCATGTATTCTTGTTCCCAAGCCAGATAATACATTCCGTATGTGTACTGACTATAGAAAAGTCAACAGTGTCACCAAAACTGATTCATTTCCAATCAAAAAATGGACGATTGCATTGATAAAATTGGAAATGCGGAATATGTCACCAAGTTTGACCTTTTAAAAGGATTCTGGCAAATTCCACTGACGGAAAGGGCAAAAGAAATTTCAGCATGTGCAACTCCAGATGGACTTTATCAATATAAAGTCATGCCGTTTGGAATGAAAAATTCGCCTGTAACGTTTCAACGTCTGATGAACATGATAACATTTGGTCTTGATAATTGTGACGCTTATATCGATGACGTCATTATCTACAACAAAACCTGGGAAGATCATTTGGAAACCATTCGAAAATTCTTCGATCGACTCAGTGATGCGAATCTGACAATTAATTTGAGCAAAAGTGAGTTTTGCCATGCTTGTGTCACATTTTTAGGACATATTGTGGGACAAGGTCAAGTTAAACCTATAGAAGCTAAGGTCAAAGCTATCTCTGAATTTCAAGTTCCAATTTGTAAAAAGCAACTGATGCGATTTCTAGGCATGGCTGGAAATTTTGTTCCAATTTTTCCAAAATTGCTGAACCTTTGACAAGTTTATTGAGTAAGAAAACCAAATTTCATTGGTCTGACAAGTGTCAGGAATCTTTTGACAAGTTAAAGGCCATGCTTAAGATTGCACCAGTTCTTTCTGCACCAAATTTTTAGCCAATCATTTAAATTATCTGTTGATGCAAGTGATGTAGGGGTTGGTGGAGTATTGATTCAGGAAGACAAAAGTGGTGTGGATCACCCTGTGTGTTATTTTTCTAAAAAAACTAAACAAGCACCAGAAAAATTATTCCACAATTGAGAAGGAATGTTTGGCTTTGATATTGGCTTTACAGCATTTTGAAGTGTATGTTACCTCAGCTCTTTCTCCAATTATTGTGTACAGTGATCACAATCCCCTTACTTTCATCAACAAAATGAAAGATAAAAATCGGAGATTGTTGAGGTGGAGTTTGATATTGCAGGAATATAACATTGACATCAAACACATTAGGGGAAAAGACAATGTGATTGCAGATGCACTCTCACGTGCCTAGAAATGTAATTTTGCTTGATGTAATTAAGTCCAGTATCATAAAACATGTTCTTATGTAATTTTGGTTATTGTAGTATTAGATGTATATTCAAAAGAAAGCTTTATTATATAAATCTTTCTTTTTCTTTATGAGGGGAGGTGTTATGTATGATGTTTATATAATATTATAAATATTTTAGGAAATTATAAATGTTTTTTGTCTTTAATATTTGCTTAAATCTTTATGTTTGTTAGGAAAAACATGTATAACTAGTGTCCTTGAATTAGGTTGTTTTGATCAATATGTTTTCTCAATTTGAAGGTCAAGGTTGATTTTTGTTTACAAGTAAAAATTCCATTAAGATGACACACATTCTAGAACATTCTGTCATGTGACCAATCTAGAACATTCTGTCATGTGACCAATCTTTATATATACCATGTTTGGTAGACATTTTTTTAGTTCGACATTACCATCAGTCTTGTAAAGAGCTATTACAGTTGTGAAAATTCATTCCAAATTCTAAGAGAGGAATTATTTTAATTATTCATTGGATTATTAACAGTGCTCACAAAATTTTGGATTTTGGATATTTTTTGATTGACAATTTTGGAATTTATGTGAACTTATTCAGAGATTTTGGAATACTTCAATTTGACTTCAGCACATCAAGATTTCTAGTACATCAGGACTTTGGAGACCATTGGCACATAATAACATTCAAGGACACATTCTATATTTAGGACTTGTGATTAGAACAATCATTCTTATTGGATTATTAGGATTTCAAAACACATTACTGTAAGTGACTTTTTGATTTTTCATTTTAATTATCTAGTAATAAATTGCTTGTTCATTTTTTTCTTGATTTGTTGGTTTCACTTTCTTTCTGTTACATTTTTCTTAGACCATAGAGTCGTAACAACTGTGTTTGGCCATTGCCACCGTGGTCTGCTCTGTGGGTTGCTTGTCACACAGGAACAGCTTCCATATGGAACCAAGAGTATTGTCACTGACATTGCTCGCGCCTATACTGCCATGATGGCCAAACTACTATCTTTACCTGTACTATCCAAGTTTGGCTACCTGCTGAAGCCCAGCGGTAGTCCAATCTGGCCAACTCGCTTTTACCTGGTAGAGGTTACAAGCATCGACTCCATCCTCTTTCCATCTAGGCACGACTTTGTCTCGGGTACTATCCTCGTATACGCTGAGAAACGGGGTATAGGCTTGACTATACTTGGAAAGCTAGTACCAGACAAGACTGTACCACACAATGCAACCAAGGTTCTGTGTCATCTGCACAGGTGTGCTAGCACTGACGTCAGCGAAGATGACAAAAGGTATGTAGCTAACCCTTGTATATGAACTTGCTGGCAGACGCTATATAAAGGCAGTCTGTGGGCAGCCTTACCAAAACAAGAGTGAGGCTCCGGCCTATAGCAACGGACGCCTGCGCACAGAACTGTACGCAGGCCTTCATCTGGTCGGTGATCAGGTACAGCTAGAACTTTCAGAGGGCTACCGGACAATCTCGCATCTCATTCTGATTGGCGTGCGCATTCTGCTCCACATGCTTCTTAGAGCGCTAGGCGACACTGTTATTAAAGTACGCATAGTTTGTGTCTATACGACCATGTCTGAGCATGAGGCCAACCAGCGACTACAAGATGCCGGCTTTCAGTTTGCGAACTGCTCGAGAGAAAGCTTATGCAGGTGGCACGATGTTGGTCGCCGTCGCATTGATGCTAACTCCCATTTGACGAATGCCTGCTCGCCTGCGACTCGGATGATCTGGGTGTGGCTTTACATCAGATCGCGTCCGACCTAAAACAAAGCAAGTCATCATGTGAATGGAATGGGATGACAAGGAGGCTGCATGACTGGTAGAAGCAGACACACAGCGAAAGTGGACTTCGGCGGAAATATATGACTACCTAGCAAAACTACTAGATGAAAAAAGATGCAATGGATGAAATAGAAGCCACAGTAGCCAAGCTTTCCGGTACACTAGTGCGACCACCACCGAAGAGCGATCCGTTTCTACTTGTAGGAGATATTCCTGGAACAGATAAAAGCAGCATTGCCCTACGCTGGGCTCAAGCAGCAGGCAAAAGATTACCAGTAGACATTTCATGGAATGAACTGTGATAATCAAGCCATACGAGAGTCTGATGCAGTTACTCTGCACATGTTACTGGGCAGACGTCCAGCTGATGCAGTAGACGACGCTACCTTTACTCCCTACGATGTCAGTAGCTACGATGCCATTCTCTTTGAAAAGGTCTACCTTTACACCGTTCACCAACTTCAGTGGCTGGCTGATTTCATCCAGAAGCATAAAGGGATGCGTATAATCCTTGCTAACCGAGACCCGGCCCAACACGAGCCAGTATAAGAGACACATGACGTTGATATAGACAATTATTATGCTGACGCTCTTGTCCAGATCTTCCCACGTCGCTTTATCCTCCGAGATCCTAAGCGCTATGTCAAAGAAAATCGTACGCGAATTACTCAGCTGTACATAGACCTAATGACATTCAAGGACGACCAGGCATTTACTGCATGCATAAAGCATGGCCTTCAGCATTTAACGTGGCGACAACTACAGCAGAAAAAAGAAGCTGCCCTTGTTCCCCATACAGCATTTACCAATGACATCGTAGATCGGGTAACCGCTTCGGCTAAGAATGTTTGACGTGGATCTGACGAATATCAGAAAGGAGATCATGTGGTTTGCCGCACCTATGTTAGGGTGACAGGCAAGAGAAAGATCAACTCGAATGCAGAGTTGCGACGGCGTAAACCGAAAACTGACGAGAAATAGTGCCCCCAAGCATCTTCGTAGGCCATGGTGTCGCACATGCCACGCAGTGCAAGGGCAGATCGTCAGCAACAAGCTCTACATTCACGATGCTAACAGACATTTGGTAACGACCCGATGGCTCCGCACCGCAATTACCCGGTGTCGCACCCTGGAGGTAATCTCTAGTCACCCACAGCAAGAAGCACATCCAAGGGAACAAAATCACCGACGACGCAGCCGGCCGACCACTTGTGCTGAACAAGAGTTTGGAGCCGCCAAAAGGTGATTGCCCAGGGTTATACATGCGCCACATGCCCATAGCCGCTAGAAAAGGAATGGAGCATTGAAACCATTGATAACGCTCGTGCGCACACCAAGTACAATTGCTAGATTACTTGCAGGCGCTGCCGAACGCCAGTGCACACCGTCCCACGGCGCAATACACAGTTAAGACAGCTCAAGAGCGGGTGCTTGCACAAGTTTAAAGAACACAGCGGCTTTGACATAGACGATATTTACGATTAGCGTGGAACAGATACTTTTTGCAGCAAAGGACAAGAGCACAGCTTCGCAGCAGCGAACGTGCGGGGTCGTTAAACCCAAAGAGTTTGCGCCCACAGGGGCACCTCCTGCCACATACCAACCCGACACAGTGTTCTTGACAAGCAAAGACGGCTCAACCACGGCTGCAAAACATTCTCGCAGCAATCGACTCCAACAGCCGCTATGTCTACTCCGTTCCTCTAGAAAGCAAAAGCAACACTACTGCAGCAATGCCCCAAATTTTAGCTCAAGCAACGCAACTAGACCCAGTCCGCAGGCTATTGGCAGACAACGGGAGTTCATTTCCCGCCTCTTTGCGGCCCTGATGAAAGCCGATGACGTTGACCATCACTTGGCCGAACCAAAAAGCCACACCCCACTCGCGCGGATTGATCGCTTCCACCTCCAAACCATGCTAGAACGCTGATGTTTGGCTACCGGCAAAAACAGCTGGGTGGACGCCCTCCCCAAGATCTTTGAGGTGTAAAACAGCCGTAGGCACCGAGCTATCGGACAGGCTCCGGCCAAAGTTAGCTCTAAAGACATGGAACGGATACCAGCGGAAGACCGGTCATGTGCAATGCGCGTCTTCACGTGTTGACAGAGGCTCCTTAGTTCAGTCTGACAAGCAGAAGGAAGCGCTCCTCGATGGTCATTGGGCATTTACCCAATTGAAAACCGAGTTAGTGTTGACACATTTACCTTAAAAGGTGTGTCTGGGACCATTAAGGGTTACGAGATGGAAGTCATGCCCGCGCGTCGGAATATCGATATAAAAAGCATTAAAAAGAAGCTGTCGTTTGTTTGCGGTTCGCAATGAAACGCCGACAGGGGCAACGGTAAACATCATCTCGCATTTTGTATGCTCGGGTGACGGTGTGTAAAAGTCAGAAAGCTTAGACTCGTCGCCGATCTGTGGACCGTAGTCTGTTTTCCCGCCAGTCACCAGTTAGTACTAGCGCATCGCGGCATCGATATCGAGTCTTTTCAGTATGCTGCTCAGCGCGCAGCCTCTTGTTGAGGTAATCAAGAAGCTCATTGCGCTTACGTTGGTACTCGGCCTGACCAACTTGAAGTTCTTCCAACGCCTTGTCGTGGCGGACGCGTTCATCGTCGGAATTTTTCTGGGCTTAGCATAGAAAGAACGTGGTTTCAGTCAGTGAACACTAGGGCGTTGACAATATCCCCACCGAACATGACAGCAATATAGGCCACTATACGGACGCGATGATAATAGCAGGAATAACGCCTTGTTTAATTAGCATGCCCTGTGACGAAAGGCTCGGCATTGTAATGGTTACGGCCTTTGCTGCGTCTTCGAGGTCTAGGCGACCAAGGTAGGCCGGTTTCAATTTTAACAAGCGTTTGGCAATCACCGAACACCCAACTTCAAGGCCACCAAGTACTGCTCAGTGGTAATTGAGGTTTCCGAGGTCCTTGGCGTACGATGGTGTCGACATCTTGAACCTGCGTTCTACTACTAACAAATTTATGTTATTTTGTTTTCACGACAAGTGGAACACACACTACTATTCCATATGAAAGGGGTCAGGCGTATGTCAAAAAGCTGCTGCGGGCACCTACTGTGCTTCTCGTTCCGACGGATCTCCAGACGTTGTTTTTCGCTGTAGTTCCGACGGTACTGGTACTTGTCATTACGACAGCTCTTGCACCAGTCTTGTGAGAACTTGTGCTGGTGCGCGGGATCAGGTGTAAAGAAGGCCATCTACCAAAGAGATGCCGACCCAGAGAACATAAGATGGCGTCGCCTAATTTTTTTAAAAAAATTATTGTTATTTAGAGCAGCGGGAGTAGCGTGCGTGTCGGAAGTGTCCCATTGTTCCTCAGCTCGGCGCTGTTTCATCATATAGCTGAAATCTTTTACCAGCAGCAACTCTACATGGGTGTTTAACCTTGGTGACTTGTGTCACTTCCTGAAATTGTACTGCTGAAGCATCCGTCTTTGGTTCTGCTGACGCATCCGACTTTGGTTCTGCTGACGCATCCTTTGTCAGTTGTGCTGACGTATCCATCGTCAGATGTGATTGTAATTTCTTGTCGCTATTTGTTTTCAGAATTGACGTGTTTATATGTAATCATGCAAGCTGCAGTGGTTGATAGGACAGCACCGTGCCTAAAGTAATTTTATAATTTGTTTACATCAGTCGCAAGACGTTCGCGGTTACCTATAGGCAGAATGTGGCTTACAACTGCTGTGTACAGTTTAAGCAGAGACGATCCCAGCGAAGCAGTCATCTTGTCTCCCAGTTTAGCCTCGTATATAGCATAGGTTTTTGCTACTTCTTCGTCGCTCATCGCCATGTTGGCGGGCGTCTTGAAGACAGTGTTATTTCCAGATCTAGTGATATCAAGCAAAATGACGCCTTTTTTGACATCACCACCGTCTTGCTAGTACACCACGGCGACAAGACAGAGGTGCGTGTCCGCAGGGGATCTAACCCACCCACACTTACAGATCAATTGAACTTTCATATCCCGCTGATTATAGAGGAATTATAATGTCGTTATACGCAAAAATCCAAGACCCACACAAATTTTTCCTGCCAGGCTGAACCTCCTTACGGGCAGAGATTGAACAGCGGTGCACTCTGTACAAAAAGTACAAGCGCGCAGTAAACACGGTGATGGTGTTGACACCAAACTGACGGCTGTGTCTCTGGGCACCGATGTGGCGGTGTTTACATTATTGTCAACAATCATTTCTGTCCCCATTGCGATTGCCCTTGAGATCACACGTTTAAGTTGTGGTCCGATTTCTCAAGCTGGAAATTATATCAGCCGGTGAGTAGTCATGAAAGCCAAAAGGCACGATGAAATTCGCATCTTGGCCGAAACAACGCTCAACACAAACGCAGGCTGCATTTCAAAGACGCTACGCAACAACGCCATCTGCTAGGAAGAGTTACAACTTATGCTCGTTGAAGTCGACAAATACACAACCATGAAAATGAAATACGGACTGCGTCGCACAAGGCATACACTTCGGCTGTAATCAACAAAGTGGAAAAAAGTGAGTTCATAGCTCGCGGAAGAGCCAAAGCTCACGATGAGATCATGAAAAATCTCGCGGGAAATTGATAATAAGCTGTGTGTTGTCTGTCGGAACCACAAAAACGACAGAACCATCGGAACGACAGCTTTCTGACTTGACGCCAATTCCCAGTGCGCCTCCAGGATATGATGCGGGTTTTTGATAGCAGACGAACAAATAAATGTGTTTCCAAAATGGCCTATTTTTTGCGTTTTTGCTCGCTTTTTTAGTAAATTTAAAAGAATGATATCCGCCTCACGCGTCGTTGCGCTCATCCGAAATGGCCTGCAGAATTGCAGTAGAATGTCGTGAACTACCAAAGCCACAGTCAACATTTATTGAAACAACTATCTGCTTTGATGCCTAAATTCCAAAACCAACTACAAACACGGCTGAAACGGTGAAAGTCGCCTAAGGCATAAAGGAATCAACAAGAAATCACCCGGTGCAAATTTTAACCATAATACTACGACAGGAGGAAGCTCACATAATGCGTTGGATAGACGATTATGATGATAAAACTCTATATCCAGAGCTGAGTCAGCAAAGTTTTACAGTTGAACTTAGACCAAGCAAAGGGTTATTGAGTTATAAAGATAAATAGGCACGTGATCAAGGCAACCCGGTACTAAACCCAAGGCAAAGGCGCAAGTTTAGGATACTAAACCGGTGCATGACCGAAATTAAGCCACTCGACGAAAAGTAAAACTCGATGACTTTCATATCCAGAGCTATCTTATTGTTTATGATACACTTCTTGTCGGCACCATCTCCGAAAGAAAGTTTGCATATAACTCTAATTAGCACAGGTAGATTGTCAAGCGGTTGTATATACAATAACTCTCTGATTAGCTTTTTATATAACCTTTTCCATACCATACACTTTGAGCAAATTTAACAAATACACTGAACTCTTGCATAGTTATACAATGGCCTCACGTCAGAAAGAATTAGCAAAATCAATCTCAAACTACTTACTTGCTGGCGCAAGGCCCTGGCAAGCCCATGGCGCAGGCAAATTTTTTTTTAATGTGTCATCAGAAACATGCGAGAACGTGGCGCTACGACGTACCGCTGGCCCCATGCCCTACTCGCGGAAATTGGACTGGTGGTCTAGGGACGATAGTTACAGAAACTTAGTCATTGTCAATTTATCCACGTGGCGTTGATACAGATACACATCAAATCAATCAATCTTTAGAAGACATAACATTGAAACTATTGGAGGCAACAGCCCTCAAACAAAATATATTGCTTTCAAAGTTTTTTTCCTTTTATTTTCTTCACATGGAAATACATAAATTGATGTTAACCTAGTTGTGGGGACATAAATTAACTTACATGATTGGAAACATTCATATATATATTTGGCATAATGTCCTGGCAGCTAAAAATAACCTGGAAAGTCCCTCAAATTCCAGATATAAATAGCCCGGTATTTAGTATTGTACACCCATTACATATCTTATATATTGTACGGTAATCAAAGAATTTCGAGTGCCTTGTGTGTGTGTGTCTATATATATATATATATATATATATATATATATATATATATATATATATATATATATATATATATATATATAAAATTTATCCAAAAATGCCTATCGGGGATGAGAGCAATTGAAATCGTTTTTTTTTTTTGTTCGGAAATGTGCCGTAGAAAACTTAATTCATATTTTACCTGATGATATTTTGAAGATTACTTCTGGTAGCTTGCCTTAACAACAATCCGAGCCTTCTGATAATTTGGTCATTCACTTTTCCGAAATATCGCACGATTTACACCCGAAAGCAATCTTATATACCACGTATACATTATTGCTTGTGCACAAAGAAAATCAAACAAGAACGATCAATGTAAACATTACTTACAGATAGTAGTGATCCGACAGCTAATGCCAGTTTTTAAGATTTTCCAATAAAGCTCTTCACAAGTGCACTTGGTAGGCCGGTCTATACAGTGTATTATATGCATCGAATCACTGATGCAATATTAGCCATGTATATGGGTGTACAGGTGTATGTAGAACCACTTCTTGCCCTCGTGTTTGTAAGGGTGTGACTCCTAGGATGAAACCGGACTAAACTGGGAATATGACCTAGCTGAGTAACATTCTTTGCGGATCATAAAATAACTCCTTGTGGAATTGACATCAGGTTTACAGAAAAAGCTATAAGTTGTTCTGGGAAAAACCCCGGTAATATCCAGATAGAAAATATAACTCCTTTATGTAGTCGAGATGGACTTGGACTGGCTTTAGAAATTAGCCCAGCTAAATATAGCATTTTTGCTAATGGTATAAACTCAGTTAGATTAGCAAGTTTATGGGAGAGATACGGAATCTTAGTGTTATGTTGAGACGCGCCAGAAGACTATATATGTATATATATATATATATATATATATATATATATATATATATATATATATATATATATATATATATATATAGAGAGAGAGAGAGAGAGAGAGAGAGAGAGAGAGAGAGAGAGATGTAAAAATTCTCAAACTTGTATGACTGCATGATAATATTCTTTCTCCACACAAAGACCTTGACTCGTGGTTTTATCTGTGATAGCATGTGAGCATGATAACACAAACAAGTATGAATGGATTTGTATCATACCCAGCTTGTGAATATATCTGAAAAGTACCTTGAATGATGCCAGTTCAGTAACTTCATTTTTAAATTAAAAAAAGTATGAATTAAACTAAAATTAGCATGTGGGTATATCTTGACGATATCTGAGACAAGATCATTGATCTTATATCAATGATTTCAGGTTCAAGGTCAAAGGCCATTACAAACATTTTTGTATTGCACTTGTGGACATGTTCATTCAAACTTATAAGAAAATAATTTTGTCACTAATTTTGGTATGTTGGAGTTTCTCAAGAATATCTGTGATGATTTCAAAATTCAGTAATTAGAAAACGATAAATGGAGAGAAGAAATGGACTTGTCGAGAATTCGAGAATTCGTACACATTATTTTTGGATAGTAGACCGTCAGTCTTTTTGAGTGAGTCTTGTTACTTAGATGCACTGATTGTACCAGAATTTTAAACTTCATTAACGATGTAAAATAGATGTTGAGGAATAATTCAAGCAAATGAAAAAAAAAATCAAAAATAGATATATATATATATATATATATATATATATATATATATATATATATATATATATATATAAAGTTTACATATCTAAATAAATACACAATAATGTTTCTGTATGCACTTCAATTCCTCCAATTTGTCATTTTCATTTGCGTCCATCTAAATTCAACGAGTGTTTCTTCATGTCTTTATCCTTTTTTTCGCGGTCTTTGTTTCACACTACAAAGTTCATTTAGGTCTTAGTTGCTCGTCACTTGTTTTGGTACAATCCTCTTATATTCTCAAACACTTCCTTTCGACTTTCTCGCTTAGTGTATGCCATTTCTTTGTCTCTTTTTTCCCCAGCATCCAGTGGCGTAGCAAGAAATTCTAACCACGTCACGGCAAAACTTAGTTCTGGGGCCGCCACCCAATTAAAACAAGTTGTTTGATGAGATTTTGTTCACCCCTCACCCCCCCCCCCCCCCCCCGAAGTTGGGGGTGGGGGTGGGGTCGAGTTTTCCTCTTTTAGCCCTCATTTGTCTGTTTTCGCCTTTTCTCGGTATTGAGGCATCGTGGTTATTGTTATAGTAAAGTCATTGGCATGATAAAAAGTTGTTTAGTTTCTATGCGTTACAAAACAGATTAAATACCTTTCAATTAAGTCTTGCTTTTAACTACACAATTTGCATCGATATTACATGTATTATAACAAACATAGTATTTTATATGCATGATTTAATCGCGGGTATAAAGAAACTCATATACACGATATCGTGCGAATGGCGAATGGCCTATTAAATATGTATACCAAGCAAATATAGTCCGAGTTACCTCTGGCCTTTCCCACCCTATTTAGACATTTTGACAAGAATGAGAATTATTAGCCTTTTGGCCCCATTTAAGTTGTTTGATTACAACCTTTTATCGACTTGCTGGCAGTTGGCCCACGTCATGGTCAATGAGCCTGACGCAATAATATTTAGACAGCAAGTCAATTGGGTCGAAAAATGCATTTACGACGTAAGCATAGCACAAACGAAAACCCAGTATAATAATAATTATTATTTAATAATAATAATTTATTTCAAGTGGGAAACAAGGTTAGCAGCAAAAGAAAATTAATCTCCCGTGGCCATTACAACAAAATTTGTTACAGTAGAATCCATGTGAAGTCCTAATCAAGGGCCGGATTAAGGTTATGAGGGCCCTAAGGCTAACAGGAGGGACGGTCACTCAGCTGTTACTTCAATATGGAATGGAGGGCCTAGAAAATATGAGGGCCTAAGCAATAGCCTTATTATATCCTATGGATTAATCAGGCCCCGATTGTTTCACATGGACTCTACTGTCTCTCGAGTCGTTATGACGATCTCTTCTGGACGAGATGCAATAACAAGATTTTCAAGATGACAGAATTGGGGGCCATATTTGATGTCCGAGGGAACATAATTTTTATTTCGAACCAAGTAGACTTCAGGATGAAAACTGTGTGCCTAGTTTCAGGACTTTTCTTCTAGTAGTTTAGGAGTAGCGATAACAAACAAATGCTACCGAACACGGACGACGGCCAATTGGATAACGCTTTTAAGTCTTTGACAAGTAGTGCTAGATCTGAAGTGTGTTATAGCTGGGTTTTCCTCTATGTGTGTGAGTGAGTGAGAGAGAGAGAGAGAGAGAGAGAGAGAGTGGAGCAAAAATATTATACAGTTTGTGTGAGTGTGTAGATTTACCACACTTAGTCTCTCTCTCTCTCTCTCTCTCTCTCTCTCTCTCTCTCTCTCTCTCTATATATATATATATATATATATATATATATATATATATATATATATATATATATATATATATGTGTATGTATTGTTTTCTAGCTCGTCTCAACAAAACACAAAGATTCCATTAACTTGCTGATCTAACTGAGTTTATACCATCAGCAAAAAATGCTATATTTAGTTGGGCTAATTTCTAACGCATTGACTGAAGTTGATCTGGACTACATAAAGGAGTTATATTTTCTATCTGGAAATTACCGGGTTTCTTCCAGAGCAACGTTTAGCTTATTCTGTAAACATGGGGTTCATTCCACAAAGTGTTATTTTAATCAAAAAGTAGTTCTACATATATGTGAACATTCATAGACATGGCTAATATTATATCAGTGGTTCGATCCATATGATACACTGTACTGACCGGCCTGCACGTGTGATGAGCCTTATTGGAAAATCTAAAAAAAAAACTGGCATTAGCTGTCGGACCACTACTATCTGTAAGTAATGATTTTACATTGATCGTTCTTGTTTGATCTTTGTGCACAAGCAATAATGTATACGTGGTATATAAGATTGCTTTCGGGTGTAAATCGTGCGATATTTCGGAAAAGTGAATGGCTCGGATTGTTGTTAAGGCAATCCACCAGAAGTAAACTTCAAAATATCATCAGGTAAAATATTAATTAAGTTTTCTACGGCACATTTCCAAACAACAAATAAAACGATTTCAATTGCACTCATCCCAGATCTGCATATATGTTGAATATATGTATAGTATGTACTCTGTATCATTGATATACCACGAGATGTATAAATTTTCCATTTAAAGGAAACGAGGTATGCCGAGTTTCCTTTTAATGAAATATTTATACAACGAGTGGTATATCACAGATACAGCGTACATACTATACATGTATTTTATTTATATCACATACAAATACACATACTTGCATTTCCAACGGAGTTAAGATTGACTACAGGGAACTGTGTATTGACGGAGTGAACTCTTAACATCCCTGCCCAGTGTGTCCGCTACAAAATATAGTTCTGTTCACAATTCTCTTTGCAAATTGATAAGTTGCTTCTTTTATTTTTTTTAGCTTCTATTTTCATTATTAGTGATTAAATAAATATAAGACACACTTATGATTTAAACATGAAAGATAGTTTAAGTGAAGAAAGTAGAGCACAACAAACACAGCATTGTTAGCTTCTTGAACACTGAACGCGCAGCCATTCAGTCACGGTCGAGTATATTAAAACGAGTGTGGAATATAAACTAAGCTAAATGACGAGCCAGCAAGAGGTAATTCAACATTTAAATTTATTTACAGTTGATCCAAGTTATTATTATACTTTAATTAACATTGCTACCGAACATAAGATTGTGTTTATCCTCCATCTCTCTCTTTCCCTTTTCCGTTGGTCGGTTTATCTGTAAATTTTACCATCATTCACAGGTCCAGAGACATCGTCGCATGACAGGCGAAAATCCGCTACGCTGGTTTTTTCACGGATTTTCGCACGTATGGTCCAGAGAGAGAGAGAGAGAGAGAGAGAGAGAGACTGTGGTAAAACGGATAAACTGATATGCTGAGACAGATGAACCAACAGAGAGAGAGAGAGAGGTGTGGTGGCGGTTTGGAGAGACTTAGTATAAGATATTTTTTTTATTGTCCATCCCTATGTTTCTCTGTGAGTCGATTAGCCCTCTGCCTGACCAACCAACACAGTGAGAGAGAGAGAGAGAGAGAGAGAGAGAGAGAGAGAGAGAGAGAGAGCGACCTTCGGATATTGTAATAATTAAAAATAATGTTTTTAGAACCCTAATATAGGTTTAAAAAAAAACAAAAACAAAGCATTAAATACATTACAGTATGTGTGTGCCTCCGAACCAAGAAATGTACCGTACAGTCTCGACAGGCTATTGCAACTTTGTATAATTTTTATTGTGAACACTGTAGGATAAACCCATGAAAAGTGTAAGCACACCATTACGACGACCCAGGTTCTTCTAGGTTACTTGGTGTAAGTTCAAATTCAAGGGTTTCATCCAGCTCAAATTCTTTTTTTTCTCTCTCTCTCCATAGATTTCCACCTATGTGTGTCCCTTATGCATGAGAGAGAGAGAGAGAGAGAGAGAGAGAGAGAGAGAGAGAGAGAGAGAGAGAGAGAGAGAGAGAGAGAGAGAGAGAGAGAGAGAGAAAGCAGATGGGGTTTCAATGAAATTGTGTACCATGTTTAATTCATTTAGAAAACGGGGATTATTAATAGTTTTTGCGTTATTTTATTATGTCGATAATGATTAATAAGTGGATATTTAGCACTGATCTAGAGAGTATAGAAGCAATAACCACTGTTGAAACCATGTTTATATATGCGTATTCATGCGCCATGGGCAGATCACAATTTGATATACCAACAGTATTGGTATATCAAATTGCTTTATACCAACACTTTAAAAGGGATGTTATTTTCAATGTATGTGGTATAAATATATATATACACACAACACACAAAGGCACTCGAAATTCTTTGTTTACCGTACAATACATTTAATGGGTGTACAATAAATAAATACTGCGCTATTTATATCTGGAATTTGTCGGACTTTCCAGGTTATTTTTAGCTGCTAGGACAGAATGCTAAATATATGTCCCCACAACTAGGTTAACATCATTTTATGTATTTCCATGTGAAAAAAAAAAAAAACAACAAAAAACAAACTTTCAGAGTAATATATTTTGTTTGAGGGCTGTTGGAGCTGCACCAATAGTTTCAATGTTATGTCTTCTAAAGATTGATTTATTTGACGTGTATCTGTATCAACGCCACGTGGATAATTGACTATGACTAAGTTTCTGTAACTATCGTCCCTAGACCACCAGTTCAATTTCCGCGAGTAGGGCATGGGGCCAGCGGTATGTCGTAGCGCCACGTTCTTGCATGTTTTTGATGGCACATTTAAAAAAAATGACCTACGCCATGGGCTTACCAGGGCCCTGCGACAGAAAGCAAGTAGTTTGAGATTGATTTTGCTAATTCTTTCTGACGTGAGGCCATTGTATAACTATGCAAGAGTTCAGTGTATTTGTTCAATTTGCTCAAAGCGTATGGTACGGAAAAGTTTATATAAAAAGCTAATCAACGAGTTTTTGTATATACAACCGCTTGACAATCTTTCTGCACTGATTTAAGGTATATACAAACTTTCTTTCGGAGATGGTGCCGTCAAGAAGTGTATCACAAACAATAACATAGCTCTGGATATGAAAGTCATCAAGTTTTACTTTTCATTGAGTGGCTTAATTTCGGTCATGCACCGGTTTAGTATCCTAAACTTGCGCCTTTGCTTTCGGTTTAGTACCGGGTTGCCTTGATCACGTGCATATTTATCTTTATAACTCAATAACCCTTTGCTTGGTCTAAGTTCAACTGTAAAACTTTGCTGACTCAGCTCTGGATATAGAGTTTTATCATCATAATCGTCTATCCAACGCATTATGTGAGCTTCCTCCTGTCGTAGTATTATGGTTAAAATGTGCACCGGATGCTTTCTTGTTGATGCCTTTGTGCAATAGGTGACTTTCACCTATTCATCCTTTTTATAGTTGGTTTTGCAATTTAGGCATCAAAGCAGGTAATTGTTTCAACAAATGTTGACAGTGGTATTGGTAGTTCACGACATTCTACTGGAATTCTGCAGATCATTTCGGATGAGGGCAACGACGCGTGAGGCGGCTATCATTCTTTTAAATTTACTAAACAAGTGGGCACAAATAGGCCATTTTGGCAACACATTTTTTAGTTATAAAAAAACGCATCATATCCTGAAGGTGCGCTGGGAATTGGCGTCGAGTCAGAAAGCTGTCGTTCCCATGGTTCTGTCGTTTTTTGTGGTTCCGATAGACAACACACAGCTTATTATCAATTTCCCGCGAGATTTTTCATGATCTCATCGTAAGCTTTTGCTCTTCCGCGAGCTATGAGCTCATTTTTTTCCACTTTGTTGATTACAACCGAGGTGTATGCCTTGTGCGACGCAGCCCGTATTTCATTTGACATGGTTGTGTATTTGTCGACTTCGACGAGCATAGGTTGTAACTCTTCCTAGCAGATGGCGTTGTTGCGTAGCGTCTTTGATATGCAGCCTGCGATTGTGTTGAGCTTTGTTTCGGCCAAGACGCGAATTGCATCGTACCTTTTGGTTTTCATTACTAGTCACAGGCTGATACTATTTCCAGCTTGAGAAGTCAGACCACAACTTAAACCTGTGATCTCAAGGGCAATCGCAATGGAGAAAGCTATGATTGTTGATAATAATATAATCCCCGCACATCAGTGCCTAGAGACACAGCCGTCAGTTAGGTGTCAACACCATCACCGAGTTTACTGCGCGCTTGTACCTTTTGTACAGAGTGTGTCGCTATTCAGCCTCTGCCCGTAAGGAGATTACAGCCTGGCAAATCTTTTTCAGGCGAAATTCTTGTGGGTCTTGGATTTTTGGGTATAGCGACATTATAATTCTTCTATAAGCAGCGTGATATGAAAGTTCATTTGATCTGGAAGTGTGGGAAGGTTAGCTCCCGTGCGGACACGCACCTCTATCTTGTCGCCCAGGTGAACTAGCAAGACGGTGGTGATGTCAAAAAGGCGTCAGTTTGCTTGATATCACTAGATCTGGAAATAACACTGTCTTCAAGACGCCCGCCAACATGGCGATGAGCGACGAAGAGTCCCGCAAAAACTTATACCACAACTGGGAGCCAAGATGACTGCTTCGCTGGGATTGTCTCTGCTTAGACTGTACAGTTGTAAGCCACATTCTGCCTATAGGTAATCGCGAACGTCTTGCGACTGATGTAAAATAAAATCATAAAATTACTTTAGGCACGGTGCTGTCCTAGTAACAACTGCAGCTCGCATGATTACATATAAACACGTCAATTTTGAAAAGAAACAGCGACAAGAAATTACAATCACAACTGACGATGGATACATCATCACAACTGACGAATTATGCGTCAGCAGAACCAAAGACGGATGCGTCAGCAGAACCAAAGACGGATGCTTCAGCAGAACAATTTCAGGAAGTGACACAAGTCACCAAGGTTGAACATCCAGGTAGAGTTGCTGTTGGTAGAAGATTTCAGCTATGATGAAGCAGCGCCGAGCTGATGAAAAATGGGAGATTTCCGACACGCACGCCGCTCCCGCTGCTAAAAAAAAAAAAAAAAAAAAAAAAAAAAAATTAAAGGCGATGCCATGTGATGTTCTCTGGGGCGGCATAACTTTGCTAGCTCGCCTTCTTCACACATCATCCCGCGCACCAGCACAAGTTCGCATAACGCCGGTGCAAGAGCTGTAGTAATGACAAGCACCGTCGGAACTACAGCGAAAAGCAACCTCTAGAGATCCGTCGGAACGAGAAGCACAGCAGGTGCTCCCCCCCCCCCCCAGCTGCTTTTTGAGATACGCCTGACCCCTTTCATATGGAATAGTAGTGTGTGTGTTGCACTTGTCGTGAAAACAAAATAACATAAATTTGTTATTAGCAGAACGCAGGTTCAAGATGCCTACACCACCGTACGCCAAGGACCTCGGAAACCTCATTTACCATGGAGCAGTACTTGGCGGCCTTGAAGTTGGGTGTTTGATGATTGATAAACGCTTGTTAAAATTGAAACCGGCCTACCTTGGTCGCCTAGACTTCGAAGACGCAGCAAAGGCCGTAACCATTAAAACGCCGAGCCTTTCCACACAGGGCATGCTAATTAAACATGGCGTTATTCCTGCTAAGATCATCGCGTCCGTATAATGGCCTATATTGCTATCATGCTTGGTGGGGCTATTGTCAACGCCCTAGTGTTCACTGATTGAAATCACCTTCTTTCTATGCTAAGTTCCCCCACAAAATGCCGAAGATGAACGCGTCCGCCACGACAAGGCGCTGGAAGAACTTCAAGTTGGTCAGGCCGAGTACCAACGTAAGCGCAATGAGCTTCTTGATTACCTCAACGAGAGGCTGCACGCAGAGCAGCATGCTGAAAAGACTCGATATCGATGCCGCGATCCGCTAGTACTAACTGGTGACTGGCGGGAAAACAGACTACGGTCCATAGATCGGCGACAAGTCTAAGTTTTCTGATTTTTACATTCCGTCAACTGAGTAGAAAAAATACGAGATGATGTTTACCGTTGCCCCTGTCGGCGTTGCATTGCGGAACGCAAACAAACGACAACTTGTTATGCTTCTTTATATAGATATTCCATCGCCCGTAATTAACTGGCACCACTGCATTACGCGGTGAGGGTTTGCAAGGAGTTAAAAGTTCCCGGGCCATGTTTCGCTCAGCCTAGCGCTGGCTTTGTTCATGTTGCCTTATTGTGGTTGATAGCGCTTGTAAAGCACGTCGTTTCAACTGTGCGCTGTCTGGCGCGGGCATGGATTGCAGTTCGTAACCCTTAAAGGTCCCAGACACGCCTTTTAAGGTAAATGTGTCAACACTAACTCGTTTTTTTAATGGGTAAACTCCTAATGACCATCGAGGAGCGCTTCCTTCTGCTTGTCAGACTGAACTAAGGAGCCTCTGTCAACATGTGAAGACACGCATATTGCACATGACCGGTCTTCCGCTGGTATCCGTTCCATGTCTTTAGAGCAAACTTTGGCAGGAGCCTGTCTGATAGATCTACAGCTACGGCTGTTATACGCCTCAAAGATCGTGGGGAGGGCGTCCACCCAGCTGTTTTTGCCGGTAGCCAAACACCAGCGTTCGAGGATGCTTCGGAAAGTGAGATGTAAACGATCAATCCGCGCGGATGGGTCGTGGCTTTTTGTTTCGGCCAAGTAATGGTCAACGCCGTTGTCTTTCATCAGGGCCGCAAAGGGGCCGGAAATGAATTCAGTCCCGCTGTCAGCCTATAGCTTGCGGAGTGGGTCGCGTTGCGCTGCTTGAGCTAGAATTTGGGGCATTGCTGCAGAAGTGTCGCTTTTGCTTTCTAGAGGAACGGCGTAGACATAGCGGCTGTTTGAGTCGATTGCTGCGAGAATGCTTTTGCAGTCGTGGTTGAGCCGACTCAGCTTGGGCGCGAACTCTTTAGACTTAACGACCCCGCGCGTTCGCTGCTGCGAAGCTGTGCTCTTGCCCTTTGTTGCAAAGATTACCTGTTTCAAGCTAATCGTAAATATCGTCTATGTCAAAGCCGCGGTGGTCTTCCAACTTGTGCAAGCAAACGCTCTTGAGCTGTCTTAACTATGTATTGCGCCGTGGGACGGTGTGCGCTGGCGTTCTGGCATCGTCTGCAAGTAATCTGGCAATTTAACTTGGTGTGCGCACGAACGTTATCAATGGTTTCAATGCTCCATTCCTTTTCTAGCGGCTATGGGCACGTGGCGCATTTATAACCCTGGGTAATCACCTTTTGGCGGCTCCAAACTCTTGTTCAGCACAAGTGATCGGCCGGCTGCGTCGTCGGTGATTTTGTTCCCTTGGATGGGCTTCTCGATGATCAGGAGGGAGAGGTGTATGAGGTCGCTGTGGGTGACTAGGGATTACCTCCAGGGTGCGACACTGGGTAATTGCTGCGCGGAGCCATCGGTTCGTTACCAAGGGTTTATTAGCATCGTGGATGTAGAGTTTGTTGCCGACGGTCTGCCCTTGCACTGCGTGGCATGTGCGAAACCACGGCCTACAAAGATGCTTGGAGGCACTATTTCTCGTCAGTGTTAGGTTTACGTCGTCGCAACTCTGCATTCGAGTTGATCTTTCTCTTGCCTGCCACCCTGGCATAGGTGCGGCAAATCACATGATCTCCTATTTAATATTCGTCAGATCCATGTCAAACATTCTTAGCCCATTCATTCACGCGATCTACGCTGTCATTGGTAAATGCTATATGGGGAACAAGGGCAGCTTCTTTTTTCTGCTGTAGCTGACCACACGTTAAATGCTGAAAGCCATGCTTTATGCATGTAGTAAATGCCTGGTCATCCTTGCATGTCATTAGGTTTTTGTAAAGCTGAATAATTCGTGTATGATTTTCTTTGACATAGCGCTTAGGATCTCGGAGGATAAAGCGACATTGGAAGATCTGGACAAGAGCATCAGCATAGTAATTGTCTACATCAATGTCATGTGTCTCTTCTACTAGCTCGTTTTGAACTGGGTTTGGCAAAGATTATACGCGTCCCTTTATGCTTCTCGATGAAGTCAGCCAGCCACTGAAGTTGGTGAACGGTGTAAAGGTAGACCTCTTCAAAGAGAATGGCATCGTAGCCTCTGACATCGTAGGGAGTAAAGGTAGCGTCGTCTTCAGCATCAGCTGGACGTCTACGCAGTAACATGTGCAGTGTAACTGCATCAGACTCTCGTATAGCTAGATTTTCACAGAGCATTCCATGGAGTAACTGCTAGTAATCTTTTGCCTGCTGTTTGAGCCGAGCGTAGGACAATACTGCTGTTATCTATTCCAGGAATATCTCCTACAAGTAGAAGCGGATCGGAACTCGGTGGTGGTCGCACTAGTGTACCGGAAAGCTCGGCAACTATGGCTTCTATTTCATCAATTGCACCCTTTTTCATCTAGTAGTTCTGATAGTCAACTATTTCCGCCGAGGTCCACTTTGGCTGTGCGTCTGTTTCTACCAGCAATAGCATTGTCACCTAGCGCACTAAGAAGCCGGCGGTGCAGGATGTGCATATCAGTCAGAATGAGATGCGAGATTGGCAGGTAGCCCTCTGTGAGTTCTCGCTGTACCTGATCAACTAGCATATGAAGGTCTGCGTACAGTTCTGTGCGCAGGCGTCCATTGCTATTGGCCGGAGCCTCACTTTTGTTTTGGTAAAGCTGCCCACAGGCTGCCTTTATATAGCCTCTGCTAGCAAGTCCATATACAAGGTTAGCTACATACCTTGTGTCATCCTCGCTGACGTCAGTGCTAACCCACCTGTGCAGATGACACAGAACCTTGGTTGCTTTGTGTGGTACAGTCTTGTGTGGTACTAGCTCTCCAAGTATAGTCAAGCCAATACCCCGTTTCTTAGCGTATACGAGGATAGTACCCGAGACAAAGTCGTGCCTAGATGGAAAGAGGATGGAGCCGATGTTTGCATCCTCTACCAGGTAAAAGCGAGTTGGCCAGATTGGACTACCGCTGGGCTTCTGCAGGTAGCCAAACTTGGATAGTACAGGCAAAGATAGTAGTTTGGCCATCATGGTAATATAGGCGTAAGCGATGTCAGTGACAATACTCTTGGTTCCATATGGAAGCTGTTCCTGTGTTACAAGCAGCCCACAGCGCAGACCACAGTGGTAATGGCCAAAGACAGTAAGCGCGTCTTGACTGTAGTGTCAGAGCGCAGCACATCGCGTCAGTTTGTTGGAGACCTTTTTGAGCCATCCAATGACCTGCCGCGCGCCGAACTCTCGCTAGTAATTTGCCTACCTCAACGGAAAAGCCATTCACAATTTCCGTTGCGACATACCAAAGTGCAGGGCTCGATATTTTGAGAATGGAACAGGTCACGGATAAGATCCTGTGGCTCCTCTCTGGTAATGCAGATCGCTCTTGTGTCCGCTTGCTCTTGAGCAGCAAGTTGGAGGTCGTTCACGATGTCATTGGCAGAGTCGATATAAATAACCTTTTCTTCAGCGTTGCTAGGCTGAGGCCACATCTCGCTGAGTTGATCTCTGGTCTTTAGTAGTTGAGGTTCTACCTGGACAGGCTTGTTGCCGCAAAGCTGCCTAGAGGTATTAACATCCTTGTTTACAACCCAAACATGGCTGTTATGCAGCATAAGTGCAAGGGTCAGCGCTTCGCCTCTTGCACTAATGTGTGTATAGCGTCGCTCAGGCTCAAGCTCAAACCTACTGACCACATTGCCATGAATGTCGATAGTAATACCAGGTAGGCACCACTTGCGCAGCAACACTTCTGCATCGTCCTCGGGAAAAGATTAGCATGGGCAGGGAAGCTTCCACAGTCGCTCGTTAGTCGTCGGTTCTCAAAAGCAGTCTTGTACTGCCCTAGAAACGCACTGAGCGTTTAGGACGAAAGTCCGGACTATCCCAGAGCGACCGTGAGTTCTCCACCCACTGGAATAATACAGAGGACTGATCTTTACCATCCTCCTTCTTTGGCCAATAAAGCGGAGGCTCTTTCTTTTCTTCGCGTATGAAGATAATACGAACCTCATGCTCAAAGGAGTCACGGGTCTCTAACCAGCTTACCTCGTCCATAACCATAAAGAGGTTAGTAACAACATTTGTGTCACTTGAAGCAGGATCCTGCAGTGCTTTATGAAAGCGATTGGCGCATTTGTGTGTAAGCATTACGCCACTCTTTCGAAAGGTCTGAGTCCAAGTCCCATCACTTTTCTTTTTTGTCTCGACGACTTCCACCTCTATTGTGTATGCATGCTCTCCAATATCCGTCAGTATGGGAATTGTAGTATGAATGGGCTTCTGGCGCTTATGTGCTAGACGTGGAGACGGTTTAGACTTCTCATGTCTTTTGGCGCGGTGCCGGAGTGGGCTTCTCGCGCTTTTGGAAAGCTTTAAATTGTATTTACTGAAAACGATTATGGTACAACAATTTTTAAAATGATATTTATCGGCGATATGTTCAAAAACACAAATTTTTACGTTTTCATGTGTGAAATCTTATGTTTAACACTTTGGACCTTTGGAAAACTATTTCAATTCTGAATGTATTAATCACTAATGCCATTCTGTTTGTTTATTGATGATGTGGAACATTTTCTACAGATGTGTAATTCATTGGGACGTTCTTATGATCAAATATTCGTCTGTATTCTTATGCTTGCGGCTGACTTTTTGTTAGCCACATCTATGGAAGAACTAAAAATCAATGCTTGATAAGCTTTATTACTGTTGCAGAAGGTGGGGATTTATTGCAAAAAAGCAAAACCAATGATTATAGTATTCTGAAAAAGTGGTAAAATACGGAAAGATTATGTCAGGAGCTAGTCAGGTTATTTGTTTAAGGTTTTTTATTTAAAAGTGTACTTATCTTTACTAAACTAAATATATCTAGTAACGAAAAGTTTGTTAGGTCCTTCAGAGCATCGCAGACAAAGGTATTACAAATGAGAAGTCGGGTTATTTCCTAAATCTGATTCTATAGAAATAGTTCAATTTAATTGTTTAAAATATATTCTTAATGAGAACATCTCAACATTAGATGAAACTGGTTATGATGAATTGGGTAGGCTTCCTTTTCTATGCAGTTGATTTGTTAGAATACAAATAATGTTCTTCTGATTGAAAATAGCGCACATTGCATTCTGTGATACTGTAAATAGATCTAATTTAAATTAGGTTTACTTCTTAGTAAGGTCTGTCGCATTAGGACTCGGCCTTTTTGTAAATGTTTCCTAATTATGTTAAGAATGGTGGGTTTAAATAAATTTTCTAAGTTCGAGTACCAAATGACTACTTTATTGAAAACGTTATTGACTACTTCTCCAAAACGTTTATTTCATAAAAGCGAAATGTAAAATCAGCACTTTCGTTTTAACAGTCTTTGATATACTTTGTAAAACATACATCTGTTCTAGCTAGACTGCATGTTTCATCAGACCAAATGAAGATTAAAACTGGTTGATATAGTGGTAATAAAATTAAATGAAATGTAAGATGTTGTTTAGTATGTGACATTGGAGATGAGTATCATTTTTGTTTAGCTGTAAGGATTACGATATAGGAAAAAGGTTATACTAAATATATTAGACCAAGTATGTTTAAATGTATTGGATTATTAAGTTCATGCAGAGAGAGGTGATTTGTAACCTTGAAAATTATATCTATAAAGCTTTTAAAAACATAGCAACAATGGCAGCCTAATCAGCATTCAGTTCTCTTTTTATACTGTAAGTTAACATATATCATTTTCATAATTTGAATGTTGTACATTCGTCATTCACCAGAGAGCACTGGCGAGTTATTAGGGTCCTGTCATATGGGCAGAACCTTAAAGTAATCACGTTGTGTATCCATCTGTCAGTCAGTATGTCCGTCCGGCTGTCCGTATCTCTGTCCGCCAGTCAGCAATTTAGCATCAGCACTATAACATTACTGCGGATCATTGGATTTCATCCAAATTGGATTGTACTTCCGATAAACATTATTCATATTTTTCCTCTGATTTTTCCTGGAGATTAACCAATCATTGAAGAATGGTGCTTACCTTGAATAGAAATCAGCATTAAAGCCTAAACAGAAAATAAAATGAAGAGTTCAACTTATTGAATTTTGAATAGGATGACAAATCAAGGAGGTGTGATTAAGCCGGTTCCAAAAAGATCATTTGCACAAAAGTTCCAGTCAATTCATTCGGATGAAACTATTTCCAGAAAATGCAACATAACCTATTCCGATTTTTGGATGAGACATGTCCAAGTTAGTGCCTAACATAAGTAAGATAGTCTTGGTGTTTCTGTACTTATAACTAATTTACTGGTTTTCATCCAAAATTTAGAAAAATGAAGTAAATATATAAAGAACTTAACTAGTCTAGTAATACCTTGCCGCTGATTGCCCGTTCTCCAAAATGTTGGTTTCCACATGACAATTTTACCAATGATTATTGGATTACAACCAAGTATGCTATGCAGCTTTACATTGATGAAACCTTTAGCAAAATGTTTGATATACAGCGTTACACGGCATCGTTGAAAGGGGTTATAATCCCATATTTCCCTTTCCTCTTAATCTCTTTTGTTAGATTTTAAGTAAATTTCGTGTGCATCTTAATATTGATGGGATCTTGAAAGAGTTTGATTTTCATCCGTCTACATCACATTAAATGGCATGAGATTATTTCAAAGATATAATATCAATGATTAGTGGCGTGATGGTCCATGTTTTCAAATTTTGGTTTTTGCATCCTAATAATGACAAGAATCATATATGTCAAATGAATTTCGTGTGTATCTTTGTATTTAAAAATTCTTGCACAAGTTTAGTTCGCAGCATTTTACATCATCATTTCTGTAGAATTATGACCCGTTATTCTTGGTTAAATCCTGTTTTGTTTCCGTATAATTTCTCTGTGTAAGGCAGTGCTAAGCAAATTGTAAGCGTAGCTTTTTGTGATGCGACCATCAGTAATAGCTCTAGTTCCTTCTGTAATCTGAAGATACACGTAAACAATATAGACAAATGTTTCATGGTAAATTTTCGTGTGCATTCATATTTTTATAGCAACGTTAAGTGGAAAAGATTTTCATATTTAACATCTCTCAGTTAGTCATTACATCTTATATTACCTTGTACCATGAAAATAAAGCTGTGATCATTTTGCCCTTTTCATATGGAGTTTTAATCACGATTTTTAATATATGTTTATGGTCTCTTGATATTGTTTTTTTTTTGTACTTCTGGCCGTCCATCGTCCACGCTTGGTATTGTCGACTTTACCTCAAAAAGCCACTGGGCCAAATCTTATCAAACTTGATTGTTATTACATTGCTTTCACTTTTCCTCGGCGCTAGTTTCCAGACCAAGGTGAATTCCCTCCTCCAAATAGTAATTAGAGTCTTTAGAATTTTTTTTAACATAGTCATAGTTTGATGCCTTAGATACTTCTGTCATTCTGAATATCGTTTTTGTTTCTTCTTGTCCTTTGACTTCGTGCAGCCATCATGTGTCTCTGAGCGCACGACGATTTTCCCAATTTCAAGTGTCTATTGGCATAATTGCCGTCAATCGTATACATTTCTGTGTTGCAGTTGACATTTTTTCCCAGTCCTTCCGTGTTTTACATTTATTTGTGTGCATTTCTGTTAAAATTAATTGTGTTTATGCACACGCTAGCTATGCGGTGTTTCTACATTTTTCATTTTCTCATTGTTAACCAGTGCCAGGGTAGATAGTACCCACTACAATTTTATTTGTTTTTGTACTTATATTTCAGTCTTTGAGCATGCCACAATTAGCTGGCATATGCGACCATAAGGAGGCCACCAGGGACATTCACTCCACCTGCTTGACGTGTACTATGCGAACTCGCAAGGACGGATGTCTTTTATGTATGTTATGGTCCACTCGCTCGGGCAGACCTGCGCATAAGTCGATGGAGTCAAGATCATCAGAGTTGAGTTCCCTTCATAGGGACTTCTCTAGCAGATCTCTGTCGCCTGACTGGTCACCAGACAAAGGGCGCCGGTCACGGGGCAAGACGACAAGGACCGGTCACTGGTTATCTGTCATCGATTACCAGACACAGTACACCATCGATCATATATAGGGGATGTCGACGGGGATCTGGACCGGCATCGACGAAAAGTCGCTTGAAGCTATGGAGTTAAAGGATGGAACCCTGGTTACCATAGCTTCACAAGCCGATCTTTTTGCAGCGGCATCCAACATTTTGAGAGAAGAGTCTGTCAGCGACTGCCTTGCAGAGACTTGGGAAGGATGTCGCCAAGACAGTGAGGCACTATCTCTCGATGATGATTACACTTTCGGCCGAACTTCTCCACCTCCGCATTGATGCCAAGTTAGATACCTTAAACGTTTTAACTGGATCACTACAAGAATCTGTTGCTGACGTGTATTGGGCGGCTTAATCACTACAGTGACCTCTCAAGATCTCTGCCACCAACAACACGTGTCGTTGGAAGCTGTCCCTGGTCCGGCTAAACTGGCTTCAAAGCGGCCTATGGGAACCCCGCCTAAACGTTTTTAACAGAGGTCCTATCAGAACCGCCAAACCCTTATTAAAATTCATATTTACACTTCTTCGTTAAACGGGGGTGCCGGAATGTCCAAGGCAGGAAGTCCACGGACTACTTCCCGTCCCAAAGGAGGAAGCCTATCGCACCTTCTTCTGCTAAGTCCCCACTCATCCCGACGTTCTAGTATGTGACTGACTAGGCCTTCGTTTTCATATGCCTCGTCGGACGCAACGAACGATGAATGGGTCCTCTCAACAGCAAGAGAGGATTACCGGCTTCGCTTCCAGGACCCTTCACCACTATCTAAGGTGAGAGCTATACACCTTTCTAAAAATGGGGGCAGTAGAGAAGTAATAAGCACTCAAAGTCCGTGATTCTATTCCCGGATCTTCCTTGTTTTGACTTAAAGGGAAAATTTCGCCTTATTATCGATCTTTCTCCATTGAACAGATTTCTTCAGGAAGATCGCTTCAAGAGACGTCAGCCTCAGTCAGGAACGCCATAAGGGCGAACGACTGTGAGGTCTTCATAATTCTGTAACTGAAAGACAGGGAGTCGTCGTCTGTCGTTAATCCCCATCTAGGAGAAATTGGATCTTACACCTCCTTAACATTTTGTTTACGTGGACATGAAGTTCCTCTCCTGCCAAGCGACAGTGTCTGTTAGATCAGACAGGATGACATATGTAATGTCTATCATAACAAGAATGTTCGAGAAGACTTCGTTGTCTGCTTGCCTCTACCTCTCTCTACTGGAGACTCTGAACACGCCAGAGGATCTAGTTCCCTTAGGAAAGCTTCATATGAGGTCTCTCCTGTTTATGCTGCTAGCAAACTCGAGACCTCACAGCTACACCTTGTCAGCTCGAATTCGTTTGGGATAGAAACTTTGTCAGCATCTGAGTTGGGGGCTAAAACAGGACATGTTTCTGACCAGTTTTCCGATACACGCCCTAGAATCTTGCTCGTTCCTCTGTACCGACGCCTCAGATTCGGGCTGGGTGCTCACCCAGAGCCCAAAATGGTAGTCTTTCAGAGTATGTGAGTAAGACACAACTGTGTTGTAGTCGCCATGGACAACACGACAGTCATGGCATACTCAGACATAAATGAGGCACTCGTGCCCCTTCTCTTTGCTTGAAATCTAGAACCTATGGATAGCTTCTTCGGAGATCACGTTCAGAGTCCCCCACATTCCAGACAACATAAATATTCCGACGGACAGCGTGTCCAGACAGGGACGGACCGTACTTATAGAATGGTCTCTGCACCAGTCTGTAACAGAGATTTTTTCTGTGGGATGGCCAATGGTAGACATGTTTGCAACGAAGTTGAACAACAGGCTACCATGTTATGTCTCTCCAGTTCCAGACCAGAGTGCATGAGAGGTGAACTCATTCAGTCTGAAGTGGGATCGACTCTACGCTTACGCCTTCCCCCCTTTCATAATAATCCTTTAATATACACAAACAGTCAGAACTTCTACGTCACGGCTTATCCTGATAGTTCTTGTTGCCCCAATGGTCGTGGTTCAACAATATCCTAGACCTGTTGGTAGACTCCCCCGGGGAGTTACCGCTGAGGTCCTCCAAGATCACTTTTCAAGCCGAGTTGCAGACTGCATTGCCCAGGCTAGAAGACAATCACACTGCACCGTTTACAATTCCAAGTTGATTCTCTTCTGTAATTGCTGCAGTAGAAAATACGTTGAACCGATCCGATCTGCCGTGCGGGATGGGGTGGGGGGATGTGCGGGATGTTGCACTTCAGACTGAAGGAGTCCCTTCCACCACAGTTGAGGGTTTTCTTCTCTTTATTTTCGAAGAGAAAGACTGTTCAGTTTCCAACATTAAGGGCTATAGAGCACCCAATCAAATACCCTTAAGTTTTCTAGGGGCTGCACGATAGGGTCGGTTCCTCGTCTTTTAGAACTGATAAAGTACTTTGAGCTTCAAAGACTAGTCGCTTGCTCTTTAACGCCTAGGTGGAACCTTTCGTGTGTTTTGTGGTCGTTGTCTAAGCAACCGTATAAAACCTTGGGTGAGACATCATTTGAGAACATGACCTTAAAGATGGTAGTCCTTTTTTCCCTAGCGTCGGTGACGAGAAGGAGTGAACTTCATGCCTTTTCTTTGGAAGATGGGTGTCTACGATTCAATGGCATTTACGGTTCATTGTATCTTTTTTGCAAGCCATGCTTTCTGGCCAAATTAGCTATCTTTGGTAGCTCTTAACCCAAATGATATCCCTAATCTCAGTCGCATCTGTTCAAGGGATGATTGAGATAGACTCTCTTGTCCAGTTAGAGCCTTACGTTTCTATTTGGCTAATCAAAAGGAAAAAGAAATGGTCGCAATTGTCTCTTTTCCCTTTCCAAGGTATCTCTGATATTTCGGCAGCCACATCTTGAAGTGGTTTATTCTGACTACCAAAGGAACTTACCAATCTCTCACTGAGAGAGATCTCCTTCATGATAATCAAAGCCCACGAAGTTAGGGCTATTGCTTCATCTCAGGCCTTTCCTAATCATTCTTCTTTGGATGACGTGATGAAAACCGCTTTCTGGAGGTCTCACTCATTACTCTTCGTTCTACCTTTGTTCGATGTCGCACCAGAGCGAAGGCATCTATGCATTAGACCCAATTGTGTCAGTCCAGCAAGTTGTCAAACAATCATCCAGTGTGTTGCAGAGCACACTACTGACAACAGATGGTATGTTCACTCTAAAAGCTAGTTATGGGGCCATCAGCCTCCAAACCGGGCTGGAAAAGTCAGCAATGCAATAATAACTAGTAATGTATTACTGCTATTAAAATGTAACTTTGGGGATGAAACTAGTTTTTAGTAAAATAAAGATAATATTCGGAATAAGAGTAACTAAGGCATCATAATGGGCCATGTTTATTTGTGTTCTGAAACCTCCAATTACTAAATGGAGGAGGGAATTCACCTTGGACTGGAGACTAGCGCCAGTAAAAGTGAAAGCAATATAATTAATATAGGTACTTATTATATTATAAAATTAATTGTACTCCACCCCCACCCCCAAACAACTACACATAAACATTTCTTAATTTGTAAGTGATTTATCAAATTGTGTTTGACGTGGCCTCCCTAGCAAGAATGTGACTTCCCTATCAACCAGATATAGAACTTTTTCAGCATTGTTTCCAGAACCAAGTCTGATTTCATTTAGAAGAAATGTTTTCCTGAATGTACTCAACGAAACTTTGTCCTTATTAGCATCCGTAATAACCTGTAATAGCGTGGTGTTACGTCATTTTTCAACTTATTAAGTGGAACGGCTGACTTGATTTTGGTTAAACTTGGTTGGAATGTTTCTTAAAATAAAGTGTTTTGGGTGGTATCATTAGCAACGATGTAGCTTGAATAGGAACCAGATGTAAAACCTATTGTCAACCTTTCCTTTATATAGGCAGAACCAGTTCTTTTGTTGAAACTTGGTTAAAATGTTTAAAAAGACATGCCTGCCAAAAATGGTTCTGGGTTGATCATCCTGGCAACATTGCTGCTTCCATAGCAACCAGTCCTAAAACATTTAAACGTCCTCTCTCAAAAATCTAAGCAAGTTTTGATCAAGATTGTTTGACATTTTTGTTTAGACATGTTTTTGCATATTTATGTCTAATTTGGCCTTCTTAGCAACAATGTAGCCTCGCAGCTACCATGCCAAATAGTCACGAAACAGTCTGAGAACAAGATAGAACTCCGGCTCAAAATGCCAAAATGTATGGCTAGAATGTCTCAATATCATGTAGGGATACAAAAGAACAGATCATTATGATATTTGTTTAAGCCTAACACCACTCAGAAGAGTTTTTTTTTTTTAATGACATTTGAGCATGAGTTCAATTGTTGTGCTCAGACAGTTTGGTGACAATGGCCACGTGCACTATTAATCTGCGACTTCTCCATAACGACTGAGCAAAGTTTAATCAAACTTGGTAAGATTGTTTCCTATGGCATTTTTTGGCAAACATGTTTTTGGTAGGCCTTTCTAGCTACAGTGTGGATTTCATAGCATTATATATACAATCATTTTTGTCTCAGCTTCTTCAGACTGACTATGCAAAGTATGATCAGATTTGGTAACAACGCTATATAGTACATAATGTAATAAACTTTTTGTCTATGGAGTCTGTAACTATTATGTGGGTTCCACAGAATCCAGGTGTAAGACAAGTTGGCAGTTGTGCCATCCAAATTTTAGAGTCAAAAGCTTAAAGGTGAAAGTCACTGTGACTGAAAGACGCAAAATGGTTTCTGCACACTAACATTTGTTGTATATCAAAGACCTGAACCAAACTTTGTGGACGGCTTGCACTTGGAGTATGGAAAAACTTTGGAAATTGGGGTCAAAAGTTTGAAGGTTGTGTTATTGTGACTGAAAGCAGAAAAATGATTTTTGCACAATAACATTAATTCTATATCACAGACCAAAACAAAACCTTGTGGATGGCTTGAACTTGGAGAATGGGAAAACCTATTGAAATTATGGTCTAAAGTTCAAAGGTCAGTCCGTGCATCTGTTACCAATTTTGTTTCTGCACAATAACTTATTGCACATACCATACGTTTTGGATTGGGTAAGGAAGAACCCTATCGCTTTCGAGGTCAAAGATCGAGGTCATTGTGACAGAAAGAAAAAATAGTTTCCGCACACTAATATTGGTTCTCCATCACAGACATATATCAAACATTGGGGTTGACTTTCATTTAGGTAAGACAGAAGCCTGTCGATTTCAGGGTCAAAAGGTCAAAGTGGTTTCTTCATTAAAAATTCAAGTCTAGACTTTGGACCTTAACCAAAGTTTGTGGATCGCCTACACGTTGGGTGAAAAAGAAGCCTAATTATTTTAGGTCAGCAAGGTCAAGGTTCAAAACACTTTGACTTCAGGAAGACAAATGACATTTTCATTATAACTTTAGTTCTACCACGCACCTTGACCAAATTATTTGGAGTTCCTGCACTTAAAGTGTGGAAAAGGCCTGTTGATTTTGGAGTTAAAAGATCTGTGTGGATGGTTTGCACTTGAGATAAAAAACCTGTTGAGTTTGGGGTCACAGGTCAATGTCATTATGACTGAAAGAAAAAAAATAGTTTCTGCACAATTACATTAGTTCTACCTTACAGACCTAGACCAAACTTTGTGGATGGCTTACAGTTGTGGTAAGGAAGGAGCCTGTCGATTCGGCATCAAAAGGTCGAAGGTCAAGTTCACTGTAGTTAACATAAAAATGGTTCTGCAAAAACATTTCATTTCTCGACCATTTACCTTCTCCAAAGTTTTTGGACGACTTTCACATTGGATCAGAAAGAAGCTTATTGATACTTAGGTGAAAAGGTCAAGGGTTAAGGCCACTTTGAATGAAGGAAGAAAAATGTTTTTTGATTAATAAATATAGTTCCAGAAATCGTACCTTGACCACAATGTATGGATTGCTTGCACTTACAATATGAAACACGCCTGTTGATTTTCGGGTTAAAATGGCAAAGGTTAAGGTCACTGTGACTAAAGGCAGAAAAATTATTCACGCACAAAATTTCATTACTCGAACATGTACCTTCATTAAAGGTTTTGGATGGCTTGCACTTACACTAATAAAGAAACGTAGATAAACTGAGATCAAAAGGTCAAAGTGCAAGGTCATTGTGACTGAAAGAAAAAAATATTTTCCGACACAATTAAATTGGTTCTACATCGCATACGTGGACCAGTCTTTGTAGGTGGTTTTCATCTGGATGTAAGGAGAAACGTCTGTAAATTTTAGTACCACAAGTTCAAATGTCAAGGTCAATATGACTAAAAGAATAAAAATAGTTTTTGCACAATAACGTTAGTTCTACATCATAGACACGAACTCAACTTTGTGAATTGCTTTCACATGGAGTATGGAACAATCCTATGGAAATTGGGGTCAAACATTCGTGGCTAATTTATTAACAGTACATGCTTAAAAACATGTCAGCGAAACTTTATCTATGTATGAAAAACTAAATGTGCTAAAAGAGTCAGACTTTTTTTAAAAAAGTGGTTTTGAAATTTCTTATTGTGGAAAATATACCAAAATTAACAAAACATAAATGTAGGTGTCTTTAAAAGTAGGAATAAGATACTCTCTCTCTCTCTCTCTCTCTCTCTCTCTCTCTCTCTCTCTCTCTCTCTCTCTCTCTCTCTCAAACAAAGAAACAAAACACTCTGGGCCAGACTAGAGTGCCGTCCCCTGCGACCGTCAAACCTATACAGTAAACTATGTTACTTTAGTCTAAAAAAAAAGAAGCAAAGCGATAAATATTACAATCTTTAGCGTGAGGAGAAACAAATGTTACATTACATGACATATTTATTGTGATTCCAATTCCTTTAGTTTCTATAACACTGCAAATCCAGTCTATGAAACCTTTAGCTAAATTGCAAAGTTCGTTAGTTTGTATATAATGGAAATGCTCTCTAACCCCCCCCCCCTCCACACACACACACAGTACCAAGTACATATTTTGACTGATGTCTCGAATCTAGAGGAAAACACTTGGCTAAAATAAAGATAATTCATTGAATATAATTAATTGTAACAATTTATGATCTCCTTTTTGCCCATTTTGTTTAGTTTTTTTAAAAAGAAATTGCCGTGGAGTAAGACGTCTTTTCATGTCGTGCCAGGGCATAATGTAACTATAAGTCTGTTTACAAAATATTGCTCTTGAAATATATTACGAATGTGATGAATGAAAATTCGACCTTTTTTAACACAGGACTCCATATTGCCATTTCCATGCCACGCATCTCTTATACCTCGTGAAATAATCATAATAATAATGACTTGATCCGCAGCAACGTTTATGATTCTATCAACAACTCGCATTGCAACATGCTTAGCTATCGGCGCAGCGCGCGAAGACAAGGCCGGGAACACTCTTGGTGCACCTGTAAACAATCCTTGGACAACATCATCAAGACCATTTCCGTAATATGTCATGTAAACGGGTTTTCTCGCGTTGACAACACGTACTGTTATCACACGGCCAAGTACGATTGTCATTGTATTAAATATCAGGCCGATCTCTAATGTACAGTTGTATTGTCAATGTCTCCCCGCGGAGATATACTATGTGCCCGTCCTGGTCCACAAGGGTAAAACGAATATGCGTCAACCGGGGGTTGTGGCATGGCAGCTACACAGGCGTGGGAGTAATTGATATCAAATCAACCTGTTCCACAATTGGTGAAAAATCAAACAAAATGTAGCCCTGCGACGAGTGCGTCGTCGAGGCTTCGCTTTCGTAACTGCCACTGACTGCATCACAGGATAAATTAATTTGCATCGTTGAGGTAATCCTGAAAATGTCTGGCGCGATATGGTATCCCACGCGTAAGATTCTTTTGTCCTCGGGAATTTCGTTAATATCTTCAGGCCAACCTAAAATTGATCTTATTGACGACCGTGTGATGTCAACGTCGTACGGTGCAGATTTAATCGAGATGACAGAGTTGAATGTCGGGTCATGTTCGCTTATGAAAATTGTAGAGTCCTTGCCAGTCATTAATGGAATACTCGAATCTCTTCATTGATCGATTTCATGTGGTACGCGCTCGAGGAAAGTTCAACTTCTTGTCAATTTGCGTAATCATCCATTGAAAACATATAGGCGTTATTCGCGGAAAGATCACCGAACGGTCGTGATCGAATATTAGGCCAACTGTGATACACGCGCAACGACGACAATGCGATCTCGAGTTTGCGTGATTCCCACTCGGTGACTGGTTAAGTGAAAGTCACATCAATTTCTGGTTTCGTTGATGATATTGTAAATCATCAACGTAACGCTCAGGGTTGTACTTACAAAGACACGCTGCATCGCGACATAGATTTAACGTAAGACAGAGTGTTTCAACAGGAAGTGTTTCAGAACTCTCTATCGGTATCGTAAGATACACCATCGTTGTATTGAATGAGTTCGTGCATCAACAAGCGATGTCATTGGTGATCAGCCGCTGACAAATCGATGAGGTCTGATTGATAACTTCTGGTGCGTTGTTGTTAGCGCGAACTGACCCCACTAGTGTTTCCAATCGATCCACGGGTTCATTTACTTGTTGTTGGTCCACAGACACGCATTCGCCTGCAGGTTTGAACCCTTTGGTTGTCATGGAACCTTTAGCTGTCCAAATTTTGTGACCACCAAGACCTTCTGTACGTGTGGAAAGCACATCCTCTTGTTGAGTCCAACCCCATAGATTTTCTGCAAGAATTATTTTTATATGTCCGGCAAAAAATATCCCAGTATAGTTTGGGCCTTTTCTTTACCTGTGTTTCTATAGATGTAAACACTTTTTTGAAAATCATTCCACGTCGAATTATTACTATATAGTCCTTTAAATCCAGTCTACTCCTTGAATACCCATCCGTCCAATTCCTTTTAGAGGGAACTTGGGCGTGTTTCCGCCTGTACTTCCAACATATAATCTTTTAGATGTTTTAGATCAGGTATGTTAGTAGCAAACTAGAATGGGATTATCAAAGATTGACTGCCGTGCGTCTTCATTAAATCTTTGAACTGGCGTTTCCAACTTTGATTTGTACTCGGACTGGATTGATTTTCCGAGACAGCCAACACGTCACCATTCGGCGCAAGCGGTCCAACCACGTGCAGTAAAGCCAAGTGAACTTCGTCCATCAAGCCAAGCATTTGTGCGAGAAGAATTCCAAGTCGTTCCTGCGGATACGGAACTACCACCAAAGTATATTATAATGCGCTAGTGCTTCAATACTCTGGTACATCAATCGTAAACTGATTGACAATCGCGTGGTGTCCGCACGCATAAGTGGTAATTCCGTCGGGGAATATCCATCGCTTGGTGTCAAGATGTGACAAACTCACCTAGATGCAACGAAAACACCCATGAGATGTTTCTTTGATTGGGTCAAATTCGTGGTCAGACCACGATCGAGTACATTTTTGGATGCAGTCCCACATACTCTTCGATTGACTTTCCCGCACATTCATCCTTGTACTTACCAACAATCTTTATGTTGGTGTTACCAAACAGTCAATGGTCTTTCGGATACTCACTGGTGTCGAAGTCGTTTACAAGTAAGTCCGATGCCATATCCGAATAAACATCGTTGGTGCTTACACGCGTTAGCAGAGAATCAGTATCTGTAAGCATCTTGACACGATACTGGTAAAACGGTTTGATCTTGTCATTGGAAAACTCTTACATGAGCAACTTTGATGAATACAAAACGGACGCGCCAACATAGATAGGCTACGTTAACTTCAGTTTCGATTTTCTACTGTGAACAGCTACGAGTCCACCGTCAAATAGCTTGCGTGACTGAAATGCTGGATCCGCAGCAAACCTGCGAAGTTGATCGTGTTTACTTTCACGGACATTGTCAACGTTGATTCGTTTTCGAAAATTCTCCATTGTTTTACCAAACACAGCATTGTTTATCAGTTTAAAAAAATATCTTTCTCAAACTCGTTCATGGCCTTTGTACGCAGATTCGTATTCATTGGTATATACGGCGCCATCCACGCATGTTGGCGAAAATGCAGCACTTGATGGATTCGTTGTATACGCATACCTAATTGCAGATATAACTGCAGTTTGTTTACGTATACCACATAGTTGTTTTTAGTCCGAAGATTTGGAACAAGCTTGGTGCATTCGATAAACCTGCGCCCAGATTCATCCATAACCCCACACTGATACGGGGACAACTACCCGCGTGGCACCAACAACGCTTCCAACGCAAGAGAATAATCGTTATGAGTGAGGTGAAGCTCGTCTGGATGCTCGAAGTCAACTTCTAAGAAACATCCATAGTCACTGTTATGATCGTACTCGATTATGTCTTTGTGTAGATTTTTAGTCTCGAGATTCTTCCACTGAAACTCACCAACAGGCATGGGGCGCATCACTGTCCAGCAATAAAGATTGTGAATGTTAAGATACATGATGCAACTGTTTGGGACATCGGCGCCATATTCGTCCACGTGTGGGTTGCTGGCGTGCGCGTATTGGTGGATTGCAATAGAAATCCCACCGCGGATACCACGCTCGATAAACAGATGGTGATCAATGTCAGTGAGCAGTTCCAACTCCACCTTGGTTTTGGACAGCAGCGCATCCCAAACTATTCCCGGTGACGAAAAGTAGTGCGCGGGGTCGAGCTTGTACTCATGCATGGCGGTGTCATGAAAGACCTCAAAGACATCCGCGAGCAGCAACACGTCCAGGAACAGATAAAAATCATCATAGTCACCGAGATTTTGACAGCCAAATACAGACCAGACATTCTTCGCGTGTGTGTAATCGTTGGTGGAAATTCCCTCGCGAGACAGCGATGAATGAAAAGGCTTGATGGGTAGCAACTGTGTCTCATCAAACATGTCCCAGTCGTTCATATACTCGTAGGGATAGATTCCATGACGAGTGAGTAACTTAAACGTTTCAGGGTCACATTCACTGTATCGATGAATAATCGTAAAGCGATCATCACTGTCCCCCGCAAGATTGTTGATGGATTTGTCTAGGCTTGAGTTTAGAAACTGCAGGGAATCAATGAACTTTAATTGTTCCAAATGAAACGTGATTTACTTCTCCATCGTGTTGGGGATGACACTTATTGGTGCATTTGACGCTGTTGCTATTGCTTGCATTATTGAGTGGCCATCATACCGGCGCAGGTTATGAAGCACTACATGGATTTTTTGTTTGTTTGGATAAATTCGTAACTGTAGATTGTATGCGATGTATGCGGCTCCGCTATACATGCCCGTGGCGTGACAGTTATCACGTATTGTTTCGTTGTTGCACGGCAAAGCCGTCTCGCTAAAAGCACCATTGCAGATGCAGCAATGATTGGCCACGGAAAACTAACGAATGTCATCGTTGGTCATTAACATATTCGTATGTGACGAGATCTTTTCTCGAATCCATTTCGCGGTAACATCAAGCGATTTAAGAAATACTTCAACCGAATCCTTGCCACGGTACAACATTGGTCGCTCAGTCGCTCTGTCACATCTGGCGACAACGAAACAAAAGTAACATGGGACTTGTTCAGCTACTTGCGTTGTATTTGACTGAACTTCGCTGGTTTCCATGGGAATATTCAAACATTCAAAATCCGTATAAATGATATACGGTACTTTCATAGTTACGCTGCTCTGCGGTGAATTTCGGAATGTTTTTTCCCGGGTTCTGGCATGATTGTACGCTGCGGCTTTTCACTAAATCCACCACAGTAAAAATCATTGTCGTCAAACAGCTGTTGTGTGGTAAATAAATGCAGGTAACGTCTGCATGGAAACTTTTACCGTTGTGTTTGCTGTGTCGGTTAAGCAACCGGGAAAGATTCTTTTTCCATACGTAATGAGATCGCGACTCTGAACCATTGATATTGCTCAGAACAGCAGATCAATCTGAGTCTGCCCATGTAAAGTTTTATTATGTACATATAGGGATAGTGCAAGCGGATAAAAACCCTTGTCCCAAGAGTACATTTTAATAGCGATAACAGGGTTATGTTCTTCAAACTTTTTTAGTATGGCCTTAGTAACCTGCACCGGAAATTTTATGTCACCAAAACTGAGTTCATTCAGGTATTGCTGGTATTTGTTGTCGCTCGCGGGATGTAACGCGAACAAAATGGCCTATTCGATACATCTATTGTCATCATTTTTTACGTTTATCACTGACCGCGACGGAACATACTTTGGCGTTTCAAAATGAATAGACTCGCGGAATGGTATGTTTCAGGAAGTATGCAGTTGAACTTCCACGCATCTGTCAAGAGTCCATCCTGAACCCACATTGCTGAATCTTTCCAACTTCTCGAGAATCTTTTCAATGCCTTTGTCGAGTTTATTATTAATAGCCTCGGTGTCTTTACGGTTTAAGATTATAAGTGGACCACCATGAATCCACTGGGTTGCGATTTTTAAGCCATCCTTGTCTGATGACGTGCAATTATATACCAAGAACAATATCTCCTTTAACTCCGGAGGTGCCAGAGCGTTGTAACATCATAATGATTCCTGGAACCACGTTTGATAAAAGTTTTCTAGCGTCTTTACTTCGTTGCGTATGCGTTCGGAATAATTAGATAATAATCTTCAGAATAACCAGCGTGCTTGTTTAATTTGAATTCTGGAACTTGTGCTCATTGACGAACATACTTATCTGCCTCAGCGGCAATAGTGGCTGAGATGCGTCGACGGTTTTGTTCATCCTCGACTCTATGCAAAAATTCCGCCCGCTTGGCTCGTGGAGGAATTTGACATTTAATCGTGCTGGAGTTTCACGAAGCTGTTTTACAGTCTGGCGCGGTTCAACCACGAGTCATATTGACGCAGATATGTCACCTTTTCTTGCGCCTCTTGGTATTTGTATGTTACGCTCACGCGCGGATTGTTTCAGTTGTTGTACTGTTAATGTTGCCGGTATAACCGGTTGTGGTTTATCTGGAGGAAGTGGTTGTGGTTCATTTTCGAATCCTAATAACTCAAGTATGCCATCTTCTTTCATACCTCTTCGTATTCGTATTCCACGCTCTCGCGCGAGTTGCCTGAACTAAATGACGGTAGGCATACTGTTATATAAGGGGAAATCATTCTCTAATTGCTAATTCCATCAATGAGTCTTTATAAACATTTTTATTTTACCAGGATCAGAAACTGCAATCGCTTCAATCCTGGCTATTACTTCATTGACTTCTGTATCTTTTTCATCGACGTTGTTGGGTGTTTCCTCAACGTTGTCGGGTATTTCTACAACAGTTACGTTAGCGAATCTTCGCCGGCGCGCACGATAATACTCACGAAAAGATCCGCATGGTCGACAAAGCTGATTACGCGACTTTACTCCGATACCACATTTAAGGCATGGTCGAGCGCATGGACCAAGACGTAACACGAGCAAAGGTGATTTACAGAATTCGTAATGACATGTTCTGCACAGAGTTCATATTTTACAAGGCACACACCTTTGCACTGATTGCGTTACAATGCCATTGAACTTTTTATATAAAGATTATATTCTCTAATATGTAATATTATTTAGCTATCCTCTCAATATATTAACCTATACCGGTACTTTATTAAATTATATTGCACTGGATGGTGTATAATATTACACAAATCAGCAACCATAAAAGACGTTGCATGGCTGATAGTGATGCTAAAAGGCAGGATAGCGTCTCGTAAGAAAGCCATTTGCCGGATGGTAACCTCCGCAGCTTAGCATCAAGTCGCTCTTCCTGTTCAAATAAAAATGTATTCAAACAGGGATTGTGTGCAATCACTGCACACTGGCCTTTACGAAAGTGCATCACACCAGCTTGAAACTGGGCATCCATTGTACGTTCACATCCCAGAATATCAAACGTGTTCCAGCTCTTGTCTTTGGACTTGCGGCAACCTACGATTACCGTGTCGTTCATGAGTATTGATTTTATGGGTTCTGTATCGAAATAACACTTTACAACAATGCCGCTATTTCAAAGGGTCTTGTATCATTTAATCATATTCTTTATTATTACAAATTAATTAATTGTCATGCATACGTCTGGGTGCAATTAGTGTTTGCATATATTTTACTGAACATTTCTCTAATTGAGTTTCCTTGATGATCTTCGTTGCTACTACTATATTCGCTAATCGCATCACTGGAGTATTCGCTCGTCTCATTATAATCTACACTGGGTGGTCTAGTTAACGCTAGCGACTTTATTTTTTCATGCACAATATCAAATAATTACTTTTCATGTTTATTCTCATAAGCTTGGCCAAGTCAACATCGTTCCTGTTACAAGATAATTTTCAATTCGATTAGTTTATCAAGATAATCCTAATAGGTATTTGAAAATTCATACAACATCTTTTGAGCCTCTTTGACAAATCTGTATGATGCATTTAAGCGAAACAATAATTTGATCTTTTTAATGTTAGAATCCCACCGCTGCTCTGTTAATTGGATTCCAGAACTGGATACATTCATAAATTCTTTCCAATTAATATACACATCAATCTGTGTTTTTTTCCCATTGAATATATATATATATATATATATATATATATATATATATATATATATATATAGAGAGAGAGAGAGAGAGAGAAATACCGCAAACTCTGCCGCAGTTAATATAAAATACTCTGCCACAGTAAATATTCTCACACTAACTCTGCAACAGAGAACATTATATCAGCAGAATATTTTAATATACACATCAGTGTTTTTTCCATTGAATATATATATATATATATATATATATATATATATATATATATATATATATATATATATATATATAGAGTGAGAGAGAGAGAGAGAGAGAGAGAGAGAGAGAGAGAAAGAGAGAGAGAGAGAGAGAGAGAGAGAGAGAGAGAGAGAGAGAGAGAGAGAGAGCGCTAACTCTGCCACAGTTCACAGTTAATATAAAATATTCTGCCACAGTAAATATTCTCACACTAACTCTGCAACAGAGAACATTACATCAGCAGAATATTTGATACTGTGTAGTGGCGATCAATAATCCTGTTCCTCACATTAGTATTTGGTCGCACAAAAAAGTGTAGTATAGCCACAATCAATAATATAGGCATGACTGAAAACTTCACGTGTGCGCGCACTCCGTGGAAAACTCACTATGGGTTCGAGCACTTGCATAAATAATGCACTCGCGGGTTATTCGAGGGTAAAGTAATGGGGCGTAGAAGGGCGTCGACGTATCTCAGCCACCAAAATCTAAAATGCTCATTGTGATACTACTGCAGTTGGCACCGTTGTACCTGGAATTAACATACAGCATGTCATCAATATTTTAAACAAAAGGTACGTCTAAAAAATAACATCTCTTTTATGTAACACAATACAAGAACATACTCGAATAAATCTCAAATCCCATTAGGATTTACTTGCAATTCATTTGAAGTCACACACTCAGAAATAGAAAGTTTGTGACTGCAATCGGAATCCAGGAAAAGTAAGAATCACTGCAAACTCGGGTAAAGTCTACACGTTTAAAGATGGAAAACAATTCATGAAAACAAAAGTTGAATTTCCACGAAAAAAAAAATTAATTAGGGCAAACTCCATGGGTTTACAGCATATTATACAATCAATCAAATTTACAATAGAATTAAATAGTATTGTTACCTTTCATTTTCACCACACCGTATTTTTTTCACATATATTCTCGAAATTCCGCAGGTCAAACATATAGTTTTTTGTACATGGTGTCAAAATCACTGCAGGTTGTTTTTTATTTTTCTATTTTAATAGAGACAGATTCTTTGCTGGAAAGGACTAGGTTAGTTTTTCATTATAATCCGCCCTATGTCAGATTGTAATGATATTTTTCCAAATGTATCTACTACATGGGTGCTTCATAAAACAGTTTTGTTTTTGACATGGGTATTTGTCTTTACCGTGTTTTAATGCAAAACGATGATAACGTCATATACAGTGGAAAACACCAAAATGACGTGAATCAACATTCCAAATATATGAGTGACGTGTTATGTTTTTGTATAAAAGTGTATATATAGACGTGCAAGTGGAAGAAGTTAATGCTTTCTTTCCCTTTTATATTTATCAAACTTATATGTTTCTTATTAGTTATATTATTCCAAAAACGTTTATTCAATATGGCGAACATTTTCTTATTCATTATAAAGTCTTTTGCATCAAGCGTTGGCGGTTCTCAGTTGTATCTTTGGATATTGTTTCCTTTGTTAAAATTAATCAATTTAAACCAAAGATTTATTTTAGTAATGTGGTGTATTTAGTTTTGCAATTATTAGATTAGCTAAGAAGATCGTAGTTGCTTTAATTGAAAAATAACATTAATGTTTCTTCACCTTCATAGAAAAATTGGTCAATTGGAATAGTCTAATTAATCTTCTTTATAATTCTTATTTTAAGTTGTATGTGTTTTGGGACATTATGGGTAAATACTAAAATGTATTTGAAGTTACATATGTGTGTGTAAGAGAGAGAGAGAGAGAGAGAGAGAGAGAGAGAGAGAGAGAGAGAGAGAGAGAGAGAGAGAGATAGAGAGAGAGAGAGAGTCAGTTTCTTTAGCATATTTTCTTATTAACTCACTTGTCACTTTGAGAGTTACTGCCCCCTACTGCTTCTTTACTTTACGGGTAGGCCATTCGCAACTTCTCGGTCATTCCTACTGATCATACCTCGAATGTATGCCAATAACTGCCATTAGCTGCCTATAGGACCACCTCTGTTATTTACTAAACAAGGATTAACCGAGAAGTTGCGAATGCACCAAACTATTTTCTTCATTCGCAGCTTCTCTGTTAATCCTACGGTAAATACAATTGTACAAATATCGAGGTGGTCCGAATATACTGCGGTTTTTATTTTTGCGAAGAAATTTTGGGCGAACAAAATCCATTTTGTTCTGAAAATTACTACGTCGACATACATGGTCTGATGGTCTGAATGAGGGTAGGGTGGGGTGTTTATAATGGGTATATATTTCATGGAAGTAAATTATAAGAAGGAAATCTGATCGTGTTGCACGTAAATGCAATATGATTTGTTTTCGTCGTAGCGATAAAACATTCCCTTAATAAACATATACACACACTTGCAAATTTGCTGTTTCATACAGATGATATTAATGCTCTAATATAATTTTGCTTCTTCTCACCTTCGCTGCATTTCTTCAATCGCGTACGTGAATAGCTGTTATTTTCTATTTGCTGTGCTTGGATGTTCGACCAAATGGGAAACAATCAAAACAACATTAAAGCAAGTGTGTTTCAAATTAATTTTCGAATGACATGCATTCACAGTTATTTCCAAATATGTAATTGTTGTATATATGTATATTGAATATATGTAGGTAAGCAGGTATGCACATAATGAAGAATAATAACTTTACTTTTCGTATTAGGTTCCTCTTTTAATTTCCTTTATCTGAATAAAAGTTCAACAATCCACCTGTAAAGTGCAAAACGGGATGTACAAATCCGAAAAGAAAGCAAACTTTCGTGCTGTGTTGCATTTTTAATATATCTTCCGTTTCAACAAAGCGTATGTGAAGACGACATAAACAGTCAACGTTTTGACGAGACAAACAGACGATTGTTTAGACTGGCAGACAAACCCAACAATAAATGGATAAAAATAGGGCCAACGGGCGGACGGACGAAGAGACAAAAAGATAAACAGACGGATCAACAAAGAGCAAATAGACAGGTGAACAATTGGCGAACAGATGGCTGAATGAACTGATAGACAGACAAACTTATAGACGAATAAAAAGGATAATAGTTCATGTTGACAGATGGGTGTACTTATCAAAGGATGGGCCAGTACATAGACAAACCGATGGTTTGAATTAGAGGGAAAAGGGACAGAAAAACACACAGACAATTGAACGGAGGTTTGGACAGATAATGAAGTTGTCCAATGAATAAGTGGACGGAAGCACAGGCGCAATTTCCAATTATTATATTGTAATTGTTCAGACAAGTGAGAGACCAACTAAAACGTCTATCAGACAACAAACACTCGAATAGATGGAATAGGGTGACTAATTCTACGCGCATTCTTTCGTTTTGGAATAGGGGAAACCTGATATGCCCAACAAATGAATGTTTTAGGAAGTCGGCTTATGAACATATTATATCACAAAAACCTTTCCAAGGTTCTACCGATGTACTATTTCCAACTTTACCAAGTTTTAGTCGCCTCTTTTATGTAAATGTCCATTCTTTCTTCACCTCACTCTCCCCTTCTCAATCCTCCTCCACCCACCCGAGCATTTCACTTAAAACTGAACTAGTTTTGCAGTATCGACGTAGTTGTTCCTAATGCATTTCTTTTTTTCATTTTATTATTTTTTTGTCAAAAATGACCAATACAAGCATAAAATACTTTGTTGCAATACGCGTGATCATTATTAACTTTTTAGTCGAATTAATCATAATATCAAAATAAAATGGCGATATACAAATATATTTGTTGAAAATACATACAGAAGAATGAGCACACAAATAGCATTCACGTATTCTGGATTAAGATTTCTCTCGCTTTCTCTCTCTCTCTCTCTCTCATATAATAAACAATTAATTCTTACTAATATGATACCCTTTACAAAACCTTAAATGATTTACACGGTTAAAATACAGACACAATAGAGGACTTATAACAAAACAGAACTACACTGAACTTGATTGCCAACTCAGGTCCAACAAATAGACATAACAGACTTAGTACAAATGCAAATTATTAATGGTGGTGGTATAGCGGATAGAAAAGGGAAGGGTAGAGAGATATTCTGATCAATATTTTAGACATGCATGAGAAAATGGGATAAAATGATAATAGACATAACCATTCTGAGTTTATATGGAAACCTAATGATTCAATATCAGTTCTTGAAATTAACTTATTCTTCCCCCTACTCTAACATTTGTGCTATTTAGCAACTCACAAAATGTGCATGTATGGTGAAATCTTGTATTATTTAGCAAGTCACCAAATTCGTATGCATTAACATTTGCGAGATACTTCTTACTTATATATTGCTGTATTATTTCAGCAAAACATTTATATTGAAAAATGATTGTGAAAGTCACCATCTATGTCTTGTTAGGCACATAATTCACTTTTTCAGATATATACAAATTTTGCCACCTTCCTGTAATACTTGGAAACCTTTGAGTCGTTGTACGGAACTTTGTTAAAATTATTCTATATTTTTGTTGCAAACTACGAAACAATACAACAACGATTCCATAGTTGTTTTACCTAAATTGTCAGATATATTCAACAAATGCCTTTTATACAAACTGAATTATGTCAAGATATTTTAAAATAGCTATATACTCCATGCAATGTCAATGTTACAATGCATGCTAATAATCAAGCAAAGAAGCTTGGATTCAATTGTATCCAGACTGTAAACCTGTTTAATTTGTCAACTGAGTTTATGAAAGGATTCCTTAAAGACCCGCGTGACTATTTTATTAAATAGTGTAAGCACGTTAATCTAAATTGATAGACTTCTTGTTCAAAATAAACCTGTTTCATTTGTCAACTGAGTTTATGAAAGGATTCCTTAGAGACCCGCGTGGCTATTTTATTAAATAGTGTTTAACACGTTAATATAAATTGATAGACTGCTTGTTCAATATCTCCATAGTACGTGTTCCAATGGTCAATGCAACTTATTTGTTCCCTTGATAATAGAGTTGAAAAGTAATTCAACGCTGTTTAAAAAAAATATTTGTACTGATACGGTAATTGATCCTGTTAGGTGAGTTCTCGCATAAGTTTTAATTTTTTTCCATCTGCTAAGGCAAATACATTTCTGAATAAACCCTGGTCGCTTCATGTGGTCGGAACAAATAATTGATTATCATCTGTCTAGGAAAATGTGAGCATTGAATGCTTATATCCTCTATACATTTTGAAAGTAAAACATTGCAAACTATGTCATTGTTTCCTTTCTCCCAAATTTACAAGTTATATCGACTCTTTTAAGTGTGAATATATATATCTATATATAGATATATATATATATATATATATATATATATATATATATATATATATATATATATATATATCTTAATTCGTTAGTCAACCTTTCAAACGTTTATGAATCTGTTATCTGGTGGAATTTGCAAAGTCATTTATGGCATATGAATGTTTCAGCAGTTTTTAGTATAGATGAATTGTTCTTTCTTTCTTTCACTTGCAATTAAATGTGTATGCTGAGTTAATTTTTAACGTGGATACCTTTTCTTCAGAGTTATTCAGATCAGTCAATGAAGCGTGGTGGGAGATGCATGCGCTCGTGTTACATATAGTACGATATGGTATATTTCTGGGTAAAATTACGTTTTTCAGCGTTCCACTACCATTTTGTCACGTGACGTCATTACGTCGGCGTGTGCATATAACGTCACATGGGTAGCAAGTTGAAGACTTATCGATATTGCAGTACTTTATGATAGACATAAGTCTATGCTTGAAAATGTATTTTGTTTTACCAGATTTTAGGGCTGTTTAGTAGAGTGAACCTAGCCCTTTATCACATTAAATCGTTGGTCGAGCTACAAGAGATACAGAAGGAATCTAATTAATCAGATATATAATGATCTTTAATATCTAATCGATACAAAAATTCATTTTTCAGCTGAGATTCTGCAGTTTATACCGTATATACTCGCTTATAAGTCCAATCCAACTGCAAACTGCACGGATCCAGATCTGCATAATGCGCTGGCAGATCTGGGTCTATGCAGTTTGTTAGGAGCAATCAGTAGAACAAACAACATAAACCGTGATCCGCCGGTGCATTATGTCGATGTTGTTTGCAGTTAGATCCGACTTATAAGTTAGTATAGACGGTAGCATCCTACCTTCTTCAAAGTTTATTTGCAATCTCATTTAATAATCGTTCATAGTCATACATTTCAGTTCCTACTTTTGAGGGAATGCGGTTTATGTAATACATTTTTACCCTATATTTTAACGATTTTAAATTTTTTGGCTTTTTATTTTATTTTATGTACATTTTACAGAATTTTAATATATTTGCCTTTTGTGTTGTGGTCCTTCGTGTTGCATTTATTTCGAAGGGTTTATCTTCCTAATTTTGTTGTTGTTTTATTTTTGCATATCTTTATTTACGTGTTTATAATTTTGCTTTCAATTGGCACCATATAATCATTATTGTGCTGACGTTCCGTTAAATGCTAATGCTTATAAATACATCTACAGTATCCCTTGTAACACTATCAGTCTATAAAATGTGATATGGACTATCTGTATATAAGTGACGCGGTGTGTGTAGGAAGTTATTGATTGCTAACTTGCTTCCCCTTTCTGACTGATACCCATTCGGTAAATTATAACAAATTTTATATGGTGCTGAAGGATCTTATGACAGTTTATGGATCGTTCAGTCACCACAAATAGGTATATCGATCTCAGCTTCGTTTCTGTCCATATAAATTTGGGGAAGGCGACTGACAGGTGCATAAACTGCCATTAAACACTCAGTACCTTGCAGTATTTGATAATGATGTGTACCTGAAATATATTTCTCCATCTACTTTTCAAATTTAAATATTACTGCTAAGAGCTTAAGGGTTCCCGTTTCGTAAGCAAAGACCTTATACCATAACGCCTGGCCCCAATATCATGTAAACATTAATACACTATAACTCTTAACTCAATTCAAAATTGTAACTCTAAGCTAGTCTGTGGCTTGAATTTATCCAAGCAGAAATTATAAATATGAGCAAAGTTTGAACATAACCGTCTTTCTATAATCGTGTAGCCTGATTTACAAACATCACAAATTGTATTCCTTTTTCTTAATAATACAATCTCGTAATATGATTATTATATGATACTCTGATTATTCTCTCATAATTTCTGAAAATAAATTATATGTAATTGTTTTTCTTTCAGAAAATGAATGTCATCTTCCCATTCCTGTTTTTGTTGATCTTTCAAGCCCAACCAATGAATAGTTTTTCTCCAAACAGCGCGTTCGGATTGATTTCTTATGTTACCAAACTGGTCCCTGTTATGCTTGGCAACAAAGAAATTGTAGAGGATATAATTAATCCAGCAGACAATGTGGACGCACTTTTTCTTTCTGTTCTTGAAAACTTGCAGAAAGTGCAACATCAGACTAAGGACATGCTTAGCGACTTGCTGGTCTCAGTTGACTTTAACTCGCACTTGAATGAAATTGCAAGTGCACAACGTGCGATTTCTAGTGTAAACGAGGACTTTGATAACCTTCAGGAAGCATCGAATGAGAATGAGAGAAACCGTACGCGTACCATCTTCATCACACACTATAAATATAACATGCTCGAGACACACCTGCGGAACCTCAGGGATCGAACCAAAGGGACGCCTATACTTTCTCTGGATGCGATACCACCTCTTCTTTCCAGAAAGGTAAAATGGAACATGACATCTGTCAGACATTTTCAAAGGGGTTATTTGTCTTTGATGATGAATGGATATGCACCTCTTCTTTCCAGAAAGGTAAAATGGAACATGACATCTGTCAGACATTTTCAAAGAGGTTATTTGTCTTTGATGATGAATGGATATGCACTCAAAAGCATCTATACTGATATGACCGGTGGAGACGCTGAATCTGAAGTGAATGACTTGATAGTATACATGAATGGGTCTGTCAGCGAATTGCATACAGCAGATAAAACTTGCATGGATACTTACCTCTCGGATTTAGAAACGCTTCATAAAACGGTCCAAGAAAAATACACCCGGCTTGAATCTTTCATCAGTAGCCATTCTAAAAAAGGTAACCGGTATGCCTCCTACCTAAAGATCAATAATGTTATTAAGCAGATGGCAGAGTCAAAAGCCAAAGTCTTCGTGTTTTGTGAAAAGAAAGGCAATGGTCCAGCATACAATGAGACAGAAGTAAAGATTCGTCAGGAGATATCTCAGTATCAAAGGGCAAGAACCGGAGATGGCGAAAACGAAGCTGTGAAACATATTCTGGGCTCAATTCTAGAGACCACCAAATTTCTTGGTAATTACCCGTATGCTATAATAATATTCTCCAATCACCCGTATTTCCCTATTAATGAAATTGTTAAAGAGTATTGTGCTAATGAAGTTTCTTTCGAGATAATCTATGACACTTTATATGAACACAGGGCTATGTTATTATGTGCAGACCAGGAAGTCCCCTGTTTAACAGCACAAAGGGCAAGGAAATGCTGCGAAACACCCGTTTTTCAAGGCTTGAAAACAAATCTCTAACTTTAATTAATGGAAGCATGTGTCGTTTGTATGCCAATCTAATGAAGAAATTAACTGTTTTGTATATTAACATCAAGTTCTATGGGAAATGAAATAGTGGTCCGATCCCTATTGGGTGGGGGTAGTGTGTGTATCCATGATATATATGTGCATTTGTGCATTTCTTTTCGTGTCAATAGTTGATTTATGAGAAATTACAATTCAATGAATCATTTCTAGAGTAATTTGGAGCAAGCACAAGTAAATATGCATATAATTATGGAAATTAAGCCTCTCGAAGCTTGACAGCTGCCCAGGAGCTGCTACTATCTGGATCAATTGTAACATTTTTTACATCTATATGATCTTGAAGTTTATGTTCCAATAAGCCCGCTATTGACCATTATTTTTAGCACCAATATCCATTTGAACAGTTATATTTTGCACTACAGGCACAGTTAACAAGTTCTTGACTTGTATGAAATTGATCATCGGGGCAGAGTTTTGTTTTGGTCTCCACATTAATCGCCTTGTTATTTTTAATTACATTTTCTACTTGAATGTAAGAGGACTGAGATGCAGGGCAGAACGGTATTTTCCCAACTCTTAAATTCACTGCGTTATTGCGCATATCGCATTAAAATGACAATAATATTTTCTGTAGCACAGCGCAACAAATTCACTTTTCTTGGTTCATCCCAGATCTTTGACACATCTTTCCTGTATATGCTCTTATCACTCTTCGTGACATGAAATTTACGAATGTATTATCTTTTTTGTCACGTATAATCTAACATATATCATATGTTATGTTGCACAGTGTTTTTAAATGGCTTAATTTCTAATCTAATTTACAATTCTCTATACCTAGGTGTTAGTTGGAGTGTATATGTTACCTCCCTTGGATCATCTGTCTGAAGTTTAAAATGGTACATGTATATTGTAATTTTTAAATTATAATTAGAAACTGTGTGAAGAGCCCTGTCTCTAAAAATAAATGATCTTTTGTGTAGTATCTTGTCAGCTTTAATTTGAATGAGTTGTTTTCTTATTATTCATACTTTGTTTGGGTTTTTTGTTGTTGTTTTTGTTTTTTTGTTTTTTATTTTACCTAAATGGCTTACATTACTATTACCTTCCTTCATGAAACAAAGCTAATGCTTTATTATAAACTTGAATAATGAAGAATTTATATTTACCTCATTTGTTCTGAGTCCCAGGCATGCAGATCAGCTTATAAATCTTTGTTGTTAGTCAGCCTTAGGAAATAGTATTTCACCAAAATTATTTCTGATTAGCAAGGTCTGAACCTGATTTTTTTTTCAATAAGATTGTATTTTTCCTCCAAAAGTCTATTATGTCATGTGTTATTTTTGAGATCATTCTCTGCGTTTTTCTCACTTGTTACAGCCTTGTTATGAAAAATATTTCCTGGTTTGAAATGAAAGTGTCTCTTGTCCTATTTGAAAAAATAAAAAAAAAAATTATAAAAAATGAATACTGTAATATGGTTGTAGTTTAGTATTTGAGTTTCAAAGTGTGAATGTAGTATCTAGTTTGTACTGTTATGATTATAGTTTGCACTCTTTATACTATTTCTTTGCATCAAGGGGAGTTAGTGTATGCTGACAGTCTTGGCCGCATTTTTAGCTTTTAGTTTCAGACCCCTGAATTCATAAGTATCTCACGTGACAAGTGATGCAAAGCAAATTAAACCTCTTAGTTGCCATAAACAATTTTTAATATATGATTAAAAAAACCACTCTAATTAAGAACATTTTAAGTAAAGAAAATATCATCTTTGCACCAGAAATTGACGATAACAGGGGTTGTGTAGTTTGATACCTCTTATTACATAATGCCCATTGGTGCATGCGCATGAACATATCAGACACAACATGAATTTAAAAAAACACAAAAAAAAACGAACAAAAAAAACAAAAAAAAAAAAACAAAAAAAACATGAGACCAAATATTAAAATCCCTGCATTTATTGTTATTTACATCTATAATGTATGAATATGTAAACATTTCTTGCAAAGCAACATTCATTCTTATCATCTATCGACATTACATAAGTGTCATTTATTATCATTGTATGTGCTTAGAATACCTCCTACGTTGATGACGTGCATACTAGGTGTCTAAGGTTGTCAATACAAAAAAATGTACATAATTGATGATCGGTATAGGTATCGGACCACTGATTATTTTACAGCCAAAGAAACAATCTATTGGTGAGGGAATACAACATAGAGTACTAAATATTTTTAGATGAACCTATTGGCTTGTAAATGGATTTAATTTGTCGATTATACATTTCGTAAACTTCAATCCATTACTATAGTTGCCAACAAAATATTTACTTTTATTTTGATATCCTATGTTTCATTTCCTACTGACCAAACAGCGTATGGACTCTTCGTGCGAGGCTATGTTATTAGGTGCAGACCACGGAGTCCCCTATTTAGCAGCACGAAGCGCAAGGAAATGCTGCAAAACACCTGTTTTGTCAAGACTTAAGAAATTTCTCTAACTCTAGTGAATGGAAGCATGCGTGGTTTGTATGCCACTCTAATGAAGAAATTAATTTTATGAATATATTTACATTAAATTTTATGAGAAATGAAATAGTTTTCCGATCCCTACACACACGTAAAGTATAATTTACATATTGTTTCTCGACGCAAGTCATTGATCAACCAACCAGTTATTTTAACCGTAACCCTAACCCTAACACTAATCAGATCTACACAGAAGAAATATCTGCTTTCTTTACAGCAAACGCTTCCACATCATTGTTGATAATGTCGGTTGTAGATTTCTTCATGTACTTCAGTACATGGCAATACAAGTAATTCTGCTCATGTTTACTTCCTGTAACCTAATGGTCAAAGTAACGGATACTGCAGACTTTTAGTTGGCAGATTTAGTTTATTTGATACTCTTATCCACTGATTTAGAATTTTCGCAAACGATCTTCATCAAACGCGGGAAATTAACTTTTATTTTCTCTCTTTATACAGTGATAACAACACACCTAGACATACACACAAAAAAGAAAGAAAGAAACAAATACCAAAAAAAGGAATACTCAATAACAAGTCTTCCATGCAGAATTCTGCATACGAACACAAAGTCAGTAAATTCCACTGGAATGTTGAAGTATCCTGAAGATTGTGTTAGCATGTACCACAGAAAATCCCATCTTAAGTGAATCCATATGAAGTAGAGTTCAGCAGTTTTTAGGTGGACTGCTTTTTCAGTCTCTGAACCAACAATATTTGAATAGAAATCAGAAGCGTGGCAGTAAAAGTCCTTAAGATGATGTGTCAAACGATCATTATCCCCAAATCCGGTCCACGAAATGTTTCTTATGCTCTTTTTCTCCAATGTGGTAATGTATCCTAATTCTGATTCTACCAATATTAGGCAGTCTAAATTCCCATGCATTCATTGTGGTTCTGGTGTTAGACAGAGAAGCAAAAGAGTCACTTGCGACCTGTGTGATAGATGGACTCATATCAAATACACGGGATACCTAATAGATGCTCAATACGATAAACTTGTATTCGACCACTCAGAATTTTCCTGACTGTAACGAATTTTCAGCTAGATTCCTACCTTTCTCCATCGACGATCTACAAGATTCCAGTAGTGATATACCAACTCACATTTCAACCAGACCATCATTGGCAGCTTCAGAAAATATACAGTGTTTCAATGAGAAAGGCTAGAGTTTATACGTGTCAATGCAAGATCACTTCTACCCAAACTATCAGAATTAAGAACGTTTGCTGTAAATCTAATACTGCAGTTCTAACCATAACTGGTATATGGATTGAAGATTCTGTCACTGATAATGAAATAAGAATTGAAAACTACATGTTACTGAAAAGAATAGGTGAAGAAGTGGTGATGGTGTTTCTACATACATACGGAAGGACATAGCTTTTTGTACAAAACCAGATTTGCACTCATTTGGAAGCTCTTTGGTTTCATTTATTATTACCCAATTATAAACCCATAGTCATTGGTACTTGTTATAGAACAACAAAGCATAATGATTTCATTGACAAGTTTGAAGGAACCTAGTAAAAGTTAGATCAGATTGTGAATTCCTAATTTTGGAGACTTCATTATATATTTTTAATACAATGTCAGCAATGTGGAAAAATATGTTAATGTTCTCAATATGTTTGTATTAAGTAAACTTTTAAATGACATTACAAGCGTTATCAGATCAATTTCAACATTATTATATTACATTTTATGTAAAAGCTCAGAAACAATCTGAGTCTGGAATAATCCCAGTATACATTAGTAATCAATAATAAGGATTTAGTATAAAGTTTGTTACATATATATTGACAATAGCTTTTTCGCTTTGAGGATGTTAATGCTGCATGGATCAAAGTTACAGATGTATTTACAACAGTTCTAGATAACATTAAATAAGTGAGATTTAAACAAAGAACAGAACCATGGTCAACTTCTGAAAAATATAAAAGAATAAACATACGGATCAGTTATTGAACATCTGTAGGAAAGATAAAAGTAAAACTGATGTGTACAGTAGTTTTTGCCAAGTTAGAATTCAACTGCAGAGGGATGTTAGGGATTTAAAATCTAATTATTTTTGTAACAACATTGAAGAGAATAAAAACAGCTCAAAGATTTTATGACGACAGTTGATGTTCCTTGGTTACAGTTCGAAACTAAAAGATAACGCTAATGTTGTGTTGAGTCTTGATGATCACAACTGCCATGATGCCTATGACGTTCACAAACGTGGCATCTCCTCTTATGGAGAAATTAACACGATCTTCAAATACATTTACAATAGAATCAACATTTTAAAAAAATGCTTTTCACGGTAAGAAATATCCTCAAACACACACTCCAACTACAACCTGTCAGTGACAATTTTGTTTACGAAGAACTGAGTAATCTTAATCCATGTAAAAGCATAGGTCTTGACAATATCCCAGCAAGGTTTATAAAAGGTGGTGTCAATGTTTTGACAATTCCAATTACTTGCATTGTTAATTTGTTTATATCGAGTTGTATTGTGCCTGATGAATAGTAGTTTTGATGCAAACAATTACAGGTCTGTTAGTATCTACAATATTGTGTCTAAGATTCTAGAAAGCACAGTCTATGTTCAACTTGAACACTTTTTAATAAAGAATAACTGACTTTATGAACTACGGTGGGGTTTTAGAGGAAAATATTCTACAGATACATGCCTGATACATCTTTATGACTATATCAGGGTTCAGAGCTATACAGATTTCTATGAATGATAATGCTCGACTCGCAAAAAGCTTTAGACACAATGAATCACGATATATTGTGTAAACAAATTGCATGATTAGGAGTTACGTGCGTTGCAAGGTTTGAATAATATCTCAGAAACATACAACAAATTGTCAGTGTTAACAATACAGAATCCTGATTTTTTACACTATCACGTGGTGGTGTACCTTAGGGTAATATTTTAAATGATATGGTAACTACAAATAGCCCTGATTGTAATCCGTTATTATTTGAAGGTGACATTGCTATCATGTTTTCACATCAAAATACTGATTATAGTTCAAAACAAGCTTTGGGAAGAGCTAGAATAATGTAATCTTTTTCTCACAGACAACAAACTATCATTACACTTGTGTAAGACAGAATGTATCCTATTTGGCTTGAAGGAAAAGTAACACAATTCAGAGAATTCAAAATCACATGTAATGGTCACACAATCAATTTTACAATGCAATTCCTGTTCTTTCTGATATGAAGAAATTGGTAAAAATCTAAACAATAAACCCTCTAAATAGCACAGAATAAAACTGTACGATTTATAAGTAACCTTGAACCCAGATCTAGTATCAACTAGTATGAACTTCAAAGCGTGGGAATGCTAAACGTGGATGATGGAGTGAAACAGTTAACCGTAAATGATGCTTATCCATTTTATTTTTTTAGTTGAGAAATGTCCATCTTTCCTGAGCCCACAATTTGTGAAAATGTGTGATCATCATCATTTTATCACTGGGAATAGTGAATTGAATCTTTGTTACACCAATTGTTAGTGATGTAGCTTGAACAACTTTCTTTTATAACCCCATAAAAGATTGGAACGTATTACCCAGTTTTATAAAGAACATTTCAGATATAGGTTATTTTAAATCTGCTGTTAAGTCATATCCTTGAAATCAAATCAGATCAAGCAGATCTGCAATTATTACTAGTTTGAACGGGTTTCTTTAGGTATTTTTAATTATAAAACGTTTAAGCACTTAATAGTAATTTCTTGGTCTGGTCCAATATAGAGCTTTAATTTTCAAAATGTATTCTATCCAAAATTTTGATCACTCAGGAGCGCATTGGAAATAAGTTTTGCTTTTATAAACATTTATGAGTCATCCTTGGTGCATCATGTGTTTTGATGTCTGTCTATATTATAGATGTTTTCATGTACGTACTGCAGAAATGTTTTGTGACTTATTTACATTTACTTTATGTATTACTACTTGAGTTATTGTTGAACCTACATAAATACAATTATTATTATTATTATTACTATTATTATTATTATTATTATTATTATTATTATTATTATTATTATTATTATCATTATTATTATTAAACATAACTTTTTGTAAAGCCTAGAAAAATAGCGCCCTCAAAAATGCAAAAAGTCATAGTAATCTAAAATCTTTATATCTTTTTTTGTTTGGAAGATGGATTTAACTTTTCCTTGTTTTCGTTGCTCTTCTTATATATACATATTAGATTGTCAGAATTCTTCTCTTTCTATTAAGCCTTGTATGCATGTCTCAATTCCTAATGTTTCTTTAAGAAACAATGTGTGCGTGTGTATTATGATGCACGTGTTGGCACAATACACATAAATTATGTATATATAAACCTACAAATTTCTTTATGTGAACCTGTCAACAGCTCACACATAAACATCTATCTATATATCTCGTTATCTATCTTGCTATCCTTGCTGTAAATAACCTTCTATTTTTCAGGACAACAAGTTCCAGGGCATAAAAGCTCAAACCCACCTGAGAACCAGACGACGTCATCACCTAAAAGAACTTTTAAAAATGGCACATCTTTATTAAACTCCCATGGAGAAGACCACGAGGTGCTTGACGATTCGTTTGATATGGTGTACAAATCAGTTAGCTGCAACAATTCTACATCAAGACCAAATTTGGAAGGTGACGTTATACGTAAGAAGATATTTTATTGCAAGTTGTATCTTCATTTTTCATACCTTGAACTTTAGAACATTTAGTCGGAAAGATGGTTTCATGTAGTTTTTTTACCGGAATCCAAATATCCACAAATTTATAATTAAAACAACACTTATTCGTAGACTATCTGTTGGGACATAAGATTTTAAAATATTCTTGAAACAAGGTAGAATTGTATCGATTTGGGTGTCAGTAACGTTTGTTCACTGACACCATAAAATAATATTCTTTCTGTTTCCTCTCTGCACAAGACGTTTTAAGGGGATCGATGTTAATTTTTATTCATGGTTAAAGATAAAACCACATTATAATTTTAAGAGTAGTTTAAAGGCATCTTATAGTTTTAGAAGGTAGTTTATAGTAATTTGTAAGTCAAACTCATTATTGCTTTAATTTATTAAAATGCGTACTGTCAAATCTGAGCGGGACGAGGATGAAACATGGACAAATCCGTGTGCTTCTCCTTTCATATCCATCATAGATATATGGGGAATAAAGTTTGATAATTCGACAAGAAAGGGATACTTCTCCACACACAACTTTTCCTTGGGGTGTTTAAAATGCCTTTAATTGTATTTTCTATTTATCTATATATCTATCTCCGGCGCACAGTCGAGATAAATGAATAGAGGATGTCTATGGATAACCTGCATTTCTGTTAACTACATAAAGGATGTCTCAAACGGATAATTGATTCCTCGATAAACGATGGAAAATGTAGTAACAAAATAAGTACTTGCACAGTACATGTCAAGTTATGCATCGATTAGGTAAAGCATCGTATAATCTGTATAAAATCGTTCTGAAAGTAAAAATGAATCATGCAGGAATAGTCAAATTTATATATTTAAAGTTTCAAACAAAACTTAGGAACAATCTGCCAGAAAATGGGGTTTACAAAGATTTGGATATTAACAAATGCTAACAAAGTCTATGGTGAGGTCTGGGATCATCGGTGTTGAATACATTAAAGTGTTTAACTTTTCACAATCTCTAATTTTGCATTACTCAGGTTAGCCAAAACATTCTACCGAAGGAAACAAATTCTTAACTTACTGTACATCGTATTACACAAGGCTCTTCAGCAATATAAGATTAACTATATATAAAAGGATATAACTTTATGCCTTTCTTCATATGTCCTTAAATTAACGTAACGAGCATTTAGAAATGTTTATTATATTTTTAATCATTAAAACAGAAACCTTTTTTTCTCTGGTTATATCAAAGCAACGTGAAATCTCGTATTGTTCAAAGCACCATACTGCTTCGATGTCATGAATGACGTCATTGTGTTGGCGTAATAATGTAATGATTAGGTCATTTTGAGTTGAGCAATCAACATAGATTTCTTACCAGCGAACATCCTAAAACTACATTAACTCGAAGATGTCGTTTTTATTTCCGTCTGTCCGTCCACCAGTCGGTTCTGTCTGTAACTTGATTGAGGGAAGATGATTATCGTGAATATTATTATTCACGATGATCATTGGATGACAAACACATTTTGAGATACTAGCTTCAGCCCACCCGGATTTCTCTGTTAAAATTATTAAAATTAATGTTTGACTTCCTTAATCATATCTTTATTCATGTCCTATTTGTTTTAAAAGATCTTTAATAAGGTAAAAAAAAACAGCGGTTTATTTTTTTATTTTTTTAAAAATTGCTCAACACAGTTTGATATATGAATATTAGTTCCTTGTGAATGTCAAGGTACCATCAAATGTGTGAACATTTACCATATTTTTAAGCACGATTTCAAATGTTAAGCGCCATGTTAAGGTTTCTTGACGTTCATAGGTATTAAGTGGCAATATATTTTGATAAAATCTGAATGGAAAATGTTGATGGTACTAAAGTGAAAAAACTTTCATGAAAATGACATAAGAACGGCTGAGTCGGAAAAGTTCCAATATCAAACTGAGTTGAGCAATTAAAAATACGTTGCTCTTCTTACTGTGTCAAAGTTTAAATTTACAAAATAACAAACAAAGCAAACAAACAAGCCTAAAATTCATATACAACATGAAGGAAGAGAATAAAGACTCCGCCGCGAAAAGAATAATATGCAAGTTACGAACTCGAAGGATGCTAACTGTAAGGCACAATTTTGGAACGCAGTAAAAATGTCTTTCTTTTTATTGTTTAAGAACAAACTGGCATGGAGGCAAGTGTACTACTGCAAAGGATGTGGCATGCTCGCATTCACATACCGTATACTGAATCAGATGATGGTATATTTGTCACAACTTTAAGATATTATTTAAAAGATGAATATGAAACACCCCAATCTGACATTGTATTGTACGTAAATCCGGAAGAGATCGCCAAGGAAGCTGACGTAGACAAATCTTTTACGGAAATTGAACGGCTGAATGGGTTTAATTTGATCGCTGAAAAAGATACGTCTATATTGTTCTTAGAAAATACATCGCAAAATAGACTGGATACAAAGCTACAATTTCTCGAAGTGTTGGGAATTTATATCGATGGTTTAAGCACCAGAAACAGGGCGTTACTTCCAGAGAGATTGCTAGAAACATATCAAAGGAACAAATATTTTTCAAAGCAATACAAGGTTAATTATGAAAATGAATGTATATATTATTGGATTACACATGATCAAGATTCCTTGCTGGTTGTTGTTTGTACCCATTGTGAGAAAAGATCGCTTTCACACATACAAGAAAGGTCAACTAGTTTCGAACGACAGGTGGTGAATAATGGACAGCGGAGGAAGATTTCGTTGGATTCAAGAGTAGCTTTGCTACGAGAACGAAGATATGTGTTACTTAGTCAGGAAGCTTCAGTTTATGTGCCAAACGTTTGTGTATATTATGAATATACTTTCCTTGGAGAAGAAGATCATACTTTTGCAAGCTATTGGAATGAAGAGAAATGCAGAAAGCTATGGAACGTTTTAGCAATGTGTCTTTTAATATATGCAGTATCAAACTGTATCGCAGCTACAAGCGTTGTTCACAAAACAAGCCCAAAATTGCTTGCTGCGATGCATGAAGAAAAATCATGTTCAGTTTGGAAAGGAATCACAGGTACGAATGTTCTTTACAAAACAAGCCATACTTTTATTGCAGCTATCCATAAATACTTCCAAGATATTGAGTTAATCACTGTTTTTGCTTTATTTGTATTTTTAACATGTGATATTGAGCTCGAAAATGGGTGTCCAGTGATATTTCCTCGTGACCTTTCTACTCATCATTATAAAATCTTCGTTTCCAAGACGTGCCAAATAGATGACCATGATGATTCCAAAAATAAGTTAATGGTATTGTCATGTCAGGGTACACAGCTGAAGCTAGAGACACTTGGAATCAGCCTTCCTACACCTTATATGAAACCACGGCCATCAGCATCATCCAATCGTGAAGTTCATGTTAGAGTTGAAGATAATGTTTCGAAACTCTTCTCCCCAAAACGTACGATAAAAGGAGGAAAGAATAAAACACAGACTAAACAAGCACGTTTCAAAGAAATAGACACAAACACTAGAATGTTCAATAAAAGCTTATTTATAGTACCAGGAGTAATCTTCGATAAAAGGGAAAATGAAAAACAAAATGAAGATACCAGTCATGCTCATGTCTACTTAGATGATGCAAAATTACAGCAACAGAATCCACGTGGCGCTTTCGATAAAGATAGTAGAGAAGAAATTGACCTTAAGAGAAGAAAGAAACACAGTCTCAGACAAATGATATGGCTTCATTTGGAACAGCTCCCTCCGCCACAGGTCCATCGAGAAGTGATTGTTGCGTTTATTTCTGGCGAGTATTCACACTCTCCCATAGAAGAGAGTGCTAGTCTAAGTGGGCATGGAGAACTTGGAGAAATATTTACAAAAATGGCATTTGATGATATACTTGTACCACAAATCACAATGAAGTACGAGATGCTTCGACTTTGTACTATGAAAAACTACCCCAGAGAGAACAAACCTTTTTCCGTAAGATTAGTAGCAGCTGGTTTTTATTATGCTGGAAACAGCGATCAATTGATCTGCTATTGCTGTGCTATTCGGATAGATAATTGGGTCGGTGGAGACATTCCAATTTTGATCCACCAGAAAAAGTCACCAGATTGTAGTTTCCTCACAAACAATGCCTCGGTGAATATTCCAATAAAGAGACCCACTTCAGCAGAATCACCGTCAATTCGACTTCTTGCCATCCAAAAATCCGATGGATCAAATCAATCAAACATAGCACAAAGCAATTCATCTGTGATGCTTCCGTCGAGTGAACGAAATCCGGTGAGCATTTCAAATACGCCTCACCAAATATTGGTGACAAACAAAGGCTCGTCCTTAAATCAGCTGAACGTGATAGTGGGACAACAAGTATTAGACAATGGACAAATAGCTTCTCCTCACACTGACTCCATGCAAGATCCACCACCCAAGTATCTACAGTATGCAGTGAAAAACATGAGGATAAAGTCCTTCCAGGGATGGCCAGCAGAACTTCGACAGCGACCAGAGGAAATGTCCGATTGCGGTTTCTACTATGCCGGTAATTGCTGGAAACACACTCTAATCTTATCAAAGTAATTTATTTAAAGATAATTGTAGAGACTGCCATGATTGTTATTATTCAACTGATACTTAAATTTTAATTTTAATATATATATATATATATATATATATATATATATATATATATATATATATATATATATATATATATATATGATCTCTATAGTCATCTTTATTTTTTATTTAAAACAGCTATAGAGAATGCCATTATTGGTATTCAATTGATTCTTTGATCTGACAGCAAATCCTGCTATAAACATTAGTTTTGGTATCTTGTAAGCAGCTAAACACTCTATCTTTCATGGATGGGACATGCTAAAAGAAGTAAAGAATCAGTTCGCATGTGGCCCTGACTTTAAAGTATCATCACATAAGAAAAATATATAGTCTTCAAATTTTGTTCACATTTTGTTAGGAATATCTTCCTATTCTCGTTTTCAAGGTTAAAATACATGCAAACTTGTCTTATTTTCCAGAGAAGACAAATATTTATTTACCCGAATAAGATATTTCTTCATTTTTCCACTATAAGCCTTTATATAATTCACCCCATATCGTGTTGAATTAAATATAGTCTCCCAGAATAAGAGACATAAATGATGTTCGACTAATCTGTGTTCTGACGTTTTCAGGATTTAGTGACTGTGTGCGTTGTTTTCACTGCGGTGTTGGATTGCGACATTGGACGAATGAAGATGACCCATGGATTGAACATGCACGATGGTCAATTTCATGTGTGTACGTCCACAAGATGAAGGGGGGAGAATTTCTCTCCCTCGTGCAAATGGCGGTGGAAATAGCTGAGAGGGTAAGACACATTGCATCTGAACTAATTATGTATGCATTCTCTAAGAGGTATCCATTGTTCTATTCTTGCATGTAGCTAAATTAAATTTGCATATTTATCGTTCTAAAATATTACCGACATTTCTAGTAAGGAATGTTTTGAAATATGCTTAACTTGCAGTTTTCGTTTTCGACACTAGAAAATCCCCAGATGTATACGTATACAAAGTTTTGGTAAGATCTCAAGCACATCGCAAAATTATAATCATCCTCTTATATTTCATTAAAATAGTATCATACTGCCTCTAGTCTACTCGCTAATTACCACCAGTTGCTTTCTGGTTTTAATTAGTCGACTGACAAAGAGCTTAATATTCATAAACGAAAACATACATTTCAGGAAGAGTTCCATGGTTTTTCTTAAATATATTTTTAAACTGTAAAATGAAACAAGTTTGCGTATAAAATTGGATATCCAGGTTTGTCTTTTGCCATGAGTTCTATAAACTCAAACGGACCCACCAGGGGGTCTAGTTAGTGTAACAAAATATGTATGACGGTACATTTATATAAAAACTTTATTCTAGCTGTGAAAGAAGCTTTCATCAACAGCAGCAGCAGCAGCAAAAATACCAACAGGAACAATAATAATAATAATAATAATAATAATAATAATTTGCCGGAAAAAGTAATTTTACTCGTTTATTTTGAGTAAATAAGGTCAACAACAACACTAATATTTTTTAAAATTACATTATTGCATTTGAAGCCTTGTTTGTAGATAAACGTTTGACAAACTGAAATGTTGAAGTTCACTGCCTTCAAACTAGCTACACGAAAACTCCATGATAAAAAACCAAAAAGCAACAACAACAACAACCCCAGCCCCCCGCCCAACATCTTGACTATTACCTGCTGATAAGCTGACAAAGACCCTAAAAAAACACACAACAAAATAAAAAAATCAAAATGTTGCTTCTGGGCCATAGTTTACCAATATTTGCGAATGACATGTTAAATATCAATTCAATAGGACTTAGTGCTACCAGTGAAAACGTTTAGCAACCAATAGTCAACATTTACGGTGTATTTAAAGCAAATTTCATATCGATCTTAATTGAATTTGATATATCAAAATGCATTTTGTGTTTTTAGGAAGCAGTAAAGAACAGTGTCGGAGAAAACAATTTAAGCCAAAGTAACCGCGAAGAAGTTACTGCCGTTACCAAAAACGAGGGTAGGTCCAGAATTTTTTTGATTATGAATGGAGTTTAAATTGTACATGGTATAACTTGGCATTATAATCAGACAATCCGAAGAAGAAACAGTGTAGACATGTATCATTAGCTAAGATAAGTAGCATAAATTATTAAATGTCATTTTTGTCCTCCAAATCAAATCCTCTCTGCAGTAAGATATACATATCTATTTACATATTTGATCACCAAACAAAATCAGCTATGCAGAAAGAGGTTGTTTTTGAACGTACATTTCTTCCTTATATCACTCAGATGTTACTCAAACTGTTGCGTTTGTTGCAACTTCGAAGAAAACTAATTTGAGAATTGGAAAATTTTTCTCAAACAAGGATACTTGATTCTATTTAGAGAGTTGTTATTTGCAATTTATGCAAAGTTCAAATCGCTGATTGATTCCGTGACGTGTTCTTAAGAATCTTTTGAATATGTTTACTGAGCTTTACGTTCAGTTTTCGTTTTGCCTGGATAAACCGTGTGTATAATTTAACCTCTCATTGAATGTCCAAGTCAAACACATACCCATGGGCCGTTGACCAATACAATCGCTACAAAAAGGTATTAGGCATTACTTTATCACAGGGACAATAGTAAGTTTGACTGACATTCTGACCTAATGCCCGTCACCTAGCTGATTAGCACTATATGACATATACAAATTCAAATAGACATAACTGTCTCATTTTTCAAGCCAATATTGCTGGAGTTTTCAGCATACACTTAGCGTTCATACTAGTTCATATTTGTGTAATTGCAAAGTGCAACAAATCTGATTTTGCATGATGTGGCATGCTCATTAGCAGGCGTGGTTATCTTGCTCTGGCGAAAGGGCTAATGATGATTGTTCATAAAGGTTATCACAGAACGAGAGCTTATCTAATGTTTGTCTGTTTTAGTTCTTCGATCTTGTTAACGACGCAACAAACAGTATTTAAATGAGGTGAACACTTGCACGTGGTTTTGTCGACACGCTCAGTTGCATTGAGTAGGTTTATGGTATAGTCCGGCGTCTGGCATGTGACATGTGTCGTCTGTAGTCAGTCAACAATTGTTAGAATCCATAGAACACCAACCGCGCATCCAGACCCGAATAACAGTTCCATCGTGTCAATAAACCTTACTTAGCACCTCATTATCTCTTTGCTTGTGACTAATAACCACGTCATCAGGTGGTGCCTGGCATAAGTGATTGCACAGTATTACATAATATAGATATGCATGTGCGAGTAACGACCGGCAAGGGCCTACGAAAAAGTATACTAGAATGTGAAGAACATACAGAATTTTTAGTTCAGATTACTCTAAAAGTATTGATTAGATGTAGCTCAAATTTTCATGCTAGCTTATTAAAAGCAATATGTCTATATAATAGTTTTCCTCCAATTCATAAAACATTAATATGTAAATTAGCTGGACAAGTAGTTGAATTATTCATTTGGCGATATATCCATCGCTATAGTCGTCACTGATGGTGCACCCTAGTTTTTAGAGTGCACCATCATTGACGACTATATCGATGGTTGTATTTATTTTGAAAAAAAGAACAAAAAAAAAAAAAAAAAAAAAAAAAAAAAAACGAAAAACAAACAAACAGGCTTTAGTTTCTTAGTTATTTTTTTAATCAATTTAATTAGTTGGTATATTGTAATTGTGTGCCTGAAAACAGAAAACTGTAACAAAGTATTAGCAAAGAAGTTTTAAGAACAATTAAAAAGATGGTTGTATACATTTTAAGAAATATGTACATTAAAATAAGGCGCCACATTTGTGTGTGAATTATGTACCGTTACTCACTTTTCTGGATGTTGTCAACTCTGGAAACGGTTAGTGGCCTTACACCGATTGCACACAATGGACTCATTATAGTCACCTCCTACCTCACTATCGTTGTGTAATCGGACTGTACAGTTTAACAAAGTTATTGAGCCCAACGCTTATAAAAATGGACGAATTTAGTTTAGACTGTCATAATAAATATAAGACGATACAATTTATCATTGGATATATTAAAAAAATGCAGTCAACAAAACTAGACTTTTGGATTATGAGCAACAAAACCTAGGGATATATTGACGAAATAAAACAATAGTCATATTGAATTTAGTTTATAAAATAGGATGCTAGATGGCGCGGTTGGCGTTATATTGATAAAAATATATAAACAAAAAATATATTTAAAGCTGGCTGTAGGCGAGTTTCGCATGATATCTGGGGCGATAAAAAGGTTACACTACACATAAATAATTATTAGGGAAATATATAAATTATAGCATGAGGTTAGTCGTAAGTTGTATTATTCTATCCTACTCGTAAAGGCAGACACATCTCGACACAAATTGTTTTTTACATTTATATTTCCACAATAAACTTACTTCAGGCACTTGTTCGAGAGTTGTTTAGTTATAGCTCGATAAAAGTTTCATGTTTGATTCATTTCTTAGCAATACAACAATACTGCATAAATTATCCACACAGAATTGATTTTGTAATTGTCTTTAAAAAGTTTTCGCATTTGATTTTAGGATAAAAGATAGGTACAAACTTAAGACATGCATTTTGTTTGATATCATCAGCAATTTGAGCAATGCGTTGTAACCGTGGTTAGTTCAAATGCATTTGAAAGTCTTTCATCAAAAAATAAGTGAATTTGTCGAAGAGAAGAATTCATATCACCTGTGATTACAAAAGGTCTTCAAATCGTTTTTAATGAGACGGTACTCTGCAGTAACGCATGTATCAGATACGTTTTCTTTCAAGAGCTTTCATTACAAATGTCATCATTTTCTTCAAATATCATTTATAAGGAACCTATATAAGCCCATGTTAAGGCCTTCTAAATCATATTCGTACATACGAGCAGACAGCTATATTAAACAAACTTAATCAATAACCATGATGAGTTGGTGCACTGTCAATGATACACGGATGTTACAACCTACCTGAATCACAATGGTAACTATTTTTAGCTGTAAGCAAAAGTCTTTCCCTTTGGCTCTTGTTTGAATGCTTTTTTCTTTAAATGTATTTTTCGCATTCATTTCGTTTCTAATTTTGCCTAGTTAAAAACGTTGAGCTACAATTAGTACTCGGGCGTTTGCCAATATATATTCATACGGAAATCAGTAATATGTTGAAACCTCATTAATTAAGCATGAATATATTATTTATTTCCTTTTGAATTAACACATTTTTCCAAATATGATCCGGTACATGGATTTATATTCGTGCATATATCTGAACGTTAAATTTCCCTTTGCCTGGTGAGTGAGTTCTCATGAACCTCGAGCCCTTACTTTCAACATTGTTCTATCCTTTTGGGGGAATGGGCGCATGACCGTATATGTTTGGGGTCTGGTGCATGATAGCTAGGCGATAGTTGCCGTTAATTATAACTCTCTAACCTGTTCGATTATATTTGTGGTGTATGTGTGTGTGAGTGTATATATATATATATATATATATATATATATATATATATATATATATATATATATATATAATGACAAAAAAATTGATAATGGCGCAAATACAAAACAGTTTCCCAACGTTTCGAGTTAAACAAGATCTTTATCAGGGAAGAAACAGTTTACATCCACAAAACAAACACTAAGCACAAGAGCCAAGAAGAATTCTTGACTCGTACATGTTTAAATGGCGGGGAAATCAAGAAAGGATAAACAATAGAAGAAAGAAAGAAGACAACATTAAAAAATGGTCTAAAACGAGTAAACTACATATCTATGTTATGCTGCCATCAACCCAACAAAGCTGTGTAAACAAATTCAAAGTGTTTATCGAGCGTATCACTCAAAGGACCAAAGTGTTTTGACCTGATTCTAGGCTTGGAACGAAGGACTGACACCATGCGAGGCGAAAAATCAACGCCATCATCAAAATCTGCAAAGAAATTATATCCCGGTTAAGTTATGCATGGAGTTACATAGGAAGTATGTCAAGAGCATGGTAAGCGCAATAATGAACAAGAGTTCAAATAATAATAATAATAATAATAGTAATAATAATAATAATAATAATAATAATAAGAAGAAGAATAAGAAGAAGAATACCAGTAATACATATAAAGAGTAACGGAATATTTACTTGGGTAAATATTACCGCAAAACATGCGAACGTCTGAAACACTGATGTATGGCTGTAGTTTTGGTAACATTGCATTAGGAAGGTTAGACTTTTTCAATTAGGACGAAATCCCCATAAGTTTTCAAATGAAGTATCCAGTATCGTTCCTTGCGTGTGCGGTCTATATCGGTCCACCCTAGGTTAGAATCAATCGATAGCATCTGAAGGGATTCGACTGAATGATCAGTCGAGTTGTAGTGGTTGGCGAGTTTCGCGTTTTTTTTTGTTGCGAATATGGTTCTTGTGGTTATGCATTCTTTTTCTGAAATTGAAAGTTTCGCCAACATATTGAGTGCCACAGATCTTGCATGTTGGAAGATAGATTACATTTTGGTTCAACATTCTAACTTCTGATTGATAGTGTAGCTTATTCCTGTCGTCGAACTTCTGAACGATTTGGTCTCGGACATATGTTTGCAAATTAGGCAACGCTTAATTTTGTAGCAATATGTGCCTGAATCTGTGGTCTTGTTTGAAGTGACCTTGGCCGTACCAGATGGTCCTTCAGATTTTTAGGTCTACGATACGCAACCATAGGATCTTCTTGAAATATGACCTTCAGATGTTCGGAGGATTTAATCTGGTTCAATGCCTCCGAATTATAATTTGTAACTTTGGGTCGTTGGGGTGGAAAGTAACCACGAAGGGGTCGCGTTGTTCGTTTTCTTGGTTTGGTATTTCAGGAGGGTTTCTCGATCGAGGAGTCTAGTTTTGTTAATAGCTTCATCGATGTAGCTATTTCTATATCCTCTCTTTCTAAGGTGCCCCTTGAACTCTCAGAGTATCTTTTCAAAGGTAGCAAATCAGAGAGAAACTGACCAGGCGCTTTCGAGATCTATGGGTCCCTTTTGCAAGGCGGACATCACAAGCAAGGAATTATAAACACAACAACGTAAACAAAGTAGATATTTACATTAGTGTTCTTTTATTATGGTGAAATAAAGATCACAGAATATAATGCTAATATATCTCGGGGAATAAGGGAAAAAATTGACGTTGTTAAAAATCAGGTATTCTAGTTAGGCTAAAAGATTATTCTGTTGCAACTTTTTCTCAGATGACCCAGATTTTAACTGTTTGAAATAAAGGACACGTATCAGGTTACGGCAATCATGCGCCATCTGTATTTTGTGGCCGATATATGGCTACCCAAAATACTATCAGGGATAATTGTACAATTATAGTCCTTAGAGTAAAGATAACGTGCTGCGAAAGTTAAGGATGAGATTAAGGAAAGAGTGCTTACTGATTCTAAAGTCCACGTATGATAGCTATAAACACCATCACATGCAAAACACAAAATGTAATATATTTAATAACGCTCAAAGTTTGTTCAGTCCAGTATGTGGGGACATCGACAAAAAGAAACAGGCGGATGAATCTATATAGATCCGAATGGCAAACGAAAATATTAGCCAGAAGCTCACTTTCTTCCCCTGATATTATGCTGACTGCCAGAGCCACAGCCAAAGTGGAACCTTGAAACCAGAAGAACAAAGGAACATATTGGATCCGCTGCTTTAGAGCTCTCATACCAAGAGGTTCGAATCAAGTAGAATAAAAACATATGAAAGGGATATTTTTCAGCCATATTTATGTTTCCTTAATCTCATCTTTACTTTTAACTACATATTATCTTTACTCTATGGACTACAACTTGGTATATTTTCCTAGACAAACTCCCGAAGATCATGTGCATTTAGAAAGATTATATACATAATCAAACAGGCTAGAGTCTTATTATTCTTTCCAAGCAGGACTCGAACCCATGCCTCGAGTAACAGCAGATATCACTTAGCTCTCATGCACCATCGCCCTAACCAACGCGGCCATGCGCTCTTGTTCCAAAAAGGTTGGAACAAGGTCGAAAGTAAAGATGCGAGGTGCACGAAAAGTCAATGGTTAGGCAAACTGAATTTAACACTTAGCGTTATGCACAAAACCACTGGATTTCCTTTTAGAAATGCAAGACATATAAAATATAGTTATATACCAAACAAAGTCGAAGGCGCTTATCGCTGGATCCTACAATATACGTATCTTGCATTTCGTCTGATTTTGGTCATACTGGAATAATTATTCAATACATATATACTGCTACCACAGGTGTCGCTGTTGGCAAGGCCACGTCAACCACCCCGTCCCCCGGCGACACAGAAGTACAGAAGTACCTGCTGACAGATGCTGCGCAGAGTGTGCTAGCTATGGGATACAAGCCCAAAGTGGTGCTGCGTGCGATTAACAGGGTGCTGACGAAAAAGGGTAAATAAATTTAAAAAAAGAAAAAACAGGAAACATCTCACTATCAACTGTCCACTTATAAATATGTGGGATTTTGAGAGGAAGGGGGATGTTTTGAAAATTAGATATGTGTCCACAAGCACGTACTAGCATATACCATAAAATTGCAAACTTGCGGCTTTGGCACATTAGTTTCTTGTATGATAATATCGAATCAGGTAAGATTTATCAGTTTTCCGAAATTTTCAGCTGAAAAGACTACCCTAGCATTCTGAAAGTAAAGAAAAAACGAGATATTCATTCAGCCAAAAGATCCTATTTGCAAAAGCATGGTACGTTGTGTCTATTTTACATTCCACTCCCTAAGATTCGCCTTGTTTTATCAGGTATTTTCATATCTTTAATTCTAATTTAAATTACAGTAGTATTGAACGTAAGTATGATAATGAATTAGCCAAGGGAAGCCGAAAAGGTAATGAAGTTATTAAGTGTTATATATATATATATATATATATATATATATATATATATATATATATATATATATATATATATATATATATATATATATTGATTAATTTAGTAGGGGGTGTAGGTGTCTAAGTTGGAGCTCTTGTGGCTCAACCCCAATAACTTCATAAAAATCTAATACAATATGTTTAAAACTAGAAGAATATTCTGCCATTGCTTTAAGTCAGGCACAAATGTAATAATTTACAATCCAGGCGACAAATTAAATATCTTTAATTTGTATTTCTCTGCAGATATTTGTATTTAGATAATCAAATGTTTATTTTGAAGATTCAAACAGTGAAGATCCGCAAATGTAGCTGTACCAGTAAATGTATAAATGAATCACGTGTAGTATTGATGCGCACATAGAATACATGAAATATAGATGTCTTTCTCATCAGTTCTTAATATTAATCAACCAAATCAGAAAACACCATTGCACAAACAACAGCAAAAAAAATCGAAAATGGGGCGTTATCAGTTTTTGTCTCGCCTGCGTTATCATTGTGAGACATATGTATCAATCATTCTAGTGAAGTCGTCGTCATCGTCGTCGTAAAATATGGTTTAGTGTCTAAGTTGTTCTCAGTTGTCGTCATTCTCCAACCAATGGAGTGATAGTTATCATTCAGAATCAGTCAGCACAATCCTTTTATAGCCATACATCCTTTCCTTCCCTCTCGAACTCAAGATATGTCAAGATGCTTTGAAAATCTTGTTTAAGTTTTCGGTTAAACTTTTTTTTGTATGATCTTAGGTCCCAAACATTTGTATCAATAAGTACCATACTTAAACTGTACAATCGGTAAGCACTGCTCTTCATATTCATGCATCCTGCCGCCATCGGACATGAAATCAAGCTTAATATCATTAGAAAATCTTGGTTATGTTTTCGGTTAAAGTAATTATTTATGGCCATAAATCCTAAACATTGGGTGGGATGCTTGTCCTACTTAAAGTTAAAAATATATTATCAGTGGACATTAGTCCCAAACCTTGAGAGCGATAACTATTAAACTTGGACTGTGGAATTATTAATGCACTGCCCACCCATATCCATGCATTCCTGTCCACTGTATGATCTCTAGGCTAGGTCAAGGTCATTTGAAAATGAAAATGTAACCGTATCAAACAAGAAGCCGAGGTAAAACACATAGTTCATTGAATTCTATAATGTCAAAGTGAGATATCTCATAACGCTTCTAAAGTAGGCATTTGCAAATATATGGCACAATTCAACGTTCTAAAATTACTTCTGCCGCCGCAAAGTAAACGTTGCTTTCAGTAACATGTAATTTGTTATTTTATTGTTTCCAGCATGAATTGTCATTATTTATGTTAAGCACATGATTTCAAGAAAATATAATTGCAGGACAAAATTTCTAAAAATTTTAAATTATTTTGTTTAAAGCAAATGGCGAATTGACAGGGCAAATTATCATGGGAGCTATACTTGACATAGAGGACGAGGAAGCGGCAAAAAGTCAGCCCCCAACCTTATTACCTTATGCTGTTGAAGGGGATGAAGACACTGAAAGAGGTAAAGATGGATTGTAGCAGAAAATCTTTCTTGTACGGTTGCGTGATATTTAGTTCGTAATCCTGGCTTACTTGTAGCATTTGCGAGGTATATTCATCGTGCATCTTTCAAAGCAAAAACGCAGCTTTTAGGTATACTCCGTCTGATCCAGAAGTCGAACTTGTTTTTGTTTCCCTCTACTTTTCTCAAAATCTACTGACTCAAACCTCAGCTGGTTACTGAAGTCAAAGTTATACATAACAATGCAAAACAAATTTAAATGGTGTGGGGGTTCAATTAAAAAGTTTTGTTCTTAATGATCTATATTTTCACTGGTCAATGGCTATATTTGACCATATTTATACACATTCTGTGTCGTGGACATGCCGTTTATCTTTTAATATTCGTAGAGGTTGGTTCCATTAACTAATTTAGGGGTAGAAGTTTTTAGGAGAAGAAAATCAACCTACTACACGTGCTGCATGTGTAATGAGATTATGTAAGTAAAACAGATTAGCTCACGTAGAATAAACTCATGTAGATCTATTTTTCTTACTCATCACTAAATATCCAGTTTGAAACACTTTATTCAATCTTTACCCTATTCCAAGAAATTATTTACTGAACAAAGGAAGCGGTTTGACAATTGGCGGATAGCCGCTGTAGCATAGCTCATGACAGCTTAGTTCAATGGATCAAGTCTGTTGTGCATGTAAAAAGGAACATCTTGACTATAAATGAATCATTTGAATGAATATCATCTAATTACTAAGAATTTAATCATCGCTGTATTGTAGTAACCGAAAGGTTTACCTGTGCCACTGGTCTCGCATCTACAACAATTTTTATCTTTAACTTGTGTGTTGCTTAGGAAAAGAAATAACACAACCTGCTCTCCATAACGTTGGATCACGCAAACAATGTTGCAAGAGGTCTTTGAAGTCTTTTGAGCTCTTTTCATGCCGCAAAGGCAATTCACACCACGAAAATTAGAAAATAAACTTTTTGGTTTATGTTTTCAAAATGTATAAAAATCAACTTTCAGGGTATGTTACAAAATGATATTCTTAACAATGCCATCCCCCCCCCCCCAAGACCCCCCCCCCCCGCAACCGAGCAAACAAAGAAACAAAAATGGATGATAACTAGCAAATATTTGTTAAGAAGCTTTTATTAACAAACTACATACTGAAGATGAATGAGCACAAGAAATGATATGGAAACAAATAACCATATAAAGGTATATTCATCATATACACAGCTTGGAGCTGCGGTTGCTCAGTTGTTAGCGTGCCAGACTCACGACCGAGGTCAGCTACCGTTGTGTATCCTTGGGCAAGGCATTTTACTCCAATTGCTATGCACTAAATAACCTACTTGTGTTGCTGTGCTGTAAAGCACCAAACAAACAAATACACATATACAAAGCTTACAATATGATTGAGGGATAAATCAACCCCAAAGCAAAAAGTAAATGTTGACAATGGTATCAAAATTTTAAGATTTTAAAGATTTATCTTCGGGTCCAATCTATCTGGATTTAACAATATATAATCTAACATAACACCATCATGAACAGGATCTTGAACCGTGATATTTTTAGAAACGTTTTCATGACGACAAAGAAACAATTTATTTCAATTTGTTGTAATAAAAATCATTATGAGTTTGATAATTTTACAATATTCTTTGAATATGACATTTGAAAAATAACATTATTATCAGTAATGTTTATGTTCAATTTAGTGTAATGGATTAAAAAATATGTTACAATCAGAAGGCAGAATAGTCGATATTGTAGGAAATCAAATATATTATTTGTGTTAAATAAGTTTATGTCATTTTTGCATCAGAATAATTTCACTGTCTGACCATCACATTTTCAAGTAAATAATTTGATCCACTTAATTCATCATGATGATTAAGAAATGCTAATTTCAAATATATAAAAATTTTAAAATATTGCATGACATTTTGACACCTTTTTGTAATTAGATTCAATGATTTGAAATTTGTTATGTTAAGTTACAATATCACAAATTCTGTCCATATTTTTACATTGTTTAAATTTTAAATATTTGGAATTTTTTGGTGAAGTGACGAATGTCGCTTTCTCAATAGCGACATCATTGAATACTGATCAGTTTATCATTTTATGTCCAATTGTTTTAATATATTAAACTTTTTTAAAATAATAAATGAAAACGAAGAATACCTTAGATATTTATACTACAATCCAATCATTCCTGTGACCTATACAAGTGCCAATCAAATTTGGCAGCAGATCAAAAAAGATGGGAAAATAATTAAATACATAGAGCTAACAGAACGGATAGAAAAACAAACTATATACTCACTTCACAAAAGAGCTTTAATTTAAACAAATTTGTATAAGTGTATGTCATACTATTGTTAATATTTGCACGCAAAATAATGAATATGGATATATTTTGACATTTACTTTTTCCTTCAAAATATGCGTAGGTGGAACAATACAATAAAAATAAAGTGATGAAATTGTTAAAGGTTTTTAAAGAATATTCTGGGAGAGAATGTCGACAAGAATACAATTTGACAAGGGAAAATAATTTTATTACAAGGACGACAAGTAAAAATTGTAAATGACAAAAGAATAGATTTTCTCAACAGATTCAGACAAAAAGCATCAGTTGCTGAAATACTTAACGGAAGATCCATCAAGAGGATGTGGAAAAGTATTTGACAGAAACATTTACCAGGAAATATATAACTATTACAATAACAATTATCACCGATCTGTTGATATGGCACTAGCAGAAGTTTATGTCATTTATTTAAGTTTAGATTATTAAATCAAATGCATGTCATATCTGTAACAAACAATAACTGCAGAACAAAGATCATGATTATCTAGCATGTACGCACAGAAGATCTGCTCATAATGAATGCAATTTACAATAAATATATCCATAATATATTCCAGAATATATTATCCCGAAGTTATCTGGTTTATAATGCTCAATTATTTATCAAAACACCAATTAGAAACAAACTCAAACATAACGTTCAAATAATTCCTAACAATGATAAAAGATAGATGTTTTTTTAAAAAGGATTGTATGTGATGAATTTGAAAAAGATGGCGAAGTTATAACTGTCGTACGCGCAGTTTGATTTGCTGACAGTTATAGATTTATGCAGTGACCATCGGATTATTAAGCACAAAACTTGGATGACGATAAGTTTGTTTTTTAAACAATTAAACATTTCAAAAACAGCTAATACAAATATTTGAGACAAGATATTTACCATTATGAATCTATCGGTTCATTTGACAAGTTTAATGAAACCGATCTTCATCTAATTGAACATTGTTGCTCACAATGTAGCAAGCAGAAATTACAAAAGATTAGTATGAATATGTAAAAGATGCGATGAATGATTTTTGGTTATATACCTTGTGTGACGTGCATGATATGAGAAAGATACTGTGGTACTCTGTGATATGTTTGAATAATTCAGAATAATTAACTTAATATTTTTTAACTTGTGTCAAGAAATCCAGAAAAGGGTGTAAAATTATTTCTACTTGTCTATGAACGTGTTGACTATAAAATAAAAGGATTATAAAGTGTGCATAACGTGTCCTCAAGTTTAAAACAAAAATCTGATTTTTGAAAGGGACACAATAACTGCAAAAATTTGACAACACAATTAGGTTAGAACACAAATATAAAGGCAAGAATCTATTGATGAACAAGAAATCTTAAACTAGTATGACAGTATTGTCAGCTGTTTGTTCAAGGCAGCTGGTTCTGTTTCAGTTTAATCTGATCATGCTGTGTTGTTTTTTGTCAGGGGTTATATTCGTCCTAGCAGTAATTAATTATTTGATTGTATCTGCCACGTTAAATGTTTGACATGAACTAAAATTTCCGATTCTATAGAACTAATCCTGAATGTATAAATAAATAATTTTGCATAATGATCTGATTGTTCTGTTACATTTAGTTGATCATCTAATTCAAACTCGTTTGTTTTTATAATATTAGTGTTTTGTTCGATTACCGTTTTTAATCAATCATGATCAACGTGAACATAATGTGTTCACTTTAGTCATCTCAATAATTATGATTAATATTTTCTTTATTGGATCATTTTTCAATTTGTGCTTTTCTTCAAAAATGTTCTTACCTGGTTTTGGCACTTGATTGATGTTTTCTTTGTTTGTTATTTTTTTTTGTTTGCGAATTGATCTTACCATTATATCCCAATTTTAGTTTATCTGATGATCTGATGAGGTTATTAGATTATTATTGTATCGTTCGAATCAACCCTTGTGTTAGATATCATGCTACTTGGTAGAAGATGTACTCCGTCACCACCAGCAGTATAATCTAATCTAGCACGTTTAATTATACTGAAGTTTGATACATTTGTCAAACTTTCTCATTGCTGTTTAGTTCCCTCCTTCTGCTTATGCAGCTACCCAACAAATTAACGATACGTTTCCTAATACCTTCCGGTCATGTTTCAACTGAAATTCTGTTTAATACATGTGTACATAAGATCCCCCACCCCCCAAACATACATTCTAAATCATTGATTTAATTTTGACATACCTTCTTCAGACATTCTGTTACTGTCTGGTAGGAAAACAGCAACCATTCCATTACTTTCACTTTCCATCCACTTGTTCATTTTTATGACTAATTATGGCCTTTATATACCTGTTCCTTGCAATTTTCCCATGGTCGAGACTCTTTGACCAAGTACACGGTGAGTACATGTGATTATAACGGTTCTGTGAAATTGTGATACGATTCTGGACTGTTATATTTCCAGCTGACAAGAACATCTGCTTCCCCTTGGAAAACACAGTCATATCCTTTCATTATTACATCATTATGACCTGTCTTTACATCATGAGAATTATCTTAGCTTGTTTCATAATTCATTTACTTTGCCTTGTGATTTTGTCATGAAATGTTTACCTGTGCTGTACATAAAAGTGATGATTTCATTAAAACAATAGGTATGTACATATTCCCTAGTAGGCACTTCACAGCGTGATCTGCATCTGCTAAACTGTTGCCATCTAGTGATCGACTAGTTTATATCACTTTTAGAAATATGCAGTACAATCTAAAACCAAAGTCGAAATAGTGCAAACAATTAATCTGTTACACAGCCAACACATAGAAGCGTGGTTGGCAATTTGACATCTATTCACCAGTAGTTGGGACTGTGTTGCGTGGATATCGTATTTTAACTAAAGCTTTTATACGTCTGAATGAATGTTCAATACATGCATGCGCGTTTAAATATTATGACTGTTTCGGGCATTATTTTATTTACCATTTTGACTTTGGTTGCATTTGCCTTGTAGTAAACGATGAGCATGAGACAGAGGGTGGAGACACTGCCAATGAACCCAGTGCTGATGAAGAAATTGATCCCAAAGAAATAATGAGAGAGCACCGAGAACTGCGTGACACTACCCTTTGTAAGATCTGCCTGGACAACACAATCAGCGTGGTATTTCTACCCTGTGGTCATTTAGTGGCATGCGTCGACTGTGCCCTCGCTATGAGAAAATGCCCAATCTGTAGAACTCTCATCAAGGGCACAGTAAAGACATTTTTGGGATGAGATGCAAGTACTTTTTGTGCAGGGTAAATGTATGGAATTATGGTTTTGTGAGATTCTAATACAATTCTAAACTTTCTACTTCAGTATCTTCACGCCTCTCCAATTGAAACTTTGCTCGTTTTTATTGAAGTGAATTTGATTCCATTATCTAGCCCAGTGTCCCTCGTGCTCCTTGTGTAATAAATAAAGTAAACTTGTATTAACTGGAGAAAGAACTCAAGACTTTGTTTAAGGACCCGCATTGCAAATATCACTTTAGACGAATGTATTTGTACTGAAAGAGCATTTGCTCACTTTTCCTGGAATCATTTAAACATTTGATTCATTATGGCTTAGGTTTTCATGCACGATCAGTATCGTAAAATTTCAAACAAGAAATCAAAAGCGATTCACCATATGGACACCGTAATATTTCTTCCAGCTAAAATGTTAATTCAGTGATAAATGAATTGGAAATAAAAGATTTGAGCATTGGTCAGCTGTTAGTTTCTGGCTGCAAAAAGATTTAGAAACAAATGTCAAAGACTATCCTTTCGTCATAAGCGTAGACCTTATTAAATTATGATCCGACAACCTTGTACCTTGTACAACAGTAATCAGTACGTTATTTGTAACTATTAAATTGCTTACAATTGATTTAAATTACTAATAATATTATTCGAAATCGAAAGCTTTCAAGCAATCAGAAAATGAAGACTTTCAAACCCCATTAAGTTTAAAAGTCCAACATTTGACCCTGCTTTTTAACTTGCCTCAGCAAAGTAGAGGATAGTTATTGTACTACGTTTGGCGTTGGTATCAGTGTCGTCGCAGTGGTCTGCCCAGATAAAAGCCTACACATATGTACAGCCTCACTGCATTTCAGCTATTCTTTCTTTTAATGTCCTAGGCAACAGTTTCAAATGGGTTTCATAGTACCTTCCCCCTGGAAAGGGGGCTAACTTTGCACTTACATGTTCCTTAACATTCGTGATTAGGCGTTAGCGTTTAGCTCATTTGTTTTTGCACCATGTATACATACCGTTATAGTTGGAATCATGAAGACTGGTGAGATGATGCGTCTTGATGAGCACTACACCCTAATCAGAAAAGTAAGCTACCGTGACCCATATTTTACGCTTCACAAACATTGGTTTAATTTTGTGTTTTATTTTTTTTTTCTCAATATATGTTCATGCTAGAATCATCAGAACAATAGATTGTATGTATCTATATTAGTACCAAAAGTTTACAACAAAAAAGGTCACAGTTGCACATTTTACTGGATTAGATCAAGTTTTGCGTTTAGTTCATGACCACAGTTTTAAAAATTCCGTATATATACTGTTATACCTAGAATAACCAAACATGTTGATGGGATGCATCTGAATAAATACTACACCCGTATCACAAAAGTGTGTCATTGTGACCATATTTCACGCTTCACTGACTTTTGTTTAAATTGTGTGTTTTAACTATTCATGATATAATCATTACACTAGGTACATCTCTATTAGTACCACACTTGTACACTGTTACCTTTATTTCACATTTTACTGGCTTAAGTTTAGCTTTTGCTTTTTAGTTCACAACCACATAGGTTTTTTGCATGTTATGTACATACTGTAATATCAAGAATCATTAAACTTGGTTAGTTACTGAATCATGATTTCCATGCTGTATACATCCTTGTCAACACAGAAGCTTCTTTACGACCAATGCAGTTGCAATTAGGAAAAAATATGATTATTCAATGATAAACTTTCCATAATATTAACTATAAATTGTATATTGTGATTGGCTACCGTCACAGGTTATCTGTGCATTGTACATGTGAATCATTGTCTGAATTAAATGGGTGGACTGTATGCATTTCATGTGAGGCCTCAGCTGTAGTGTATAATCAAGGTAATTACAGATGCTTGAACTATGCTTCTAATGGTGGTCATCCTGGCTGTCACTCCAACGTTACTCAAATCTTGTGACTTTCACCCAGTAAAATCTAGCTTCTAGGGGTTAACAGTGAAAACAACTTCTGAAGCAACACTGATTAAGCAAACAAATAAAAACAATCGCTGGTTTTTATCAACTCATTATATACCTCTGCTTTGGTATCATATAAAAGAATGTTCTTTTTTAAAATTGTTTTATGGCTGTTATGCCCTGTCAGAGATGCTAACATTTTGTTGTCATGATCACTTTCGTCCGAATCTATTTTCTGCGTGATAATTAATGTTGATGGTGGTTCCTCTGATTGTGATTTTTTTCTGATTAAACTTTAGTATTTATTTTATTGTCTTCTATGATTGAAGAGATTCATTATAACAAGAGTCTGCTTGAATCAGGGCTTTCCGGAAGTCCAAAAGTAGACATTCATCTCAAAATTAAACACAATATGAAAATGTTTTGACACTTTTAAGTATTCTGTTTATTTCTTCGTTCAAAACAGTCCATGGCCAACTATATTTCAAAACAGCCCATGGCCAACTATATTTTGTTAATTTTGAGATGAATGCCTACTCTGAGAACAGGTTGATTTTGGTCGGGTGAACACAGCAAGCTAGTCAGATCTTGGATTTGGTCTTTCACAGCTGTTAAAGTTCATTCATATCAATACTGATCTCAACACCTAAAACATCTTGGATTATATGTTTGCAGGAGGAAAAGAGTAGGTGTGTAATCTCTTAGATATATCAACATGAAAATAATTGAAATGCTACTTGTACATAAAATCGTTTTGTTTGTAATTTTCCGCCGTCATATGCTTATTTTCTTTACCCGTTCGTCTTCAGAAAATATGATGAACTTTACAAAATTACTTATATCATACATTTGTTAGGTTCGTTTTTCTTTGGGTTTTAATCTGACTTGTGACTTAATAAATTAGTATGGTTTTGTCTTGTCTGAAGGTTATAAGATTTACTTGTGTTCCTAAATTTTTCTATATAATACAACTTGGAGTTAGGTATCTATCACACAAGTAAACCTGAGTAAACCAATGTGAAATTCTCTAAGTTTTGGGGAATTTTCAACGTTTGCATTTAGTTATAATTAGATTTTTCTGACCAGACCTTTACTTTAACAGTGCGATAAGAGCTGTAAACGAATTTCAAAGATAGCCAGTTATTTAAAATATAAACTTTGTTCCTAATAATTAACTGACAAATTAGTGAAACTGTATTTTGTCTCTCAAGACAATCTTAAGCCATGTATGATTTCGAATATTCCACCCTCCTCTAACGACTGGATTTATTGTTTGGGTAAACACAGCAAGCTAGTCTGGTTCTCTGAACTAGGTCTATCATAGCTGTTATAGCCCATTCCAGTAAATACTAGCTTCAGAAACTTTGAAACTCGTTATGCATCTACTTATTTGAAATACTGCCAGGAGCTGACAAATTTTAAACCAAATTAACTTTGCTGCTTTGAAATAGCACTATAATCCTTACCTCCCTACCCTGTGCGTTTGATTACATTTCAGCTCTTATATATTCTAGCGTTTATTTTAACTTGAATGATTTTATACATTGTATAAACTTCTACATCTTGGTATATATGTTTGAGAAAGTACTTTTTAATTTTTGTTTCTTCATATTTATATAGATACTAAAACAAAAAACTTGATTTCCCTACTATTTAAAACACCTTTAGCTGCTTCAAAAAACATTTTTAAGATAAATCGCTTGTAAACTAGACTTGTACATATGGATATTTTGTGTGCCAATTTTCTATTATCTATCTCAATTTCATCACTCGTTCATCTGTAGACAAACATGAAAAACTGTAACAAAAATAATCATACGCTACATTATTAATATTCATTGTTCTTTTAATATGACCAACAAAATAAATAATTGTTTGAAAGTCATTAGATGATTCACAGCTTACAACTGTATTTCTAAAAATTTCTCTATAAGAGTTTTGTCTCAATTACTTGAGTTAACCTGTGTAAACCAATTTAAGCTTTCCTCGTAGAGCACTTCTAATAAGACTTTTATGATTAAATTTGTACTTTAGATAGTATTTTCTAAATCAGTAAAATAATTATAGCAATGGCAGTGGGATATAAGGCTGTAAAAGAATTCCAAACAGCATCTTAAAAGTTATTTTATCCCAAAAAGTTATTTGATAATTAGTGCAACTGCTTTATTTTATAAGCCGTTAAAAGCCATGATTTCAAATATTCTACCTCCACTCTGATGGCAGGATGCATTGGTCAGGTGAACACAGCAAGTTAGTCTGGTTCTCTGAGCTGAGTCTAGCATAGCTGTTGAAGCCCATCCCAACTAATACTGGCTTCAGAAACATTCAGCCTCATTATAGATCAGCATATTTTATATACTAACTGAAGATGAAAACATTCAAATCGAAATAAGTTTACTGTTACATTATTGGAACTGCACGATAATCCAACCCCTATTTCCCTTGATTACATTTCAGTTATTGTTATATATTCCAGCGTTTCAGTTTTACACGAATGCTTTGGTACAATTGTATAGAATTCTGTATGTATGTTTGACAATGTATTTTATACCTATTTTTATGTTTGATCAAACAGGAGATGGATTTAGATTGTCTTCACATGCAAAAGCTTCTGCTACAAATGGCTTTTTATAAAATAGATTTACTTTTGTATACTAGGTATGTGTACATAAGATTATTTTTACTTGTATTTTTAAGCACGTCTAGAATTAATGTTACTGTAAAGCATATATCTAATCAACAGTAGTAGTTTGCTAACATTTCTGGACAACATGATTTTCTAAAGCATAATGGTTGATATATCCTTTGCTGCATTGTTCTTTTTTCCAGTTTATCTTTAGCAGCAATCGGGGATTATCTGGCATACATATACTTCTCAATGTTGGTATTCGCCTGATAATATTGGGAGTTTACTTTGTAAATACTTTGTGCAGCTAACACACTACAATATTTAAATCAGACATGAACTGCATAACGCTATTTCAATATATTAGTCACACATTGCTATCATAGGCATAAGCCAAAGTGTATATTCTTCTAAATGAAAAAAGAAAGAGGAAGACAAGAAAGTCAATAAATAATTTTTTAACGTCCAAAAGATTCATGTTATGGATTATGTGGACGATGGACTAAAATCACATGCATAATAAATGAAAGCCATTTTGAACAGTAATATTATGAAAGCAGATACTTTAAGAAAATATAAAAATATAATGTTATATAAATACTTCTTTAAAGCTGTTGTGTGATCATGTAGTTCGGTGACGTTGTGTATCTTGTACATTTACCCGTGTAAGATATTTGTAAATGAAACACTTCACATTTTTAGTATGAATTAATTTAAGTATTGCCTTAAAATAGAAATTATAATGAAACTTTACAGTGTAAATAAAACAGAGTATACATTAACGGAGTACATGAAAACATTTTCTTGAATTTTTGAGCTAAATCCTGAAGAAGAATGATTTATATACCGGAAAGTACACACAAGCACACACACACACACACTTAGAGTGAAATGGTGTGACGCATAGACACAAAGATACATATGAATGTAGAAATATAAACATATAATGTATTCCTAATTTGTGAAACTGTATACACTTGTCTTTATCCATTAGCTCACATGTATTTATTACATATTTAAGTGAAATATAACAGACACATTATCAATATTGTTTTTATGTAATCAGATCTATAAGCAGGCACGGAAGTATATGATATGTCGTTATCTGAAAAAATTGAATATACGTATGGAGAAAGGGATGCAATATTTGGACACTAATTATAGAAGTATTATTGATTAACTATTTGAATTGCAATCATTGAGATTGTTAGAAGGCTGGGCATTTAATAATTTATATAGATGAAGAACGAAAAGGATCAATCTTACTACGACTCAGTATTCAATCTAAGATTATGTGTCCATTGAACTATCAAGAATATATTGTTCTTGCCACAATGCTGCTGCTTGCATTCGTTATGTAATATTTGAAGGACACATTTGTTAATTAGGAAAAAGCTGAGTCATGCTTGATGCATTGTGTATGTTTATATATTGATTCAAGTAGCTGTAATATTCATATACAACATTTGGGCAAGGAGAGATCGAAACACTGATCTGTATTAAACATGCAAGAGATAGCCTTTGACGCCATCTTGACTAGATGATGAGAAGATTCTACACATAAAAACGATATACATGTCAGACGTTCATTCATTGCTGTTAAAATACTTCATAATAATCGCATTGCAAGTAATGTATTTGTTGTATCAGTTTTTCGTAAGTACATACAATTCATTTGTATACTTTATACATCATTTGTACACTTCACTTTAATAATGTTGTGCATCAGTTTTTGCTGTATCCAGTTACCAAAATTAAATTTCATTTAAACAAATAATGTCTGTACTATAGCATGATATGAATGTTTCGTTACGTGCCTTGATTTTGAAATCTATTATATGATGCTCATCATTTTATTTGACTTAGAGATAAGATACTTTATTTATTATTTCCAAACTTTGTATAACCATATAGTTCAGATAGAATTTAGGCTGAGAATAAGGCATGTCTTGCAGTTTACAAGACAAGATAAAACTCAAGGTGTCAGTCGTTATACATAGGGGAATGTCTATGATTTCACCCAAACGTTACTTTCTCTAATCATGGTCTGTCAAGAGCACATTTCATGTAATATTACTGCTTTTGATTTATATTGTAATCTATTAATATAATACATATTTGCGAAAATTGTAAGGTTAGCTCGTCTAATTTCTTTGATAGCTTCATTCAGTGTACCTGCTATGTACCGCTTTGTCACAAAACATGTATCGCACACTGTCACACATCCTACATACTAAGTATAAGGATGAAATCAGTAAATAGTACTCTATATAGTCACAAGTATTGGTGTCACTTATTTATTACCATTTCCTCACAAAGAAATGGCGAGGGTAAAGGTAGACTGAAGAGGCTTTTATGTAGCATGAGGTGTAAACAGGTTTTGCAAAATTTTAAATTCAGATGCATACACAAGTGAATGCAACCTTTAAACAGATGAGCTTAAAATCCTAACCACTAACTGACTTCAACGAGATTGAATATCAAAAGACAAAGAGGATTTCAGGAAGAAATGTCTACATGTGGTTTGAATACTAAATACAGTAGATTTTTTTCTGGATTGGTGTATTTGAACATCAAGTTCTATTCTTGACTGATTTTTGAAACATTAGCTCGCTGACAAGTTTTGTTCTAATGCATAAAAGTTGATATTTCTATTTCTTTCTAAAACATTCTTGTTTGTGCAAGAATTCTCATTCTGGGCATTCTATCTGAAACCATAAATGAATAATCTATATTAAATTTATGCATAAGTTGAATATTTCCTTGCAAATTATATGATATTTAGCTTACAGTGTTAGTCTATATTCCTCAACTTTTTTACTTGAAAATTTGAATTAACGTACATGCACAAATAAAGCTGGAGTGTTTATTGAGATTTGAAGATCCAAAGGGTATTTGGTTATATAGTAATACGTGGAAAAAAATAATGATGACACATCTAGAAGAATATATGTATGAACTAAATGACAATTTCTTTTTAGCAAATATATGGAATCTGGTGAATCTCGATACAATTGCAATTAACTAATCCAAACGTTATTAGAAGAATACTTTTAGAAGTGCAAATCTGTCACTGAAATTCTGATGAGCCACATTTGTACACAAAACATTGAAACAACATTGACAAAATAGTATTTAGAAATTATAACATTGCATAAATATATTATACTTGAAAACTCCAGTCGTGAAAACTATATATTTCTTTCTCTTTTTTCATTCTATGCTTAAAATATTTACATAGGAAACTTTGGATAGATCGGGAAGTATCATATTGGCAGTAAACGTGCCTGATGAAGATTATATTTTTTACCGTATGTCTTCACAATATCTCCCAGACTGATATTTATATTCTCATTCAATATAAAATTTACACTGGCTAATAAAACTACTTTGCTAAAGCTAACATTACAAATCACTTTGACATGCTCGTACTTTCAGCTTGTAACGTGATACATACTATCATATTTTCTCTTACACTGACATACTGAGTATACTGAAATTGCTGTGTATACCTGAATGCGTACGAATGAGGAGTTGGATAAGTAGGTTACAATTCTACGTCAATTACAAAGCATATATACTGAAAAGGAAATATATGGCTCTAATGAATAGACCTTTTAATATTTCAAATTCGAACAGTTGTTAATCTTGGATTGTACTGCGATACAGTTTGCCTTTGTGTTCCTTCCTTTTTGAACTAATGACACTGGCTAAGATTAACGCCTGACTTTTTTACGGGACAGTATTTACGTTTCTACATAAAATTTTAATTCAGTCATGAGGCAAGACAAACCTGATTTTCCATCTAGTAGTTGTTGTTCACTCACTGACACTCTCCTATGCATATTCTATTTAGTAAAGCATTAGGAGAATGTGCCCATTTTTTACTTGAACTGTTATATTACTCTGTGATGAACCTTGAAAACATTTGTATCATTTGATACCAAATGACATACCAGAACATAAACTACATACAAATTATTATCTTGGCCAGTTTCAAGTTGATTGACGGAAGCCTTTCTCTAATAAGTTCGTTTACATGTTTTAGAAATTTGATGCGTATACTTTAAACAGGATTTATGTTTTCGTTTTTATGTCATGTTATGTCATTGTTGATAAAACTTATATATATATATATATATATATATATATATATATATATATGTGTGTGTATGTGTGTGTGTGTGTAATTTCTTTTTTGTCAAAGTTGTGATTGATTGGCGTATTGTTATGTGTTAAGAATATTTGAGTTGATAATTAATCTTAAAATGACGGCATACTGGAGCATATACATATATATATACATATATATATATATATATATATATATATATATATATATATATATATATATATATATATATATATATTTGAATGTTACTTGAGAAATCAGAAAAACGTGACACCGTTATATAGCCTAGTATAATCCGTTTCAACTCGGTCTAATAAGTATACCCTACCAATTTTCTGAAGAAAAAAAAACTTCACCAAATTAAAAATGATAACTAAAACGCTTGACAACACGGGAGCTCAGTTATACTGGCCGGTATAATGTATATCAATTTCAGTTTGAAGAATAATTTATAGCGGACGATGGTAGATGCGGAAATTTATATACAAATCGGTCATTTTTGCAAGTCGCTGTGGCAATTCTCTGCAAGGTATCATGGAATTGACTGCTATTTGATTCTCCTTTGCAACAATTTTTATTGATATAGTGGGTGAACTAGTAAAAGTTAAACATTTTACCAGTTTTACCCATAATGCAATGCAGAAAATTACCCACAATGATCTATGAAGATTGCCAATTTGTGTATGAATTTCCGCTTCAACCGTTGTCTACTATAAATTATACTTCCAACTAAAGTTGATGTTCATTTATCTGCTCAAAATAACTGAAATTTCATGTTGTCAAGGTTCGTAGTTATCACTTTTAATTTGGTGAAGAACTTTTTCAGAAAACAGGAAGGGTATATCTATTAGACCGCACTGAAATTGAATTTAGATACGTAATTGTCTCACATCCCCTATTGGTATAGATAACAGATTTCCTAGACAAAAATGCTGGCACGGACAATCTGTATCCTCCCACACATAACGCCTAAATTCTGTTTTGGTTGGGGCATCGCAACTCTGTCTAGCTTTGACGTCATCACATATATCGAGGATCTTACATGATTGTTCATTTGATATAAAATTTATTAAACGAGTTGAATAATATTATATGCCATGAGCTGCTTGCATCGAGTGTCATACCGTATTACTCAACTTGTTTCATACATTTCATATCAAATGAACACGAGTTTAAGATTATGTTTATCACACAGAGTTAAGGACTTTCGACTTTCGACTTCATGACATTGTGATGTTGCTAAGTATTATGCCACAGTGTGGCGAAAAATTTTACGATATGACATCAAGATGATAATAAGGATGAGCGTTATTTGATCCGGGATGTCACGTGGGCTGCAAGTTTTCTGTTTTTTATTTTTAGAACTGCGTTTAACCACATTTATAAGTGTACACTGTATTGTTCAGTGTGAACCAAATCTTTTAATTCTCTTCTAAAGATACCAAAATTGTAATTGATACATCATCTTTTTAATGTATTAACTGTACAAATCGGGTGCCATTTTGTTTAAAACCCACATTTTATGACTCGGAAATATGAGATAAACTTGGTAAAGCCTCAGTTTAGATCCGTTGGGTGGTATTACCTTACCCCACATCAATATATATAATACATTTTATTGTTATTTGTTATGTACATCTGATAGTATTCATTCATTTGTTACAGTTTGAAACTTTGAAATACATTTGCCGTAGAAATTTGTCATAAATTTATACATATTGTATAACGTTTTGGTGCATGTTTTTATCATTACTTTTGTAAATATGTGGATATTCATAGATTTGAATTTTAATGTGTTTGATTAGTTTAATGTATAAAGACGGAAAATACTTTTTATGCATTGAAAGGAACTAATATTTCAAGGTCAATATTTTAAAGAGCAAATTAAAGATTCAGCGTTTAAGCAAATGGATCACGTTAGAGTTCGAATCTAGTCTAACAATTCTAGACTCTATCCGATATGAATGTGTTCGAGATAGCGTGGAGTATTTATTATAGATAAAAGGGTGGCTGCAATCTCTGATAGTTAAGCACCTTTCCCCAAATTGTCCAAGTACAAATTTTTTTATATAGGGCATGCATGCAAAGACAATATCAGAACACAAAGACTTTGACACCTTTTTTACAGCATGAATGTAACGGCCATGACTGTGTCTTTTTTCGATACTTATTAGAGTATTCGTTACGAATCAAACTGGATATTTGCCTAATTTAGGATCAAGAACTGAATCCTGACAATTTTATTTGTTACTTTTTTTCTCAAATTTTGCTCACATCAGGTTAGAGCAACCAAATTTAATTATGGCAGAACTTCCATATTTAATACATTACGACGAATAGACAAAATAAAAAAAAACACCGCATTTAGGTTTGCTAGCCTCCTCAAACCACACCGTGTTGTGCGTAGTCTTTCCATCAATATGCATCAGTCGGTATGGCATCCTATGACAAGTCAAGTTAATATTTAAGAAATATTACACATCTAAATTAACTTTATTTACAAAAAATCATATAGTCCGATAATATATATATAGATATAGATATCAGATTGTTTAGGAGATGTATCGAAAGGCATATGAGTTTATAAAATATTCTATTAGTACTAAAGCTCGTCAGTGCCAGACAAAACAGTCTTGTACAAGGGAGTTTACAATTTATTTGAATGAGTTTACTTTTTGTCTGAATGAGTTAAAATCTCGTTTCTACTCCTTTGGACTTTAAATCGCTCTTCAACGAGCTTTTAGTTCACTTCAACAAACTTACAACTCGTTTGAAGGAGGTTATGTTTCGTGAATGAGTTTGCAAGCTCTTTTGAATGACTCTAAATCTCCTTTGAACGAGTTTATAACTTATTTGAACGAGGTTATAACTCGTTCGAACTAGTTCAACTCTTTTTAACTAGTTTTTGCGACTTTAAATATCGTTTGAATGAGTTTGAAACTCGTTTTAAGGAGCACATAACTAGTTTGAACATGTTTTAATATCGTCTGCACAAGTGTTTAAATATTTTCAACGATTTCATAGTTCGTATAAATCTCCTTTGATGGTTTTAACGTTTAAACGAGATCCAGGTTCATTCATGCTAATAGATTTTAAAGCTTTGAAACAAATTTAAGTCGTTGTAAACTCCTTTGAACGACTATATATCTCCTTTAAAAGAGTTTGCAGCTCGTTTGAATGGGTTAAAATCTTCTTTTAACGGATTTGAATGGCTTTAAATCTCACTTCCTCGAGTTTGTTACTCGCTTTGAAGGAATTTAAAACCAGTCTGAGCAAATTTAAATCCCTTCAAAACAAGCTTGAAACTCGTTTTAACGGTGGTCATAACTCGTTTAAATGATTGAATAGCTCGTTGGTGCATTTCAGAGTTTAACTTTTCGAGCAAGTTTTTATGGTCGTTTGGGCAAGTTGTTTTTACTCGCTAAACTTAAAATCAAACTTGTACCAACGAGTTCTAAACTCGTCGGAACTAGTATAATTTTTTCGACCGGGCACCAACAGGCTTGCGTGTATTAAATAAAATTCTACATACTCTTATATGAAAGATTGATGATATTTTTTTTATAATCGTGTTCAATATGATATAATTTATAAGATTTTATATAAAATTTATTTCTTGAGGTAATCAAATATCCATAGGATATCTACTGAAGTTTATAAAATATCTCGAAATATATTGGAAACTTAATAAGAGATCTTACCCATTATAGCAAATAACTAATGGGTCTTACAATATATCTTACGAATTGCTTAAGGAGCTTTTTCAAATTTGGAAACATTTTATAAGTTATCTATTTTCCTCATTACTGATTATTTCTATGCCAATCAAAGAGAAAGACTATGACCTCTGGTTGCAACAAGTCTATTAGGAAATCAGTGCAACCTAACCATTCCTTGACATTCAGATCAGATTTAGGTTGTTGTTCACACTTTGGTCATTACACAATGTCGTTTCGTAGTATGACTTGAAATGAACACAACAGAAACAAAACATTGTAGTTAATTATAACTGCTATTAGTACAGAGTGAGTACTAGAATTATATTTTTAAAGATCAGTTCAAACTAAAATATGAATGTTTTGAACTTGGTTAATTTTTTGTAACGTTTTGGATATTATAAAAATTAGATTGTTTGTTTTAGTGGCAGTTAATTATATATTTTTGCCTATTTGTAATTACCATAATGCAATCTATGTACTACTAGCTGTTAGAATTAATTGTAATGCATAGTTTCTGCTTTGCTCATTTGATGTCATATGGCCAAAATACATGGTGTAATGACCAAAGTTTAAATATAAATATTAACGTCGCGATTACAATTTTTACACCAAGAAATTATTTACCGCCGTGACAGACGCAATTCTCTCCAAGCTATTTACTGAGATAGAGTGCCTTATCTGTAAAGCTTATGTCTTTGCATTAAAAAAGTCTTTTTTTCTCCTTCCCAAAGAACTTACCTCCAAACATTGACAAAATAGTATTTAGAAATTATAACATTGCATAAATATATTATACTTGAAAACTCCAGTCGTGAAAACTATATATTTCTTTCTCTTTTTTCATTCTATGCTTAAAATATTTACATAGGAAACTTTGGATAGATCGGGAAGTATCATATTGGCAGTAAACGTGCCTGATGAAGATTATATTTTTTACCGTATGTCTTCACAATATCTCCCAGACTGATATTTATATTCTCATTCAATATAAAATTTACACTGGCTAATAAAACTACTTTGCTAAAGCTAACATTACAAATCACTTTGACATGCTCGTACTTTCAGCTTGTAACGTGATACATACTATCATATTTTCTCTTACACTGACATACTGAGTATACTGAAATTGCTGTGTATACCTGAATGCGTACGAATGAGGAGTTGGATAAGTAGGTTACAATTCTACGTCAATTACAAAGCATATATACTGAAAAGGAAATATATGGCTCTAATGAATAGACCTTTTAATATTTCAAATTCGAACAGTTGTTAATCTTGGATTGTACTGCGATACAGTTTGCCTTTGTGTTCCTTCCTTTTTGAACTAATGACACTGGCTAAGATTAACGCCTGACTTTTTTACGGGACAGTATTTACGTTTCTACATAAAATTTTAATTCAGTCATGAGGCAAGACAAACCTGATTTTCCATCTAGTAGTTGTTGTTCACTCACTGACACTCTCCTATGCATATTCTATTTAGTAAAGCATTAGGAGAATGTGCCCATTTTTTACTTGAACTGTTATATTACTCTGTGATGAACCTTGAAAACATTTGTATCATTTGATACCAAATGACATACCAGAACATAAACTACATACAAATTATTATCTTGGCCAGTTTCAAGTTGATTGACGGAAGCCTTTCTCTAATAAGTTCGTTTACATGTTTTAGAAATTTGATGCGTATACTTTAAACAGGATTTATGTTTTCGTTTTTATGTCATGTTATGTCATTGTTGATAAAACTTATATATATATATATATATATATATATATATATATATATATATATGTGTGTGTGTATGTGTGTGTGTGTGTGTAATTTCTTTTTTGTCAAAGTTGTGATTGATTGGCGTATTGTTATGTGTTAAGAATATTTGAGTTGATAATTAATCTTAAAATGACGGCATACTGGAGCATATATATATATATATATATACATATATATATATATATATATATATATATATATATATATATATATATATATTTGAATGTTACTTGAGAAATCAGAAAAACGTGACACCGTTATATAGCCTAGTATAATCCGTTTCAACTCGGTCTAATAAGTATACCCTACCAATTTTCTGAAGAAAAAAAAACTTCACCAAATTAAAAATGATAACTAAAACGCTTGACAACACGGGAGCTCAGTTATACTGGCCGGTATAATGTATATCAATTTCAGTTTTGAAGAATAATTTATAGCGGACGATGGTAGATGCGGAAATTTATATACAAATCGGTCATTTTTGCAAGTCGCTGTGGCAATTCTCTGCAAGGTATCATGGAATTGACTGCTATTTGATTCTCCTTTGCAACAATTTTTATTGATATAGTGGGTGAACTAGTAAAAGTTAAACATTTTACCAGTTTTACCCATAATGCAATGCAGAAAATTACCCACAATGATCTATGAAGATTGCCAATTTGTGTATGAATTTCCGCTTCAACCGTTGTCTACTATAAATTATACTTCCAACTAAAGTTGATGTTCATTTATCTGCTCAAAATAACTGAAATTTCATGTTGTCAAGGTTCGTAGTTATCACTTTTAATTTGGTGAAGAACTTTTTCAGAAAACAGGAAGGGTATATCTATTAGACCGCACTGAAATTGAATTTAGATACGTAATTGTCTCACATCCCCTATTGGTATAGATAACAGATTTCCTAGACAAAAATGCTGGCACGGACAATCTGTATCCTCCCACACATAACGCCTAAATTCTGTTTTGGTTGGGGCATCGCAACTCTGTCTAGCTTTGACGTCATCACATATATCGAGGATCTTACATGATTGTTCATTTGATATAAAATTTATTAAACGAGTTGAATAATATTATATGCCATGAGCTGCTTGCATCGAGTGTCATACCGTATTACTCAACTTGTTTCATACATTTCATATCAAATGAACACGAGTTTAAGATTATGTTTATCACACAGAGTTAAGGACTTTCGACTTTCGACTTCATGACATTGTGATGTTGCTAAGTATTATGCCACAGTGTGGCGAAAAATTTTACGATATGACATCAAGATGATAATAAGGATGAGCGTTATTTGATCCGGGATGTCACGTGGGCTGCAAGTTTTCTGTTTTTTATTTTTAGAACTGCGTTTAACCACATTTATAAGTGTACACTGTATTGTTCAGTGTGAACCAAATCTTTTAATTCTCTTCTAAAGATACCAAAATTGTAATTGATACATCATCTTTTTAATGTATTAACTGTACAAATCGGGTGCCATTTTGTTTAAAACCCACATTTTATGACTCGGAAATATGAGATAAACTTGGTAAAGCCTCAGTTTAGATCCGTTGGGTGGTATTACCTTACCCCACATCAATATATATAATACATTTTATTGTTATTTGTTATGTACATCTGATAGTATTCATTCATTTGTTACAGTTTGAAACTTTGAAATACATTTGCCGTAGAAATTTGTCATAAATTTATACATATTGTATAACGTTTTGGTGCATGTTTTTATCATTACTTTTGTAAATATGTGGATATTCATAGATTTGAATTTTAATGTGTTTGATTAGTTTAATGTATAAAGACGGAAAATACTTTTTATGCATTGAAAGGAACTAATATTTCAAGGTCAATATTTTAAAGAGCAAATTAAAGATTCAGCGTTTAAGCAAATGGATCACGTTAGAGTTCGAATCTAGTCTAACAATTCTAGACTCTATCCGATATGAATGTGTTCGAGATAGCGTGGAGTATTTATTATAGATAAAAGGGTGGCTGCAATCTCTGATAGTTAAGCACCTTTCCCCAAATTGTCCAAGTACAAATTTTTTTATATAGGGCATGCATGCAAAGACAATATCAGAACACAAAGACTTTGACACCTTTTTTACAGCATGAATGTAACGGCCATGACTGTGTCTTTTTTCGATACTTATTAGAGTATTCGTTACGAATCAAACTGGATATTTGCCTAATTTAGGATCAAGAACTGAATCCTGACAATTTTATTTGTTACTTTTTTTCTCAAATTTTGCTCACATCAGGTTAGAGCAACCAAATTTAATTATGGCAGAACTTCCATATTTAATACATTACGACGAATAGACAAAATAAAAAAAAACACCGCATTTAGGTTTGCTAGCCTCCTCAAACCACACCGTGTTGTGCGTAGTCTTTCCATCAATATGCATCAGTCGGTATGGCATCCTATGACAAGTCAAGTTAATATTTAAGAAATATTACACATCTAAATTAACTTTATTTACAAAAAATCATATAGTCCGATAATATATATATAGATATAGATATCAGATTGTTTAGGAGATGTATCGAAAGGCATATGAGTTTATAAAATATTCTATTAGTACTAAAGCTCGTCAGTGCCAGACAAAACAGTCTTGTACAAGGGAGTTTACAATTTATTTGAATGAGTTTACTTTTTGTCTGAATGAGTTAAAATCTCGTTTCTACTCCTTTGGACTTTAAATCGCTCTTCAACGAGCTTTTAGTTCACTTCAACAAACTTACAACTCGTTTGAAGGAGGTTATGTTTCGTGAATGAGTTTGCAAGCTCTTTTGAATGACTCTAAATCTCCTTTGAACGAGTTTATAACTTATTTGAACGAGGTTATAACTCGTTCGAACTAGTTCAACTCTTTTTAACTAGTTTTTGCGACTTTAAATATCGTTTGAATGAGTTTGAAACTCGTTTTAAGGAGCACATAACTAGTTTGAACATGTTTTAATATCGTCTGCACAAGTGTTTAAATATTTTCAACGATTTCATAGTTCGTATAAATCTCCTTTGATGGTTTTAACGTTTAAACGAGATCCAGGTTCATTCATGCTAATAGATTTTAAAGCTTTGAAACAAATTTAAGTCGTTGTAAACTCCTTTGAACGACTATATATCTCCTTTAAAAGAGTTTGCAGCTCGTTTGAATGGGTTAAAATCTTCTTTTAACGGATTTGAATGGCTTTAAATCTCACTTCCTCGAGTTTGTTACTCGCTTTGAAGGAATTTAAAACCAGTCTGAGCAAATTTAAATCCCTTCAAAACAAGCTTGAAACTCGTTTTAACGGTGGTCATAACTCGTTTAAATGATTGAATAGCTCGTTGGTGCATTTCAGAGTTTAACTTTTCGAGCAAGTTTTTATGGTCGTTTGGGCAAGTTGTTTTTACTCGCTAAACTTAAAATCAAACTTGTACCAACGAGTTCTAAACTCGTCGGAACTAGTATAATTTTTTCGACCGGGCACCAACAGGCTTGCGTGTATTAAATAAAATTCTACATACTCTTATATGAAAGATTGATGATATTTTTTTTATAATCGTGTTCAATATGATATAATTTATAAGATTTTATATAAAATTTATTTCTTGAGGTAATCAAATATCCATAGGATATCTACTGAAGTTTATAAAATATCTCGAAATATATTGGAAACTTAATAAGAGATCTTACCCATTATAGCAAATAACTAATGGGTCTTACAATATATCTTACGAATTGCTTAAGGAGCTTTTTCAAATTTGGAAACATTTTATAAGTTATCTATTTTCCTCATTACTGATTATTTCTATGCCAATCAAAGAGAAAGACTATGACCTCTGGTTGCAACAAGTCTATTAGGAAATCAGTGCAACCTAACCATTCCTTGACATTCAGATCAGATTTAGGTTGTTGTTCACACTTTGGTCATTACACAATGTCGTTTCGTAGTATGACTTGAAATGAACACAACAGAAACAAAACATTGTAGTTAATTATAACTGCTATTAGTACAGAGTGAGTACTAGAATTATATTTTTAAAGATCAGTTCAAACTAAAATATGAATGTTTTGAACTTGGTTAATTTTTTGTAACGTTTTGGATATTATAAAAATTAGATTGTTTGTTTTAGTGGCAGTTAATTATATATTTTTGCCTATTTGTAATTACCATAATGCAATCTATGTACTACTAGCTGTTAGAATTAATTGTAATGCATAGTTTCTGCTTTGCTCATTTGATGTCATATGGCCAAAATACATGGTGTAATGACCAAAGTTTAAATATAAATATTAACGTCGCGATTACAATTTTTACACCAAGAAATTATTTACCGCCGTGACAGACGCAATTCTCTCCAAGCTATTTACTGAGATAGAGTGCCTTATCTGTAAAGCTTATGTCTTTGCATTAAAAAAGTCTTTTTTTCTCCTTCCCAAAGAACTTACCTCCAAACATTGACAAAATAGTATTTAGAAATTATAACATTGCATAAATATATTATACTTGAAAACTCCAGTCGTGAAAACTATATATTTCTTTCTCTTTTTTCATTCTATGCTTAAAATATTTACATAGGAAACTTTGGATAGATCGGGAAGTATCATATTGGCAGTAAACGTGCCTGATGAAGATTATATTTTTTACCGTATGTCTTCACAATATCTCCCAGACTGATATTTATATTCTCATTCAATATAAAATTTACACTGGCTAATAAAACTACTTTGCTAAAGCTAACATTACAAATCACTTTGACATGCTCGTACTTTCAGCTTGTAACGTGATACATACTATCATATTTTCTCTTACACTGACATACTGAGTATACTGAAATTGCTGTGTATACCTGAATGCGTACGAATGAGGAGTTGGATAAGTAGGTTACAATTCTACGTCAATTACAAAGCATATATACTGAAAAGGAAATATATGGCTCTAATGAATAGACCTTTTAATATTTCAAATTCGAACAGTTGTTAATCTTGGATTGTACTGCGATACAGTTTGCCTTTGTGTTCCTTCCTTTTTGAACTAATGACACTGGCTAAGATTAACGCCTGACTTTTTTACGGGACAGTATTTACGTTTCTACATAAAATTTTAATTCAGTCATGAGGCAAGACAAACCTGATTTTCCATCTAGTAGTTGTTGTTCACTCACTGACACTCTCCTATGCATATTCTATTTAGTAAAGCATTAGGAGAATGTGCCCATTTTTTACTTGAACTGTTATATTACTCTGTGATGAACCTTGAAAACATTTGTATCATTTGATACCAAATGACATACCAGAACATAAACTACATACAAATTATTATCTTGGCCAGTTTCAAGTTGATTGACGGAAGCCTTTCTCTAATAAGTTCGTTTACATGTTTTAGAAATTTGATGCGTATACTTTAAACAGGATTTATGTTTTCGTTTTTATGTCATGTTATGTCATTGTTGATAAAACTTATATATATATATATATATATATATATATATATATATATATATATATGTGTGTGTGTATGTGTGTGTGTGTGTGTAATTTCTTTTTTGTCAAAGTTGTGATTGATTGGCGTATTGTTATGTGTTAAGAATATTTGAGTTGATAATTAATCTTAAAATGACGGCATACTGGAGCATATATATATATATATACATATATATATATATATATATATATATATATATATATATATATATATATATATATATATATATATATATATTTGAATGTTACTTGAGAAATCAGAAAAACGTGACACCGTTATATAGCCTAGTATAATCCGTTTCAACTCGGTCTAATAAGTATACCCTACCAATTTTCTGAAGAAAAAAAAACTTCACCAAATTAAAAATGATAACTAAAACGCTTGACAACACGGGAGCTCAGTTATACTGGCCGGTATAATGTATATCAATTTCAGTTTTGAAGAATAATTTATAGCGGACGATGGTAGATGCGGAAATTTATATACAAATCGGTCATTTTTGCAAGTCGCTGTGGCAATTCTCTGCAAGGTATCATGGAATTGACTGCTATTTGATTCTCCTTTGCAACAATTTTTATTGATATAGTGGGTGAACTAGTAAAAGTTAAACATTTTACCAGTTTTACCCATAATGCAATGCAGAAAATTACCCACAATGATCTATGAAGATTGCCAATTTGTGTATGAATTTCCGCTTCAACCGTTGTCTACTATAAATTATACTTCCAACTAAAGTTGATGTTCATTTATCTGCTCAAAATAACTGAAATTTCATGTTGTCAAGGTTCGTAGTTATCACTTTTAATTTGGTGAAGAACTTTTTCAGAAAACAGGAAGGGTATATCTATTAGACCGCACTGAAATTGAATTTAGATACGTAATTGTCTCACATCCCCTATTGGTATAGATAACAGATTTCCTAGACAAAAATGCTGGCACGGACAATCTGTATCCTCCCACACATAACGCCTAAATTCTGTTTTGGTTGGGGCATCGCAACTCTGTCTAGCTTTGACGTCATCACATATATCGAGGATCTTACATGATTGTTCATTTGATATAAAATTTATTAAACGAGTTGAATAATATTATATGCCATGAGCTGCTTGCATCGAGTGTCATACCGTATTACTCAACTTGTTTCATACATTTCATATCAAATGAACACGAGTTTAAGATTATGTTTATCACACAGAGTTAAGGACTTTCGACTTTCGACTTCATGACATTGTGATGTTGCTAAGTATTATGCCACAGTGTGGCGAAAAATTTTACGATATGACATCAAGATGATAATAAGGATGAGCGTTATTTGATCCGGGATGTCACGTGGGCTGCAAGTTTTCTGTTTTTTATTTTTAGAACTGCGTTTAACCACATTTATAAGTGTACACTGTATTGTTCAGTGTGAACCAAATCTTTTAATTCTCTTCTAAAGATACCAAAATTGTAATTGATACATCATCTTTTTAATGTATTAACTGTACAAATCGGGTGCCATTTTGTTTAAAACCCACATTTTATGACTCGGAAATATGAGATAAACTTGGTAAAGCCTCAGTTTAGATCCGTTGGGTGGTATTACCTTACCCCACATCAATATATATAATACATTTTATTGTTATTTGTTATGTACATCTGATAGTATTCATTCATTTGTTACAGTTTGAAACTTTGAAATACATTTGCCGTAGAAATTTGTCATAAATTTATACATATTGTATAACGTTTTGGTGCATGTTTTTATCATTACTTTTGTAAATATGTGGATATTCATAGATTTGAATTTTAATGTGTTTGATTAGTTTAATGTATAAAGACGGAAAATACTTTTTATGCATTGAAAGGAACTAATATTTCAAGGTCAATATTTTAAAGAGCAAATTAAAGATTCAGCGTTTAAGCAAATGGATCACGTTAGAGTTCGAATCTAGTCTAACAATTCTAGACTCTATCCGATATGAATGTGTTCGAGATAGCGTGGAGTATTTATTATAGATAAAAGGGTGGCTGCAATCTCTGATAGTTAAGCACCTTTCCCCAAATTGTCCAAGTACAAATTTTTTTATATAGGGCATGCATGCAAAGACAATATCAGAACACAAAGACTTTGACACCTTTTTTACAGCATGAATGTAACGGCCATGACTGTGTCTTTTTTCGATACTTATTAGAGTATTCGTTACGAATCAAACTGGATATTTGCCTAATTTAGGATCAAGAACTGAATCCTGACAATTTTATTTGTTACTTTTTTTCTCAAATTTTGCTCACATCAGGTTAGAGCAACCAAATTTAATTATGGCAGAACTTCCATATTTAATACATTACGACGAATAGACAAAATAAAAAAAAACACCGCATTTAGGTTTGCTAGCCTCCTCAAACCACACCGTGTTGTGCGTAGTCTTTCCATCAATATGCATCAGTCGGTATGGCATCCTATGACAAGTCAAGTTAATATTTAAGAAATATTACACATCTAAATTAACTTTATTTACAAAAAATCATATAGTCCGATAATATATATATATAGATATAGATATCAGATTGTTTAGGAGATGTATCGAAAGGCATATGAGTTTATAAAATATTCTATTAGTACTAAAGCTCGTCAGTGCCAGACAAAACAGTCTTGTACAAGGGAGTTTACAATTTATTTGAATGAGTTTACTTTTTGTCTGAATGAGTTAAAATCTCGTTTCTACTCCTTTGGACTTTAAATCGCTCTTCAACGAGCTTTTAGTTCACTTCAACAAACTTACAACTCGTTTGAAGGAGGTTATGTTTCGTGAATGAGTTTGCAAGCTCTTTTGAATGACTCTAAATCTCCTTTGAACGAGTTTATAACTTATTTGAACGAGGTTATAACTCGTTCGAACTAGTTCAACTCTTTTTAACTAGTTTTTGCGACTTTAAATATCGTTTGAATGAGTTTGAAACTCGTTTTAAGGAGCACATAACTAGTTTGAACATGTTTTAATATCGTCTGCACAAGTGTTTAAATATTTTCAACGATTTCATAGTTCGTATAAATCTCCTTTGATGGTTTTAACGTTTAAACGAGATCCAGGTTCATTCATGCTAATAGATTTTAAAGCTTTGAAACAAATTTAAGTCGTTGTAAACTCCTTTGAACGACTATATATCTCCTTTAAAAGAGTTTGCAGCTCGTTTGAATGGGTTAAAATCTTCTTTTAACGGATTTGAATGGCTTTAAATCTCACTTCCTCGAGTTTGTTACTCGCTTTGAAGGAATTTAAAACCAGTCTGAGCAAATTTAAATCCCTTCAAAACAAGCTTGAAACTCGTTTTAACGGTGGTCATAACTCGTTTAAATGATTGAATAGCTCGTTGGTGCATTTCAGAGTTTAACTTTTCGAGCAAGTTTTTATGGTCGTTTGGGCAAGTTGTTTTTACTCGCTAAACTTAAAATCAAACTTGTACCAACGAGTTCTAAACTCGTCGGAACTAGTATAATTTTTTCGACCGGGCACCAACAGGCTTGCGTGTATTAAATAAAATTCTACATACTCTTATATGAAAGATTGATGATATTTTTTTTATAATCGTGTTCAATATGATATAATTTATAAGATTTTATATAAAATTTATTTCTTGAGGTAATCAAATATCCATAGGATATCTACTGAAGTTTATAAAATATCTCGAAATATATTGGAAACTTAATAAGAGATCTTACCCATTATAGCAAATAACTAATGGGTCTTACAATATATCT